>JAOXXN010000230.1:11990694-12002511 GCA_026770055.1 Myrmophylax atrothorax
GGCCCCGCGGCCTCCGGGGCCGCTCGTCCCCGCGCCGCCTCAGCGCAGCGCGGCGGCTCCGAACAGCTGCACCAGGTCCTCGTACTCGGGGTCGATGAGGTCTGAGGGCTTCTCCCCGTCGTCGGTGGTGGCCTCCAGGCTGGCCCCGAGGGACAGGAGGTACCTGCGGGACACGGAGCTGGGCGATCGGCCCGGCGGCAGCGCAGGGCCCGGCTGTGCCCCGCAGCAGCCGCCCAGAGTCCGAGCGGGCGCCCTCCCAGCCCCTCACCTCGCTATGTCCGCGTAGCCATCGCTGCAGGCCATGTGCAGCGGCGTCCAGCCGTGCTCGTCTCTCTGGTGAATGTCGGCGCCGTATTTCACCAGGAGCTTGACACAGTCCAGATTTCCTGTCAGCACGGCTTCATGGAGGGCTGCCATGCCTGCAGGGCCAGGAGGTGTTAGCCCTGGCCTGGGAAGGGTTCTCCATGCTGAACTCACAAGGACAGGTTGTGCACAGCCCAGGAGAGGGGTGCCGAGAACCCTCCTTGTCAGGGTAAAGACATAAAGGCTGAGGAAGGCAAAGGAGCTGCTGCGGATTCCCGTTCCCCTTCTGCCGCATAAACACCCTGTCTGGGATGGTGCAGCACCCACTGCCTTGGCCAGGCAGGACGGAGGGAGGGAGAAGGAGTTGCCCCATACACAGAGCAGCTGTCCTGAGTCCTGGCCGAGACTCACACAGAGACATGAGAAGAGTCTCCGTGGTCTGCTCTGACCGAATTTCAAAAGGCTCTAACTACTGAAGAATCAGTACGGACAGGAAGAAGCCCGAGGTCATCTGAGCCCCTGTCTCTCTGGCCATGTGGCAAGAGAAGCTGAAGCCAAGGGCAAGAAAAGGACAAATCTGGGCTCTGCAGCAGCCTGTATGGATCAAGGTGTTCCATAAACTGTTGCTGGTGATGTTGGGTGCAAACGAAAGACGAAGTCTTCCCCATGAGTCCCCAGAGCTAGACATGCAATAGGGAGTGGTGTCTGTGAGAAATGGGCAGAGCCAGGATCAAATGCAGAGCCTCTCACTGCTCCTGCCCAAGCTGAGGTGAAGGGCAGGAGCCAGGGCCCTGCCCAGACCCCACACACCAGCTCGTGCTCGCTGCTGCTCTTCAGTGTCTCCCCACACTGCAGGGGCTCTGTTGGGCCTTGGAGGAGTCAGGGGGCCACACTCCCCAATTCCTGGAGTGTGCGCTGACCGCGCTGTTGAGGGGAGATGTTGGGGCCCTGGCCCGGGGCACTTGGGCCCTCCTGGGCCATGCTGGGGATGCTGCTTCTCACTAGGGAGGGACCCAGCGCTTCAGCTCTGCTGAGGATGGCCCGTGGCCTGGCTCCCGTGTCCCTCCTGGCCCCACCGAGCTGTGCCACTGCTCTGCCGACCCTGGCAGCACTCACCAGAAGGGTAGATGGTGTCCAGTGTCACCTTCCTGGCTCGTATGAACCTGCCCACCTGTTCCAGGTCCCCCTGCTTGATGTGGTCCTGAAAGACGACGTCGTTGGGGAAGTGCACAGTGCGCGAGGCCCTCAGCCGCGGGGCGTACCGCCCATAGCGGGGCCCCGATACGGGGCAACAGTCCCTCCTGCCGACAGCAGCCTTCAGGCACAGTGGCATTGGGGGTGCTCAGCGCTCTTTCTCACCCCTTGCTGCCCTGCTCTCTCCTTCTGTGCTTGTCAGGGCCCTCCTTGCTGTGAAGCTGTGCTGGCCTCTGCACTGCTGTGCTCCCAGTGTGGCTGTGGCTGTGTCCCCAGCAGGCACACGTCCTCTCGCTGCAGAGAAGTGGCAGCTGCTGTGCCCTCCTTCACTCCCCAAGGCGCATGCAGGAGGTGGCACCTGGCACTCGCAGCTCTCATGCAGGCCCTTGGCCCAGGACTGATGGTTGTCTGAAGCACTGCATTATAAAGGCTGCCCTGGGCTATTTTGGGCACATACAGCTCATGCTATTTGCCATGATTCTTCGTAATTGAGCCGCCCAGGCCCGCAGCCTCCCACTTTTGGGCAGAAGTTGGTGTCTCATCTTACCACCCACCTGTTGATGTGCCAATCCAATGGGTCAAATCTACTCTTGCATGAATAGCTCTTCAGGGGAGCCTGGCAGCAACTTCCCAGCAGCAAGCCCTCCTGGGGGAAGAAGCACAGGCACAATTGTCAACACAGGGAACTGGCTGTGGACGTGCCAGGGCTGTGGAGCCAAATGCACCCAGAGTTGTCAGCCTTTCTGTAGCTGCACGGGACAAGTTGAACGAAACGGGAGGAGCAGTGCTGCCCAGCAGGACTGTGACTGCACACAGCCCAGCAGGGAGAACACAGCTGGTCAATCAGGTGCCCTGTCTGCTGTTGTGAGGACAGAGGTGTGGCTGATGCTCCTGAGGTAGGTGCAGAACCAGAAGGTTGTACTGCTGGTCCCTGGTGTTCCATCTCTTACTTCAGACTGGGAAGCAGCTGCTGGTGAGGGCAGGCTGCTTCCAGCAGCCTCAGGGGAACAATGGAAGAACAGCACCACCACCAGACAATTCCTGCCTTCAATACTCTCCAGCTACACTGTCACAGGCCCAAAACAGACCATCTGCCACACAGGAATCACTCAGGTCCATCAAGCATTCAAGCAACTACTGCTTTTTCCCACTGAAGTTTGGGCATGTCAGACACATGACCATTTTGTGCTCTGGGTTGTGCTGATGGGGATTGTCCAGGCAGATGCATCAGGAAAACCCTGTGCTGCTTTAGGAGTCAGGGATTCACTCTGCCCCTCGTGCAGCAGACTCTTCCCTCAACTCTGGCAGTGTGGTGAGCTGCACACCTGAGAACTTCTGCCCTTCTTTATCTGCTGGCAAATGCATCCTTCTCAACCCAGCGTGTGCTCAGGGTCACATCAGCCACAACAGTGCTGGGGACAGAACACTTCCAGCCTGCTTTCTTGGAACAGCAGTTAGCCACGTACATGAGATGGCTGCTGAAGTCCTGTTCTGTCACAAGGAGCCTTGGGCCAGGAGAAGAGGCCCCTCCTGAGCTGAGCACAGCAGGTCTCAGCCCAGGAACAGAAGAGAATCACTGCAGAGCTCAAGTCTTCCTTACACTTCAACTGGCTGCACAAGATGGGCCTTTTTGAGCCGAGTCCTAGACAGCACCTTCCAGTGGAACTTCTCACTAGTGGGGCTACTTTCCTCCCCCACCGAAACACAAGGCAGCTGTCACCAACCAGCCCAGGTCACCAGCACTGCCTGCTCTGTTGGGGTGCAGCAATGGAAGCTGGGCCCCTGCCCATTCAGTCATGCAGGGTCATAGCCCTGGAGGAAGTGGTCTTCAGAGATCCCCCCGTCTGTAACCAAAGGTATGGGTCACACACACACCTGGCTGCTGTTCTCTCAGGGACCACCCTTCCTGATCCCTTTGTCAGCAATGCCTGCTCAGCCCCAGCCCTGATGCTGCTGTGCCCAATGCTTGGGGACACCACACTAGGACTCTGTCAGGACTTAGCTCCAGGGGAGCCTCAGGAGGAGGCTGAAGCTGGAGAGACAAGTGTTGTCCAACACCCCTCCTCACTGACAGGTACCAGTAGCTCCACCACTTGCCCTCTAGCCTTACTGTGGCCCCCCCCGTGACATTTATAGCATATTTTCTAACCAAAATACCTTAAGCAGGAAGCAGTAGGTTTGGAAATAGCAGTGTGGCTCACAAGGTCATGTGAGCCCAGCTGGCAGAGCCACAGCAGCCCCAGAGCCAACTCACCCTTCACAGAGCACCTGCACAAGCCAATGGAATCTGGACAGGGCATGGGCAAGTTTTTTTCCTGTATCTATTATGTGGAGAAAGCTGAGAGAGTCCCTCCAGAATCACCCTGCAATTCTGATCCCCTTCCAGGGCAAGCTTGAATATTCTATGTTCTAATAAAGACAAAGAGACATAATAGTATTAAAATCTCAACTTTATTTGGCCATCAAATTCAGTACCAATGTTATTGTAGCAGAATGCTAAGAACCAGGCTGATGCAGCTCAGGCCTTTGAGGCACTCCCCCAGTCATGTTCCCAAACCCCAGTAATTGCAAATGTCCTGTTTGATCTGTTTATCAGGCCCTCCCCCACCACCCACCTGCCAGTCAACCCACCCAAAATAATTCACGGAAAGGGATTGCAAGTCTTGCCTTTGATCAAAAAGATGGAGACACCGCTGGTGAGCCAGTGGCCACCTCCACCCTTAGAGCCTGCCACAGCCAGTGCATACAGTATTCCACCCTTCCAAGTGTTTGGAATAGTCATGTCCAAGTGTCTTGAAGCAGAGGGAAAAGGAACATCTCTCTAGCATGAAGAGAAGCACCTTCACATACACCTTTCCCCAAGAAACCATCAGCCCTCTGCCTCAGCCCCTACACATACTGAAGGCCAACCCCAGGGAAGAACAGCTGGGACCATTAAGGACCCTGCCAGGTGAAGATATCAATTATGGGCTTTAGTTTTAAAAGGAAAAAAAAAGAAAAAAGGTTTCTTGGAAGATTAGTGGCAAGGCTTCAGACTGTCAGGCTGCTGAACTCCTGGTAACACCTCACAACTTCCTGCTGCCCAGAAGAACAGAATACTCCAGACAAAAGCTGTGTACAAAAAAGTACATCACAATAAAAAAGAGCCCAGCTGGCTAGGTTGGCTCCCTAGTGACGGCTCCCTTCTCAAAAGCCAAAAGAAAGAAAAGAAAAGTGAGGGTGATGTGTTACTTTAAAAGCCAATCCCTGGATTTCCAGTCATTCACCTTCTGCTTTAAATCTTAATGGGTTTCTGACTCACTGGGCTGCATCACAGCAGCCAATTTAGTGTCTGATTTTTTGGGTGATGTAGATCAGTCTTCTCTTTACAATTCATCCTTCTGGAGTTTCTGCTCATCCTCATCACCTTCCTCAAGGTCCGTCTCTTCATCCGTCTCCAGGTCCTCCAGATCCTGTGGAGGTCACAGACAGCTCCTGGTTTCTGACACACGAGGCAGACCCAGAACCAAGCACAGCATGACAAGCTCTGATCTGGTCACTATTCTCTGCTGCCATGTTAACAAAACACCCACAGACTTCTGCCCAGAGCTTCAGATTCAGGACATTAAGGATTAGCAAACCCTGGAAACTGGTACCTGCACCTCTAACAGCCCAGCAGGTGGGAGCTTCCAACTACATACACAGGTATGTAGCACTCATCCCACAGCCCAGTTCCAGGTGCTGAGCAGCAGGTCCCTAGGGAAGAAGCCCTCAGTGCTCCAGCAATGCACAACCACAGCACTGCTGCTTCACACCCACAAGGTGCTCTCTGAAAAAGGAGCCCATTGCAGGCCCACAGCCAGCCAAGCTGCACCTAAAGAGGTCACACTGATTTGGGCACTTTTGTCACCAGCAATATCCTCTCTTGCCACGTAACAACCCAGGATCTTGCTTAGGCCTGAGAATTCAGGCACAGCACCAGACATGGCCCACGCTCAGTGTTCCCAAGGCCCACAGTGCTCCATTCACATTACTCACATCATCAGCTGCTGCCCCATCCTGACCTCCGCTCTCCAGGAATTTTTTGAAGCCTTCTAATGTCCTCTCTCCATTATAGTCAATTACCTACAGAGGGAAAACATGAGGATACTGGTTATGGGCACTACAGACCCACGCCCGTGGAGAGGAGAATTCTCTTCCTGAGCAACAGTGAACATGCCAAGCAAAAGGGAATTTAAAAATTCACCTTCACCCATATGAGACGAAGGAAAACAGCTCAGCCACTAGACTTCAGAGATCACTGCGAGGAAAGAATAGCCTGCAGATGAGCACACTGTCCTCTATGCTCCCTCTTCTCCCCAGTCCCACTTCCCACCTCCCTCCCAATCTTTCCTACAGCACAGCTCCCCCTCCCCCCCCAAAGGGTCTCCGGTGTCCTGTAGACTTGATGTGTTCTACCCCAAAAGAATGCAGAGCCCTCCCAAAGGTCTTGTCCAAAGCAGAACTCGAGCAGTCAGCTGAGCATTCCTGTGCTCCCTGGCCACGCACTCACACGAGCCCAGCTCCCGCTTACATTTCTGCCAGAGCCTGCAGGGAAGAACTTGAGTGTGGGGAAGCTGTGGATTTTCACTGCCTCCACTTCATTAGCTGTTGAGTCCATCTTGGCAATGACAATGTTCTCATGGTCCCTGTAGGTCTCTCCCAGCTTGTCCCAGATGGGAGCCAGTTGCTTGCAATGACCACACCATGGGGCATCTGTTAATTACAGAGACAGAGCTGTACCAACAACCTAACAAGGTACCACCCCTTCCCAGCCAGACAGTTTATACACATCTTTGCAACTAAGGCACTGCCTTTGGGGCCCAGACTCTGCAAAAGGCTTTCTCCCTAATCCTGGTCATGCAGCATTTTGGCACTCCTTTCACACAGGATTCTTGGAATCAGCTGTAGGAAGATACTCACAGAACTCTACAAAGACATTCTTATTCTCATCAAAAGCAACTTCTTCAAAGTTCTTCCCAACCAGAACTTTGACTGGCTGCTTATCCCAGTCTTCAGGAAGATCCTGACTCATCAGGTGGGGCTGGAATAAGAAGTGAAACTCAGAGATATTGTTTGCTACACAGCTACTTGGACTAAACATGTGATCACATATCCCAGAAAACTCAGGTTTAACCACCCCCCTGGCCCTTCAGTCACAGGCTGTGAGCAACCAGATGAATCAGTCACTTCCTCTTCTCCCACAGTCTCCTTCCCACCCTGACCCAGTGGGAATAGCAGGTGCTGTTGTGCAGAGAATGGCAATGGAGCTGTGCAGGAAGGAAGCAGCACTGCTGAAAGCCCCGTTCCCAAGGGACTGGGTTTTGCTCCACCCCCACAGGCCCTCCAGTGGACAGGAGCAGACAGCTCTTTACACTGTGCCACACAACTCACACCCTCCATGGGCTGTTGGCAGAAAGACCAACTGGATAAACAGCACAGTCCCATGGGCAGAGCACAGGGGCTTAGCTTTGCCAACGTGCCAGTACCTGGCTCGCCCTCGTACAGCCTCCACACCCCAGCAGCTTTGCCTTCCATTCCTCAGCACAAAGCCCACACCACAGTCCACGCAGGAGACAGGAGTTTCTCTGGCTGACTCACACAGCCCCTCATAAGGAGCATTTCTGCTCCTTCTCAGCCAGTCTGATCCCCTCTGGCACTGTTTATGCACATACCTTGATCTTGCCCTCTAGAAACTCATTACAGAACTCTTTGATCTTGTCTGCTGTGAGCTCATCAGATTCAGGTTTGTATTTGGTCATCTCTTCCTCCAGGGTGATCAGACGTACAGCTGGGCACTCTTCCTTCTTTAGGCCAAAGAACTCCAAAATCCTCTGGTTGTCACTGTGGTCACTGTCTATGAAGATGAACAGGATCTTGGGAAGAAAAAATGAAAGAAAGGAGGTGAACACGAGTACCTCATGGCTACCAAAACTTCACAAACACAGTCATAAAAGTGCAGTTGAACAGGGCTCTCTTCCTCCCCTGTTCCAGCAGAGAGCTGGCTGCAAGTCCTCCTCCACAGCTGCTTACTGTACAGACACTGCTGTACCCCTCTGCAAGAGGCAGTCTCTCAGCTCATGATCCAAGAAATCCATCTCACCTTCCCTTTGAAGCTCCCAGCTGCACTCTTGAAGTTGTCCAGCTTCCCTTGATAGTCAGTCACACTTTTTGGTAGGAACAGCAGAATATGAGTCTTGATCTCTCCTCCAAAGATTTTAGGAGCAGTCTGAGAAGTAGAAAATTTATTTTTGGAAGAGAGGCAAATCAGTGTCCAGACTAGTTTGACTCTGCTATTCTGAGCAACCCACAGGAGTATCCAATACCGCAGGACTACTCTGTACAGCAAGCTCACACCTCCTTCACCGTGTCCTTCCCACTCCTCCATACCCTCAAATTAGTGTCAGCTCCACAATAAAACGTGACCATGGAACCCAAAACTGGAGCTTTGCTGTATCCTTGCAGCAGCCATGGGAAGGGCCTTACCAGGTATCTAAAGACCTACCTGCTCAGTGAACTCTATCACCAGAGGCAATGAATTAGACTTGATGAAGTTCAGCAGATTATCTTTTGTGAGATCCCCTTCAAAGTTGTTTCGGCCTTCATCAAACTGCAAGAACACACATTCTTTATTAGAACACTTCTGACACAAATCCCTCAGACCCTCCACACCAGTCACTGCCCCGAGGGGTATCAGCTGCACCCGTTCGGAGCAGACTTCCATCTCAACAAGGTCACCACATGTCCACACAAAGTCCAGATTAAGGTGTCCACCTTCCTGGCAAGCCAAGTCTTAATTCATCCCCCAGCAGGAGAAGGTGAGCAGCAACAGCCAGCTTCGATCTCAGCCTTGCTCTGCACCACTGTGAGACCATTCATGGAGCAGGTCACCAAGAAGGACCCTCAGCAGCCACCTGCAGCACAGGCAGCTTCTGCACAGGAATCAGCAGTGTCAGAGCACACTGCAGCCAGTACTGGGAAGGTCTGTCAGCACAGCCTGCAGCAAGCAGTGATTCCCTCAGCTCTGGGGGGTCATTCCAGTCTCTGTTGTGAGAGACAACACACACTGCACATGACGCTGGAGGCGCCAGGTCCTGTTTAATACAGGGTCATCACCCATACCCTGGCCAGGATTCCCAGAACCCTCTGGCAGCCTGGAAGAGGAACAGCTGTAGAGGCTTCAAGGTTAGAGAGAGGATGTGCAGCACTGGCAGGGCCATGCTCACGTTGCTGGCAGAAGCAGGAGGGTGGACTCTGATAACTTTCTGTTAGGGGAAGCACAACAGCCTCAGCAGAAAAGCTGAGGAAAACACTTAGCATTGGAAAATAACTTCACAAACACTTCGAGGAGCACTGCAGGTCACCTCAGTGCTTTCAGGACAGCTGTGTGAGGGCCTGTGAGAGTCTGGACAACTCACATGGAGTAAGACAACAATGAGCCCAACCCTCTCAGTTTAGACCCAACTAACTGCAGGGAGCTAAGCCAAAGCCCATAAACAAAACTGCTGACAAAATAAGTCATCAGATTCTTTGCCCCAGTGTTTGGTTACTATAGGTGCTCTTTTTCTCCATTTTGGAGTGGACATGTCTGAGAGCTCCCATGGCACTGCCATGCCATTGCACTGGAGCAGGAGGGAACACCCAAAGGCTGGACAGATCTCAGCTGCTCCTTCCCCAGAGCCCAGCACTCCTGCTCCATTCCCAGCTCAGCACAGCACACTCACTCCCACTCCCAACATGCCTGACAGGCTGCCAGGCCCAGAACTCTGCCCAGCCCAGCACTACCCAGAGCAGGGCACACAAAGATGAAACACAAAGCTGCTCATGTGGCAGAAGTGAGGCACCAGTACCAAGGGAGCCAAGAACAAAACACTGCTCCTTTCCCTCCTGGCTTTGCTATGCATTTTGAGCTTGTTAGCCAGATAATTTACCTGCATCCTCAGCCACAGTGAACCTGAGGGGCCTCTGACTCAGAATTTAAGTCTACAAGTTTCCAGCATCATAAAAGTAACTACAATGTCAGAGACGCAGTGAAATAAAACACTATTTCAGCTGAACAAAGAATTAAAAAGTCTTGAGGCTGTCTTAGGTCAGGCTGGGCAGGGTGATGACTGATGAGATTACAGATTTAGTAAGTCTGTACTCAAAGCAGCTTTGTCCTGCCTCACAGCACCCCTGGATACAGAACCACCAAGCCTAAGGAGCCTCTCCTTGTCTGCTCAAACTTGGAATTTCATTCCAGTGACTGGATCTCCATGCTTTAAGAGTACATTTATTTGTGATTCTGTAGGTAGTCAGCATCCTTCTGCACACAGTCTGCTGCTCCAGTCCAGTCAGCTGGAAGTGCAGATTATCTCAGGAGCTTCCCTGGAATCCCTGCACTGCAGAGCCCACAGTGCTGAGACCGAGCAGCTCCTGCACCCAGCAGGGACAGACAGCACAGGCCAACACTGAGCAGGGAAAAGCAACTCTCTAAGCCACAACCAAACAGCACCACAGCAGCCAGAGGGCTCAGCTGCTGTTCTCCTGGGCCTGTCCAAGTCCTGGGGGGCACAGGGGACTTCTCAGCTACAGCCACAAGTGCTTTAAAAACTGTGTGACTATTGCTGCACTGCAGGGAGCTGCGACCAGGGAACTGAGTGAGCAAACAGCCTGGGCCCAAAGCCCAGCAGCTCTGGGAGAGGTCAGCAAGGCTGCACTCTTTATGTCCCTGGGGCTCCCCAACCCCACAAAAGGGCTCTGCTCTTCCCCCTAGGCTCTGAGGTTCAGGAACACAAGCCACACAGAGCACAGGTCCTTTGCTCTCTCCTCCAGGGCTGCCCTCATCTGAGCCTAATTTGAGAGAAGGAAGTGACAGCAGACCCCAGCATGGTGCTCCAGCTCAGAACCAGCCAGTACCTTCTTGAAGAGGACAACGCCATCCTTACTCAGCTGGTACTTGGAGAAGACATCAGCACTAGAGGAAATCCCAAAAGGAATATCATCCACGGCTTCTGCTGCCAACAGAAATTCTTTTGCAGCCTCTGATGCCAAATCCTGGAGAGTAAAGAAAGGTGTCACACAGGCCACATCACCTGAAGCATTCATATCTCAGGGCTCAGCCCAGAGAGCTGGAGGATCAAGAAAGGCAGGACAGCAAGTGTTGCACAAGGCACAGGGCCTTCCTCAGCCGGCAGGAAGGCCCCGACACGCTCCAGAGCGGCTCCACCAGAAGCACCAAACTCTACCTTGAAGAAGCCAATCACCACCACTTCACTGGAGTCCAGCAGCGCCTCCGCCGCAGCCGCGTCGCTCAGGGTGGCGGCGGCCGGGCCCGTGCGCTTCTTCAGCCAGCCCACAATGTCATCCGCCTCCCTGCCAGCTGCACGGAGACAACACTCAGTCACCTTCCCCTGGCTGAGTTCAGGACCACAGAACCCTCCAGCTTTTAGAGACCTTTCAGCAGCTGGTCGAGAGGTCAGCAAGGATCGAGATATCGTTTACGCAACTCTTTCCCTTTCGCTCCTGGGGTAATTAAGCTAATCCCTACTTGATAAGTCAAGGTACAAGGGGCTCCCAGGAATTCATTCTTCTCTCACCTCTAGCCCAAG
Organism: Myrmophylax atrothorax; assembly: GCA_026770055.1. Lineage (NCBI taxonomy): Eukaryota > Metazoa > Chordata > Aves > Passeriformes > Thamnophilidae > Myrmophylax > Myrmophylax atrothorax. The sequence continues at coordinate 12,001,800 of JAOXXN010000230.1, forward strand.
TCCTTAAACTTTGACCAGCAATGCAGCACTTCTCCAAGACTTTAGCATTACTCATGCAAATATATCACCCTTACCTTTGTTGATTCCTATTCTGGGTGCTACCCTCAGTGTCCACCTCTGTGTGCCCTGTGAGCTGAATTCTGTAGTGGCCCTCCTTGCAGCTCTCTCATGCTCCTGTCTGCCCCTCACCTAATGGCCCAGGCATGTTTCCAGTTCTGGGCACTCCACTGCTCAAATCAAGTCAAGCCACAGAACAATCCAAGCTCTGCTCCCTTTGCTTTCCTATGCAAAAGCAATTCCACCTGCTCAAGCCCACGTTAGGGATCTCCCCAGGTTCAGGTGAGGGAGCCCATTAAAGGTTGGCCCATTCCCTGCCAGCCCAGCGCAGCTCCCAGGTCGCTGTCACCGTGGACCTTGTCCAGCCCCAGCAGCACAGCCCGAGCATGGGGCCCGCTGCGGGGCCCCTGCACCACCTGGCCGGCCCCCGCTCACCCGTGTACTCCTTGGGCGTAGCCTTGTCCCCGTTCTTGAAGAACTTGATGGTGGGGTACCCGCGCACCCCGAACTGCTGCGCCAGCTCCGACTCCTCCGTGGCGTCCACCTTGGCCAGCCGGATCTCCGAGCCCTCCGCCTTCAGCTTCGCCGCCGCCTTCGCGTACTCGGGCGCCAGCGCTTTGCAGTGCCCGCACCACGGGGCGTCTGCGGGACGGGG
>JAOXXN010000230.1:12054786-12065145 GCA_026770055.1 Myrmophylax atrothorax
GCCTGCAGCCCTGGCTGTGAGCATTCCCGCTGTGAGCAGACGCATGTGGAGCTGTGTACCAGGTGGATGAGGCAGAACCATGGGGGAGGTGGGCAGTGCCTGGCACCAGCTGCAGCCCACCTGCTCCAGGTCATTAATGCATCAGTGCAGTCACCTTGAAGTCTGGCTGATGGTTTTGCCCAGTGCCTCCCTGCCCCGTGCCCGCAACAGCTCCACAGCCGGAACAACTCCATCCAACCCATTTCAGAGGTGTGAGACAAAGCGGATACGCTGCGAGTATGCCAGGTCCAGGACATAGAGCAGCAGGTTGACATAGGTGAAGATGGCGATCACCAGCTGGCTGTCCCAGGGACACTTGCCCTTGGCACACAGGCTGGGGCGCTGTGGGGAGCCGTACTTGCTGTCAAAGCAGAACACTGGCCAGATGACTGCAGCACTCATGTACAGCAGCACAGCCCCAAAGGTGTAGATGACCACAGAGCGCTCGAAGGGGAACCACAGCAAGGCCGTCTTACCTGTGACACTGAAAGCCACCACCACCACTGTCACCACAAAGCAAAAGCTGTAGACAGCCACACACCACTGTGTCGCCACGTATTTGCCATACTGGCTATTGTTCACCAGTGCCCCAAAGATGATGCAGGCCACAAAGGCCTGAACGATTTTCAGGAGCCCGGAGATGGTGGCCATGTAGCTGGTAACTTGTCCTGGTTTTGCCCTGGTTAAGAACACCTCGGCAGCGTATGCGATGAACAGAAGGCCTGCAAAGACACTGGCGGCAATGCGGAAGTCTCTCACCTCGCAGCCGATGGGGTAACAGCCCACCTGGACAAAGTAGAGTGGGTAGATCACCGCAGCTGTGACCGACATGAGTGTGGCAAGCATCGCAAAAGCAGCAGTGAAGTTTCCCCAGGAAAGACTCAGGCAGCTGTGCAGGTGTGTGAACTCACAGGCAATGATGAACACAGTGATGGCAAAGCAGAAGGTCCAAACAAACATGCAGAAGGTGCCATACGCAGCGCTGAATCCCCCCTGGTGGGCGACCAGGCTGAACGTGGTGCATCCAAAGGTCATCTGCAGCAATCGCGCTATTCCGACGGGGGAGGTCACTGCAGCCGTGTTCAGATATGGCCCTCCTGTGCTCTCCATCATTTTTCCAGTCCAGCAGACAATGCACGCAAAGACCACTCAAACGTCTGTTCAGGCTTTTGCTCCTTTGCCCTGAGTCACACCTGGACCCAGATCAGTGGAGTGGCAGCTTGAATCTCACTGGTCTCTGCCGGCATCAGTGGGAGCTGCCTCTGACACAGCATCTCTGGCAGCTCTGCACAGACCTGCGCCTGCAGGGAGGTGACTGGCTGGCTCTGCCCACTGGCTGCAAATTCAGGGTGCTGCCATCTACTCATTCGGCTTGCTCAGGTCTGAAACCTGCCTCTGTGCTCTCCTTTTGTGGTCTCTTTCCCCCAGGATGGTGCTTTCCCTGGAAGATGACACTTATTCCGTTTTAGCTCTACAGCTGTAGTTTTCTGCTGCACCGTTTGCAGGAACCTGGAGTATAAATAGTGGCTTTATTAATAGTTCTGGAATGAGTCCTGCCCCCCCTCAGCTGTTGGGAGCCGGTGTTATTTAACACTGAAGCTGAGAGTTCCATCAGAGGCTCTTGATTATCCTCCTGCTGTTCCAGAAACGCTGGAGTCACTGGAATGCGCCGAGGGGAGGGGGCTGGCTGTGCAGTGGGCTCTCATCCATCCAGCCGAGCCTAGTCCTGCACACCGCAGAGTTCCTGATGGGGGCACAAGCCCAATGGCAGCACAACCCCTGTAAAAGAAAGGATTTAGGCCAGAGGCTGGATGAAAGCTGACTCACTTTGCTGCAGTGGATCTGGAGCAGTGATATATTTACCTACTGTGCTTTGAGCCTTAGGGAGAGCTTGTGGCTGTGAAGGTTTAGAGCACCAGTCCTCACCATTTTCTTAAACTCATCCCTGTCTCTGTTTTACTTATGTGCAAACCAGTTATTCTTGTCTCTGAATGCCAAAACCAAATACAATTGCTGGGGAAAAAAAGATTGCTTTGATATTCTTAGCTCTGTTTTGAAATACAGATTTCAATATATAGTGTCAAACCCTCGCTCCTGTGGGATCAAAGCTTTCAGCCATTCCTGGTATACAGCACTTCAGACTTTGTCTCTACTCAGAAGTCTCTTATTCTAACTCTAAAAGCGCCAAAGAACAATTCTGGTGTAGTTTCAGAATGGGAAAAATGAAAACCACAATATAGTAAAAAAATTCCTCCCTTGCCCCACAGCAGCATTGCTGACTCCTCACCTGCAGTGCTCATCCCAGGGTGGAAGCAGGGTAACTTTACGGAATGGTTCACATGAGAACAGTACAAATTTCTGGCTGTTAGGATAAAATGAGCCTACCTTCAGTTTGGTCACCTTCTGGTAACCTCCGTGTCTCTTTCATCCATCTCAAGTCCCTCCCATTTTCCTTAAAAAGAACTCTGGTGCTAAAAGCACAAAACCTGCATTCATTTGGGGTGAAAGATGCATAATTAACATCACAACAAACAGGAAATGCAGGAGAGCCGGGGAGCTCCAGGTGAACAGGTTCTTCCCCTTCCTGACTCTCTGTGTTAATCCTTCACCTCTAGCAGTTCTCCAGGCCTCATTGGCAGTGTATTACTGTCTGTATTGTGGCACGTTCTGGATATCACTTTGTACCTGCCCAGGGACCAGCAGAGAGCACAGGGACACTCCATGTCACAGCCCACCTGAGGACACAGACCGTCCCTGCCCTGCACAGTGACCCACCGGTGACACCGGGCTCAGGGCAGAGCTGGTCCTGCTGCTCAGCGCCTGCTTTCCCATGAGAGGTGGTACCAGAGCTCTGGAGAGCCCTCAGCACTGATGGCAGTGCTGGCAGAGGGCAAAGATCGCCAAAAATCACACCAGCAGAGCAGTGCAACACACTGGCAGAGAAGTGAATCAGACAGACCACAGCCACTCCCTCTGAGATAAAGAACCTCATCCAGTTGCAAGATCTTAAGAGTACAAACACATGGTACTGAATTATTCCAGTCTTGCCCTTTTGTCACTGGCTTCTGCAGAGCAGAAAACAGATGAAACGTGATCGGGACAATTTTACTTTTATACCCAAGGCATTAAAACATAAAGGATATCAGTGATCTCCAAACCGATCATAGGGAAATTCCACTGATGTTTTCCTGCTTTTCAGTTCTGCTGGTAGTAATATTCATTTTCTCTTTAGCTACCTTTTTTATCTTCAATGTGTGCTAATCCTGCCATGCACAGCAGGACAGCTGATTCTCTCTGTGGTCCTGCCCGGCTTTTCCTGAAGTCCATGAAAAGGAACCAAAGGGCTGTGGTTTGGTTCATTTTTGGGGTTTACTCACCCAAGACAAGGGATCTCACAAGCAGCACCACCACTCTAACCTTTTAAAGCCCATCTTGAAAGGGGAGGGAATTTTTCTAAAAGGAGGCCCAAATTCTCTGTGGCCTGCACACTGTGTAGCCACATCCACAAGCCCAGGCACACACAGCTGGTCCCAGGGCCTCCTGCAGCAGGGAGGGAGCCGTGCTCCTCCTGCAGGTCTCGCCACACTCTGTGCTGCAGAGGGAAGCTCCCATCCCAGGAGCAGCCTCCTCTCCAGCCTGTCAGGAATTCCCAATCCCTCCCTTGCTCTCTTCCCACTTCTGTCAAAAGGGATTCTCTGTGCTGAGGTAGGTGTGTTCCCAAATGACTACAAGAAGAGAAATATGTTGGTTCTTGTCTTGTGTGCTCTGCCTTTTCTGTTCCAAATGCTTCTGAAGTCTGACCAAATATTTTGGTCACGAGGAGACAGCACTTTGCTGCAATGCCAGATCTCCCTGCACCTTACAGTGAAGTGCTCTGGAGTACCTGGGAAATCAGTAAACCAAAAACACTGTGCAAATCTGCAAACGTTAGGTGCTGGGTGAAAGTCTCTGTACTTAAACCTCGTATTACAACCTCTTCCTCAGAGAAACAATGACAAAGAACACTGCCAGGGGAACATAGAAGTCTAATTAATAAAAAATTGTCAATACCACCCTTAGCCCTCTCCCAGGCACAAGTGACCATCAGGATAACCCATCCAAATGAGCAGCATATACAACTTTACAAAGACATAGGTATGGTTCTCTGGTCAGCCCTTATAAATAGCATTTTACATATTAAAATAAATAGGTCCACATTGCCAAAGTAGCAAGAGGCTTCTTCGTTATTTAAAAAAAATATGTTACAAAACAATACCATTTATATTTCTTGCTTAGTTTAAAAAAAAGTAATAAAAAAGTAATTTTATAAAATAATATGAATAAATTGAGTACAAGAGTGTCCATCCCTAGCATACGTCCTGGGTCTGTATACTGTGACTCAGCATGAGATGCTGACCTCCAGGAAGTCACATAATCATTCCTTCACTTTTAGTTGGACAGAAAAAATCCAGTGCTTGCTTTTTTCACCACTTGTATCAAGTCTATGATGTAAAATTCATGGCAAGGGAAGGCACTCCAGATCTGGGAAAAGTTCTCATTGCTGCTACTTATGACTTTGCTACTCCCTGCATCCAATTGCCTTGTGTAACACAGGAAGAGGATGTGACTGGCCAAAACTCAGGTCTGGAGTTTGGAGGGAATGAGTTCCAGCCAAACAGTGAAAACAAGAAATTGCCTTTTTTTTGTTTTGCTCTTGACACACCCTAAATGTGCAAGAGCGAGGGAGCACAGGGTGTGCACTGGTGTGAGCGTGCATGAATGTGAGCGTGCATCTGCCTGCAGGAGCGCAAGGAAGAGGATTAGAAAGTGTGGGAGAAGGGCTGAGAGTCTCTCTCCTCCTGATCTAATCTCTGCCTCTCTGATGAGCCCTCCCTAGTTATCACTGCTGAGCATTCCCAGGAGTTTACTGGGCTCCAGGCCCTGCTGCTGTGCCATCTTCTGAACATCGAACCCCATATGCATGAGGAACTGGATCACATTCATCTCCTGCCCTGTGAACTGGTCCCTGATGGTGGGGCACGAGGGGTTGCAGTGAGGCCATGGACAGCTGTCAATCAGGTGGATCGGGCAGCCTTTCAGGGGGGCCTTCCCATTTTTGTTGCTCTCATGCAGACTCCGATCCCAGCAGTGCAGGGCACGGGGTAACGATGTCCCCTTCACCTGAATGTCAGTCCAGTGACTGAAAAGACAAACCGTTCGGGTCCCATCAGAGGGTCGGAATGGCAGGATGGGTTTGTTCCCCAGCCGCGTCCCCGGCACCTCTGAGGGTCTGCACAACTCACTTGCGTGTGATGATCTCGTGGGACAAACAGGCAGGAGCAAAGCTCGCGCTGAAGGAAGAAAGGAAACATGGATTATGCCTTGAAGGACAAAGCAACTCCTGCTGAAAAGAACCCTCTGGATTAGGGAGAGGATGGAATTTTACCCAGAAATGAAAAAGGTTCCTGATGCAGACAAGCTAATAATTAGCAAACTTAAAACACTCCTTTTTCAGCAGAGGCTGAGAAATTATGCCAGGTCACAGGATAAGAATGTCCCTTAGAAACAAACATGCCAGGTTTTCCCTCAGTGAAACACTTACGTCACATCCTTCAAGGTGTTTCTCAGCTCCCTACCCAGATTCTGGATGTAGAGCCACTGCCCTTCCTGAACAGGCTGGCCAGTGAGGTGTACATTGTCTACAGTAAGCTGGGCCTCATCAAAGAGCCACTGGACAACAAAGACTGGACCTAGGAAGACAAAAACATTTGTAAAAGGTATCACTCTAAGTCAGTTGTGGATACAGAGGAAACCTTAGAATCCATGTTATACCTCTCCTCTGATACTTACATCGAAGAGTGGGGTAAATCTTATATCCAAAAAAGCAATTCCATTCCTCTCCTTCTTTAAACTGCAGCTTACAGCGTTCAGGAACAATGCCATTCCAGTATCTAGGAGACAAAGCAATAGTGGAATGAGAAGCACATGGCAATCCTAACAACTGCCTCTCCATATCCCAGTCTATTTCTGTTCTGATTAGAGTTCCAGCTGACAGCACACCTCTCTCTTGGCTACACTGTCCCATCAACACATTTTAGAGAATCTACATCTGCATGAGTTCTTTCGCATATCTAGATTTTACATTATTGTCTTTTTCAATAAAGTTACTGAAAAACCACTGACGTAGTGGAAAAACACTCTTTAAGTATAAAAATGAAGGAAGATAGAGGAGGAGAAGATCTTCACAATCTAGACTCTTACAGCAATGTACTTTTAGAGTATCTGATTGTACCGTATTCCTCTTCTGATGGCCTCTGTCGGAGCACACGTTATGGTATCGATACAGTCAGTTCTGCGATACTGTTTGTTATCCAGGAACCATCCAGAGTCTGCCAAGCCTCGAACCTGAATCCCCTGATAACCCATCTCCTCCAGCAGCTCTGCCACTCGATCCACATTCAGGAGCACTCCTGTTCCTCCAGCACTGCAACAGCAATGTCAGAACTGCAGTCATGAGGCACACACAGGTGTTACACACACAGGTGTTACACACCTGGCCAGCAGTGACACACTGTAAGCACCTTCATTTACCCACAGCAGAGCTACCCAACCATACATCACGAAGTTGGTAGTCACCACATTATTTCCTTGCTTTGCAAAACACTCAGAAATAAAGTAACTATGCTGAGTAACAATCTGGTACCTCAGAAACCCAAGTCCCCTGTTGTTATTCTCTCTTCTAGGAGATACATGCACTCTGTAGCATTTGCAAGAGGTTTGGCAACTCAAAAACTGAAAGAATCTGAAGTGAGACAAATTTACCCTTTGCAGTTTCTCTATTATACCCTTGTGTAACATGTGCTGAGTGTACCAGAGCTTTGTGCAACACAGGGCAATCTAGAGCACCTGTGTAAGGCAAGTCTGGTTTTTAATTTGGTGTGCTGAATCAATTTGCTGAAGGGTTGCATCTCATACCAGCATTCTTGATGCAGAGAACGCATCTTGTTATCTTGCAAGCTTTTGCCTTGTTACTATTTTCTCTGTCTTCCATTAAATGTACCTGGACCAGAAGCTGAGGAAATAATATTGTATCATCCTGTTGCACCCCTTACAGCAGAAAACTGAGCAGAGATACAGGGTTTGCAATGTTAGTGTTACTGTAGTCCTAGCAAAAATGTTTCAGAGCTGCTGCGACCTCTCCCCTAACAGCTTTCAACTGCAGAAATATCCTGTCCTTATCAAAGGGAATCTTGTGGATACCTACCTGCTCCCTGCTAACAACAACACTTTTGCAGTGCTCAGACCTTTTCCCACAAGCTCCTTTATAACCTCCTGAATGATCAGTGCTCCCATGAAGGCATATTCATCTGGAAGAGACAGCTCAGTGTCAACAAAACTGTTTCCTTTTCAGGCTAAGATTTTTTTTTCCCTCTCCAAAAATGCTTTAGAACTTTCCAAAGGGATTATGAACCTAAACTCAGGCTCATTTTGTCCACCTGTACCAAGTATACCTAACGAAATCCTCCCCACCCCTTACAAAACATGCTCCACTGAAAGAAAATGAATAGAGTGATCTGAATACACAATCACACAAGCACTGTCCTACAACAGTGCTTAGGAATGGAGAAACTTAGAGAAGGAAAACAAAAAGGGACCCTTTCTCCACACAGGAAGAACACACACACCTTCCTACCACATGGAATCTCAGTTCCAGCTTACTGCGTCCCCTTTTCCTCCATTCATAAAGCCATTTCAGACATGTAATGCCTCACAAAATGTTACACCTACACAGACACCACTTCCTTGGCACCACCAGCAGCTGTGGTTATTGGTGTGTAACTGCTCCACAGGAACAGCTCCAAGGAGCTGGGATGTAGTGGAAAGTCCCTGACTGTGACATGACCAGAACAACAGCTGATGGCAGTGCATGTATTAAGATGAACTATTCTTTGATTCCCAAGAAACCTCCAGACAACTTTAGTCTGACACATGATGGCTCCTGTCTAAGGCCAAATATTCTCCTGGTTAAAGTCTGACACTAAATTCACAGTCCTTCCTCTCATGTCAGCCATGCCAAAGTCACGTGCAACAGGCTGTGGTCACTCAGCTACACTAGTTAATTTGCTGCATGCTAGAACTTGGAGATTCATCTAAAAGGAATTTTGCTCCTCTAATCCTCACATACTGCATCAGTGTAACATCTCTGTGAGCAGTGGCTCTGAACTATGTCAAAACAGCCTGAGCTAAAGAGATCAGGATGTTTTATCTGGAAGTAGCTTGATATTCTTTCCTGCCCTTCAGCAAGAAAAAGCCTGATCTTTGTCCATGTGGTTTCACAGAAGTCTGGCCACATCCTCTAATGTGTGATGTCTGGGGCAGCAACAGCCCATCAGCAACACTCACTTTTCTCAGACTTGGAAGAGGCACCGCTCCAAACATCACTTGAGCAATACGGGATGAATCTGTAAGAGAGAGCTGTGTGAGTCCTGCTGTGCCTCCGACACGCACAGTGGGGTGAGGATGGGGTCACCTAACTGGAAGAAAATTAAACTCGGAAGGGGAAAAGGAAAGAGTTTCTGTCCAGTTTGACAACTTACCTTCCTCCACACCAAATGACAACTACAACTGCCTTGAATTTTCTCCTGAACACCAGTAGTTGTGCTGAATTAAATCAATAAATAACATGTCTTTTATCAATTTAATTGAAGCACTGAGCTCAGAGACAGAATGATGGGCCATGATGTTGCCTTGAGCTATCCTGCCGATACCATAGATGGTCTACCAGAGGAAAACTCTGTGCTTCAGTTTTTCACAAGGAAAATGAAAAGATTCTTGTCAGTGCAGTACAAATGCTGAATAAAACCAATGGAGGTTTTTGAAGGAATTATCTTCCCATTTTTGTCTCCATCTTGCAGGAGACAAACTAACATGCCTTCTGTACAGATGTGTATTGGACTCTCTCACTTCTCTTCTTTGAACTAGTACTGCTACACATTCCTCTCAAACTGGCAGATGTGTAGCACAGTATCAACCCACCACTTGTGATGGATTCACCCCTCCAGCCATTTGAGAAGACTCGCTAAGCCATCCCCAGTTTTACTCCATTAAATCACCCCATAACTCCAAGGAGACTGAACTTGAGTTTCTCTGGACCTTGTCAGCCCTACTTGTTAGAGAACTGAACTACAACAAACGAGGAAACACACAATTCCCTCTTCCAAGTATTAGTTTCAACCTGTCTCTGCAGCATTCTTGCCAGCCTAAAAGGCAGGAGATGCTGTTTAAGTACAAAGCTATTTCTCTCCGGAGTCCCTCCTTACACCATGTTTGCATTCCACCAGTGAGGATTTTCTTCTGGCTGCGAGGACAGGATCCCAGTTCCTGCAGATGGGCACAAAGAAACAAGACACATACAGATGACAATCTGTGGCTTCAGAGGAACCATAGGAGCCTCATGCAAAACCTCTGACTACACAGGAAACAAACATCCATGATGAAAAACACTGGTCGGGGAGCAGAGGGAAAATTTCTAAATTTGCCCTTAAGCAGTTGTGACATTCAGAATTTGCTTCATGCTACTGATGAAACTTGTCTATAAGCTTCTCGTAGTATAGAAAAGACCTGTAATGCCTACTTAAGTACTTCTCCAAAACACAAATCCTAGCAGGTGAATTCCAATATATGCAATTAGACGATCTTTGTGAGTGACAGAGATTTGCATATTCAAGCAGCTGGAACATAAGCAGAGAGCGAAGGGAGCAGCAGGTGATACCTGTGCACCCGAACGCCTGTCCGTGCCCGCGGCGCGGGGGCATCACGAGGCAGCGACCGAGCACTCGCCTTGGCCCGGCCCCGCTCCCTCAGGCTGCCCCACTGGGCGACTCACCCACGCGGGTCGCGGGCCATTCCCGCGAACTCATAAGCCGCCGCATGGTGTCGTAGCGGGTGTCGCAGTTCTCCCTGTTGAAGCAGTACCACCCTCCTGGCGAGAGGACAGAGGTCAGCCGGCCGCGAGGAGCCGGGGGTCGGGGCAAGGACGGCACCTCGGGCCGCCGCCCCGCTCGCGGCCGCCGTCGCGGGGGCCGGGGGACGCCGCTCACCTTCCAAGAACAGCAGCCACCGCCGGCTGCCCTTGGACTCCTTCAGGTAGTAGCTGCGGGCACAGACAAGGGACGGCGCCTGAGCGGGAGCCGTGCCGGCCGCAGCACTCCGGGAGGCGCAGAACGGCACCGGCGGCACGGCCCGGGGCAGGGCGACGCTCGCTGCACCTGTCGCCGCCGGTGCCGCCGGTGTGCACTGGGAGGACCGGCTGGCCTCCGAGAAGAAGTGCGGCCACCTCGG
>JAOXXN010000230.1:12073176-12094134 GCA_026770055.1 Myrmophylax atrothorax
GGCGGGTGGGGGCGGTACCGTCGCTGCGGTGTCGGTGCTGGCGCCCACGGGGCGGCGGGTCACGGTGCGGGTGGGACCCGGTACGGTGTTGCTGCAGGTGGGTCCATTGGTGGGACGGGACGGGGGGCCGCAGGGCCGCGGGCCGGCGGTGACGGCGCTCTTGTTGTTTCCGCAGGTGCTCGAGGAGGTGTGTAGGAAACAGGGCGGCAGCCCCGGAGAGTACGGCCTGAAGTGAGTGGTGTGGTCGCGGGGCTGGGCCCGGCGGGGTGCGGGCCTAGGACAGGCCCCGCCCGTGGTCGCTCGGCGGGCCAGGCCTGGGTTGTGTCCCGGCCTGGCGGACCCGCGGTGGGTGTGCGGGGGGCCGGGACACACTGAGGGGCAGGTCAGGCCCGCCCAATGTCGCCGTGCCACGTTCCCGTCGTTGCTGGGAGGGACAGCGAGGCCTCCTGTCACTGTCACTGTCACTGCCGCGGACAAGGCCCCGCGCACTCCCCTCACCCAGGTCACAGACTGGCCTCTTACCTGAGAGTCTGACCCTCTGCCTTTATGGTGTGCTAATCGAGATGCCGTTTCTCTGAGTGGCACTAAAACAAGAGTACCTTGGTATTTAAGCAGGCTTGGTTATGTAGTCATTTGCTGTTTATCTCTTTAAAGCCTGAGGTGAAACATGCAGGTAACATACTCTGTTACCTGGACAAACTGCAACTGTTTTGGTGATCAGAATAGCTTTTGTTGGCGATCGCTTTCTGAATTACCAGTTGTGCATGGTTGAATCATGTTCTGTGGCTTCTAGTCAGCCTCTGGGGAATTCTCTTGCTCAATACCTGGACTTTGTATTGTTCACAGGCTATGTTCTCCTTCAGGTTTCAGAGGAATGTTTTGGACCTGTCTTTGCAGTGGAGGTTTGCCAGGCTGCCCAACAATGCCAAGCTGGAGATGGTGCCAGTCTCTAACAGAGCAGGAGCTGGAACCACGGTATGTTTGTTTATGCAATGTGACCTGATTGTTTAGTTATCAGTTGTGCTTTATATGATCCCATTAGACCTAATGAGCAAGAACACAGCTTGACAGACCTGGTGAGTTGAAAAACTGGTAGCCATGGATACCTCAGAAGTTAAGCATCACTGATGACTAGCTCAGTTCCCTTTCCTAATTTCAGTTTCAGTTGCTCTTGCCTGCCTCTGGATTTTGACTAAATCTCAAATTCTTACAGAATTCTCTTTTGCGGCTTTCCCAGCATTGCTTTTCACGGTGTGTTCACACAGCTTTAGTCTTTGGTTACGGGTGTTGTGCTCAGCAGTGACCAAATGTCCCTATTTAGTATGATTTAAAAAGAGCTTAGGGATGCTGTGTGCTCTAGGAATTATTGCCATGTTTAGGAGTGTAAAAATCTTCTATACATGTCACTGAAATGGCAGGAGACATGACTGTTAAAGCGATGCATAGGTGTTAGGTGTGAACTTTTTATGTAATAAAAATGATGTATGGGCTTATTTTAGTAGCCTAGGAATGAAAATTTGTCTATTGCTGACAGTCATTGCTGACAATCATCGCTCTTCTTGCTGAGTTCCTCATGGGGAGTTTTGCATATTTTTGAGTGTCGGTTCTATTGATGCTGATCTCTTAATGTCTGCCAGCTAAGCTGACAATTCAGTAGTGTTTGTTGTAGGCAGTTGCTCTTGCTGTAACGGAGAGAATCACTGATATGTTGAAAAGTGAACTTTATGGTGTGAAGTGACTTTGGAATCTTTGCTCTGGTTCACTGTGGGTGTGCAGTGTAGTTTTAGGGGTCACTAATGTTGATGCTTTTCTCTGTAAAACCTTCATGTTCTTTGTTTTGGCACTAATGCCTTCTTTCTGACTTTGTGGTGGAAAGAAGTTTGTGCTTCAAATGGCAACTTTACTTAAAAAAATAACAGCAACTGATAGCATCTGCTTAAAATTTTCAGTGAAAAGTTGTGATGGAATGGAGTTTGTCTTCCAGAGGAAAGTTTCTGTTGAAATGGTGCAGTGATGACTTTATCTGACACTTAGGTCCAGTTTGGGAGGAACTGAAGGAAAACAGTGATTTTATTTATTTTTTCTCTGAAGTTATATTATGACTAAGGGTAAGAAGGACTGTCTGCTGAAGGAGAGGGGTTATAGCATGGAATCACTACTTTAGAACATGAAAGAGAAGAGCTAAGAGAAGTGTGAGTTGTTTCTATTTAGTTGTAGTTGGCCAGAAGAATCTACAGAAGTGAGGCTTCGTTGCTTTGTCCTGGAGGTGAGAGGATGCAGCGAATGTGTGGAGTCTAAACAAGTCATTGTTCCACAAACTTGAGCAGAGATTTTCACAGTGTAAGAAAAGACTTGGTACAAAACAACCAACTAAAAGAATTCCCTGTCACAGGGAGCACGTGTCAAAGATGAAAGTTTAAAACAGCCAAGTGGCTGTGACTGTGCTGTGGTGGCAGTTCAGATGCAGACTCGGTCATGCTGGCTGTCTGCAGAAATGTTGGCATGAATCTGATTCTGTGTTGTCTGTTACTGTGTCTGTTGAGATAATATGTGTGGGAGTAGGTGTGCTTCCCTCTGGTGACAGCAGTTACCCTAGAGACAGATAGACAGGTTTTGATAATTTATGAGTTTATTCAGCAAATTTGATATTTGAAAAATGGAAAGCTTTTGGATTTGCCTTTGCATGTGGAAAACATTGTTTCCTGTAAGACAGTTCTTTAGTCAAAAATGGAACAAATTTGCCTTGTGATGGCAGGTGACGGTCAGTACAGCTCTCCTGTTAAAGTTGTCAGCCTTTTGTTTAAATGTTTGTAAACTTAGGTGATAACTGGCACTGGTCTCTATTATTTTATGTAGCACCTGGGGTTTTTAAAGAGACTTTTCTGATTGACTGAATAGGACTTTTGTGACATGTTTGGCTTTGAACTGTTGCCAAAAACTGATGCAACTAGTAGTCTGAATTTCTGGGCTGTATTCTTATGGAATGGTGATGTCAGTTGTCATCACTCTGCTGTAGCTGAGAATCATCTAAGGCTTGTCTCCCACGTAGGAGAAACCAGGAGGTTGTGTTAGTGGTGGGATGAAACAGCATTGCTCTGTTGGCTCATTGTTAATGATGCCACTGTTTCCTTTATGTAGAAAAATTGCTGTCTCCAGCGGATCAGCATTTGCAGTCCTGTGAGGACTGGGGGGAGCCGAGACGGCTGACAAACATACTCCATGGAAATCACAGTCAATTGCTGGAGTGTATGGTGTCTATTTTCCCATCTCTCTCTCTCCCCTCCCTGCTGCCCTCATGCTTGTACACACATCTTGCACTCACAGGGAGAGGCCGCGCTGAAAGTGTTGGTGGGGACACGTGAAAACACAGAATGAAAGAAAGTGGCTTTGGCTGTTCGGGGCTAATGTCCTTCTCAGGCTTTGGAATGAGGCCAGTTTCTGTGGACTTCAGAAAACTATAATTGACTGGAGAAACCAGATTCCATCTAGTGGCTACGAGATTTTTTATGATTTTTCTTTAGGCAGTTGAGCTAATTGGGAAACCTAAGACTTAGACATTCTGGAGAAGGCTGAATATCCTCTAAAAGGTAAAGAAAAAACTAGAAAAAAGCACCTGATGTGCTCTGCCGTTCTCTATCTCTTGGTCAGCTGTTAGACTTTTCATTTGGGACAATCAGGAGTTTGAAGTTCTTCAGGACTGACCCCAGCATGTGTTCATTTTAGAAATGCTTTGGATTTTTTTTTTTTTTTGAGAGAAGTGGGGAAGCAATTCTCTGAAGTGTGTGTAGCACAGAGATGTTCATCCACTGATGAACGTGAATGTTTATATTCCCTGTTGGAAAAGGCCTGTTAAAATAGGCAGCTAGCTGTTTCTGCAGGAGTTCAAGTACTTGATAACTAAACATCCAGAATTATTTTTGAGATTTTTTGCTACTTCACTCGCAAACTGTATGTCAAAATTTGGTGATTAGGAAGCCTTAGTGAGTTGCAAACATTGTTTTCTTGGGCTGGTGACACTTGTTTAGGTCTTCAATAATGCAGGGATCAGTGGGGACTGTGGTCATGGTTTCTCTGTGTGGATGTGCAAGTACACTGTTCTGACCCAGGAAAGTGGTTCTACAAACTAATGTTGAAGTGGACAGAGCTCTGTGTTGATGTTTTAAGTTGTGCAGCAGCACCAGTCCTTTCTGGGTTATTGGTATTTGTTTTATGTAGCTGTGAAGATCTGTAAAATTTCATCTGGTGTAGAATGGAACATCTCAGTTGCTTATGATGACACATGATTTGGAATGTTTGCATTGGCTTTTCTCTGAATATGTTCCAGTTCACAATAGAGCAGGGAAGAGGGACCAGTGAAAGGGATTGGTGTTTCAGGACGGCCTCACCCATACTTAGGAGCAGTCCATCCCAACAAACTAGAATTCAGGCCAGAATACCTGCACACATGGACAAGGAGAATTGAAATACTTTAAAAAGTTGTGAAGGAAAAAGAGTTTTCATACAATTTTCAGATGAATTCAATGTGTTTTTCCTGTAGGTTCGGATAGCACTACAACTAGATGATGGCTCCCGTTTGCAGGACACCTTCCTCTGCCATCAGACTTTGTGGGAACTTCTCAATCATTTTGCAAAAATCAGGTGAGCAATGCAGCTAGAAAATACTTGTCTGGATGGATCTCTGCATGGCAGTAGTTAGTTGTTGTTACGGTGATCCAGATAAATCCTTCAGATTTGTAGAGTTTGCATTTGTTTGACTATGGTTTCTCCTTCATAATAGATACATTTGACTTCTTACTCTTTCAGATTTGACACTCCATAGTTCTATTATTATTTTTTAATTCTGGAGTAGCACTCTTGATTCGGGGCATAAAGTGGTAGCAAACTGCTAAGCCTGTGAAGAAAGTACATTATACTGGGATGTGTTGCCCTACCTGCCTTTTACACAAACCTGTTTGAAGTCAAGTTCCTGCCAGAGGTGAGGTTTCAGCCTGGATGATCTCAATCCCCAGTACTTCTGTGCTGCTGTTCCCTGTAGTGCGGGGGATTCTTTTAAAGCTGAAAAAAACTCGGAGTAAAAGGAACTGCTAAGAGACTTTTTTTTTTTAGCAGCGAAAGTGTTTATTAACAACGTTTGAGGCAAGCCAGTTCATACTGGGCAAAACTTGCCTAGCCTGTATGTGTAAAGTAAGCCATTTATACAGTTTTGGGTTCAAAGTTACACCTTCTAATTCCATATTAATATTAGGTGAAATCTTGGGTGGAACTTCCCTTTTGGCTTGAAATTTGGGTAGTGATCTCCTGACTTCATCCCTCTGGTGGACTTGAAGCATCTTCATCACTGTTGGACTTCTGCCTTTTCTGTGTTCAATGACATGGCCTGTCAAACGTGTAAAATCTTTGCTTTAACTCAACAAAATCTTGGCTCTGGGCTCTCAAATTTATTTTAAACATCTAAGTTTACTTAATTTGTGGCATAGAGGAGTCTGTTTTGTTAGACTTTGGTTCAGTGAGTAGAACAGAAGTACCTTGGTAAGGTAGACAGAACATGCCTTGAGTAATTTGGGCCATTTTCTCCTCTTAGCAGAACTAGGCACCTAACTCACTTAACTCTTTAAGGCCTTGCTCTGCCTTCACTTTCTTAAATGAGTTGCTGGGGTTTTTTAGGCTTTCTGTAGTGCAAGTTCTTCAGGGAAATCTGGAGCTCTCAACAGTCTAATGTGGAATCTTCAAAAGATTGATTAGATCCTGCTTAAATGAAAGAATTTCTGGTTCTGTATTTATTGAATATGTATGTGGGTTAGAAATCTTACTATTTGAGTCCAGTCTACATTCAGTGCTTTCTCTTGTCTTCAGTTTTGAATTAAAAACACTGTATTGTTTTGAAATGTCAAGCTGATAAACTTTTCTCAAGGAAATACAGTTCTTTTTCTCGTGGCTTGGAAGATGAAGCCTTGAAGCTGTGACAGCCATTCTATCTCTGCTAGTCAGGGACTAGGTCTACACTGTGACTTTTACACATAAGTCAAGAGGAAAAGTCCTCATGTAAATGCTATAGAGCAAAGAATTCTTTTAATTGGGGAAAGAGGTAGGCCAGAAAACACAGGTATAATTTTCCTGTGTTTTCAGTCCCCTCTTGTCCCTTACTACATCCTTTGTGCCCTCTGGGAGGAGAAGAGTGCCTGTTGCAGTTTGGGGACTACTAGATTGGTGGGGGAAGTAATAACTGACAGTGAAAAATAGCCTTTGTGTGGCTTTCTCACACATAAGTTGACTATTTCTTTGGTTTAAATTTTGAGCTTTTTATATAATTTTGCTCTGTTGAAGTGGTTTTATTGTTTACAGGTTATTGTAATACTGCTAGTTAATATAAATGCTGCTCTTAAGCTTCTAACTGCTGCAGTGTGCTATGCATTCATAACCAGTTCAGGACACAGCTGCTCCTTTCTGCCCTCTGGAAGCTGAGCTGAGCTATTTGGATGTATCTTGCAAACTTTTGATTAAGTTCAACTAGCAGTAAAGTTGCAAAGGTGCTGTGTGTAACTTAGTCACAGAACAAGCTGGATCTACAGCCTTCTGTATGGACTTCATGGGCTGAGCTGCTCTTCAGTGTGTTTTGATTCGCTTAGACTAACTAGTCAGCTAATTGTTGATGTTTGCTGAATCCTTCCTTGGACTTTCCAACTGGAGACATTTTCCTGGAATGCTCAGCTGCTCTAAGTGCGTGAGGGGAAGTATTCTAAATCCACTGGAATTTCCCTCGGGTTTCCAGCATCCATCTTGGCTAATTGGATCTGAAGAAGGTCTGGAAGCTATTGTAGGGCTGCTCCTCCTCTCAGCGTGCGGCAGTCCTTGCACAAGATGTTTACAGGCCCTGTCAGATCACTACATGAAGGAATCTAATCTGCTTGCCGTTCCCCTTCTGAAGAGGAGCACATCAAAGAGAGGACAATGTGTTTGATGTGTATGCTTCCCTCAGTGGGTGCATGTAATGGATTAGCAGCAGCTGGAGGAGGAGCTTCCAAGAGTTAGACAAAAATATGTCTCTGGGGATCTTTGCCTGCACTCTGTGCTGCAGAGGCTGGTTGAGTGCACAGTGTTGTCTGCCCTGTGAGCACGAGGCCTGGGGGAGCTGCTGTCTTTCTGTCTCCCATTCTTGCCTGCCTGGCAGCTTCAGCAGCTTTGTACATGGAGCAATTGCACTTTGGACACTCAAAGACATCTTTGATAGTAATTGTGACTCTGCACTAATTCTATGGTGTCATTCATTAGGTTTAGATATTTTCCATACATTTTTAGAAGACTCTTCAATCTGGAGAGTAGCTTGGATTGAAGTGGAAAGCAGTTTTTGAAAAAGTGAGTGAAACTAGATGCTGTAAGTCAAACTGGCTTCCTCTCCTATGTGTCTTTGGTGAGGACATGTTCCACTGTGCCTCAGGTTCTTTTCCCTAAGTGCTGGTCATCCACCTTTCCTGATAGGGGCAGCTTGAGGTTCTAGCTTTTATTCCTCTGGGCTGTTCTGTCTGTGATTCTGTACTGTTTCTCTGTGTTACGGGAGTCCTTTATCTTTTGTGCACTGTTGAGTATTCTTATGGGAATACAGCTGATCCTAATTGGAAGCAAACCCCATTGTAAATAAGATAGGGATGAGTATCTCTCCTGGATTGTCTGGAGAAGTCTGAGCACAGTAGCCTGCTATGGTGTGCTAAAGGCCAGTCTCTTTGGTGATCTTTTGTTCCAATTTTCCAGTCAAGACAAGATTTTTTTCCTGCCTTTCATCATCAAGCATTGGCTTTGGGAACTTACACAGGTACTCCTGCCAAAGGAGACAGGGAGGTTGGAGCCTGGGGCTTGAATCACAACAGTTTGCTGCTTTGTATGAGAAATTTAATCTCTTGATTCCTCCAGAGCATATTACAGAGTTTTCTGTCCTTGACAGAGAGTAACTAATAGAACTACAAATGGAGGCAGACCTATCCTAATGTTGGTTTGGTTGTTTACCTTGAGTCAGAGAGTTAACTGTCTTTCATAATCTGAAGCTTGAATGTATTAGTTTGGATGCACTGGTGCATCTGTTGCTTTCTGCACAGTAGGAATTGTTGTGATGGCCAGGAGAACTGAAAGACTGGTACTTTGCAACTATAAACTCCTTGGGATGTGTTGCAGCTGGTTTGGAAGTAGTTCTCAGGCACTGACTTTCCTAAACTAGACCTAACTCTCAGGACTTGTTTTACAGGTTGCTCTGTCTGGATTTGCTGCCTCTGGGTTTCTTTGTGACTCACCTTGTCCCATACCATGGTGCTGTTGCAAGCTTTTGAATTTTAACCTTTTGATCAAGATGGCAACAATTAAACCAAACAGAAGTCTAGATTCTGGTCTGTGCTTAAAAGGTTTGCTTCCCCAAATCCTCCAGCTGGAAATCCTGGATCTTCTCTTGCTCTTGAGAATTACTCAAGGATTGGGTATCATAATTTTCCAGTGGTTCTATCGGTCCTGAGTGACTTCTGGTTCCAGTTGTTTCACTTACATGTCATTGCAGCTTTTTAGCTTTCTACAGACATCTGAAGTTTTCTAGCTGAAAGTGCCAATCTTTCTTCCTTTTGAAATCGCATCATCATCTTGTCTAGACGAGAACTGAGACTTGCTATGACAGGCAGTGATTGTCTTTTCCTTGTCCTTCTTCTGTGTTTGATCAAATGAATATGTAATAAAGCGTCTCTTTTACTAGAATGGCTCAGAACTGTTTTTCTAGAGGAAAACGGGAAGAGTAGCATCTTACTAGTTTTTCCCTGTCTCAGGGATGATCTTCACTTATGTCTTCCTCTGCAGATGGCCTGTCAGGAGTTTGCATCATTGCTAATATGTGTCCTGTATCACTGAAATGCTTAAATATGGGTCGATTTTCCCTTTGTCTAGAGTGGCAGCCTTTCCTTTGCCTTTGTTTTCTCCATGGTCTCCAGAATCTGAAAGTTTCTGCTGTTCCTTTTTTGTTTGTTTGTTTACTTTCTTTTTTCTTTTTTAAATTGATACTGAGACAGGCAAATTCTTTGTCCACAGTTTATTTGCTTTAGAGCAGTATTTCATTCTATTTGTTGCTGTGCCTATGTGGAAAGAAATGGGACTTTTCCCTAGGGGAAAGTTCAGTCTAAACAGTAATGAAGTCTTTAACTTTGATAAGGGATTACAAAGAGCAAGTGTAATTAAGTCATCTTCCATATTGGGTCCTGAGGCACATGAAGAATGCCAAGCTCAAATTTATCTAGTAAAACAACTAATTTCAGAATTAACTTTAATTGTTTCTGCTTTGGTTTTAAACTTTTAGGCTGTCTTTAAGGAAAAGTGAATGCATTGGGGAAAATTCTTTACCTGCTCTCTCATAGTGAACCTGTGAACTATGTAATGGTTATTGCAGGAGGAAAATGCAGGGGAGTGTTGCCAGCTGATTTCACTTTGTACTGTTGCTCTGCACTGGTTTTGGAGGCAGTAGGCCGTGCTGCAGATGCTGCAGTGTTTTGCTCTTTCTTGCAGGGAGTTGATGGAACAGCACAGTGATTTCTCTCCAGTCTGCATTTACATGCGAGACGAGGTAAGGCAGCAAAGACCTCTCAACTGTCACTTCTCCTGTCCCTAAAAAATAAGAAAAACTTAGCTCTGCTTTCCAAGCTGGAAAGTGTTTCTTTTGAACTTTCTTCAGAGAGGAAGTAGAAAAATGTTGGTCTTTTCAAACCATGACGTGTCTGTATGGAAAAAAGCTCTCTTGGAAAGTCACCCAGGGCCGTTGAGGTCTCTGAGCCTGTAAAATGAGCTCAATGACCTGTTTGTGTTTTTCTTTCCAACTTCTTTTAAAGCTTGAGTCAAAACAGTGGTTTCACTTTAATAAATATTTGCTTCTCTCTGTGTTTTGATCTTTTGCTGTTAATGTTTTGTTTAATATTTTGTATGTGCGTATTATGGAATTTGCTCTCCCTGGCTGTCCCCTTCACTTCCCACTGACCTCTGTGGACAGATCATCTTTATTCTGGAACAGGTCATTATAGGCAGATGGGAGGTGTATATGAGGAAGTCAGCTGTCCTGCAGCTCTGAGGTGCTGCCTGGTGTTTAACTTCTGACATGAAAGTCATACTGTGCTGTAGTTTGTTCCTGTTTGGGTGTGTGTATGGGGCAGAAATACATGTATGTCGTCACCTTCGCTTGAGATCATTTAATAAGCTGTGAATTTGGTAAAACAGTACAGGTGAATACAGATGGATTCAGATCTGATTTCCAAATGCAGAAAGAATGAGTTTTGAGCTGTTTCTGGTGCTGTGTGGTGCTTCTTTTCATACAGTCTTCTTTCTAGAAAGAGCACTTTTTATGCTCTCCTGAGCATGCAGTGGCCATAATTACTCTCCTCTGGTTTTGTTGCAGGTATCAGGAAAAGATGCCCTGGAGAAGACAACACTGAAATTGCTTGGCCTAACTGGAGGCAGTGCTGTTGTCAGGTTGGGAGGAGCAAAGTTTGGCCCCTATTTTTCCTTTCCACTCTTGTGATGAATTTATTTTGTTTCAAATACTGAAAAACAGAGGCACAAAAAATTTCAAAACTACAAACATCGTGGCATTCAGTAATTATTGCATTTGCCTGTTTATCTCAAACTGCTGCCCAGATGTGCTTCCCACAGCTGCTGATGCTGGCACTGACTAGTCATGTGCAGATTAAAAGAGCTTGTTTGCTTCTTCTCTTTTTTCTTTTTTTTCCCCCATATGAGTGGAACAGACAATTCAAAGTTAAAAGTCTCTCTGAGAGGGCAATCACCTACCACTTCATTCTTCCCTACTCTGGATCTCAGGCAATGAACTCCCAGCCCCTGCAGTGCCTCCTGTCTGTTGTGGGGTGAGGTGGGGGGACAGGGGCAACCTTTTTGTGATCTCCTGGCCAGCTGCTTGCAGTATATACAGAAGGCAGGAGAGATTAGAAGCTGTGCTTTACAACTGACTGCTGTTTTTCCCTGGAAGACAGTTTTCTTCCGGTGCAGCGAGTTTCTGTTCTGTTCTGTTGTACAACCCCCTGGCCCCCCAGCCCTCCCTGCACAGCAGCTGGAGCTTGTGCTCTGTGACTGTCTGAAGGAAGCCCATTGTTAAATCAGAGGTGTATTTGAGTCAGCTGTTGGCTTTGTGTCCTGGTCAAGTTGAGAATGGGGAGGGCAGTACTCCTAGAATTATGATTTTATTTTTATTCCTGTTGGTGTCTTCTTAAAGAGTTGTCATGAAGAAGAGCAGTTCTGGTCGGGAGGAAGCTGTGAGTGCCACGACGCCTTGTAATGAGCCCACAGCAAGGCCAGGCTCTCTGGAAGGAGCAGATGATGTTCTCCTACATCAAGCAAACACAGTCCCAGAGGACTTGGGCCATGGGGATGTGGCCATATCTTTAAACAGCAGCACACACAAGCAAGACTTGACTAAAGAATCTCATGCTAGCTTGGAGGAGTTGTGCCCTCCCTCAGAGCCGGAGCCTACTCCATTTGTCCCTTTTTCTGGAGATGGAGAGCGTCTGGGGGACTCTTCTGTAGCTGCACCATCTTTTGGGTTAGATGCGCCATTATCAAAGATGCCAATAACTTTTTCCAGCCCTGGAGGCCCTTCTAAGCCAAAGAAGTCTAAGAACAGCCAAGAATTTCAAAAGGAGCAAGAACAGGTAAGGGAAAACATGTTTGCAACTTGAGCAATGAGGGCCTTTTTTATCCCGCTTTGTCTGAGGCTGAGCTCCCATGAGGAAAAATATGTTTCCAGATTTAAGACTTTTTTCCCCATGTCAGAGTTAGGTGCGTTGGTGACATAGAGTTCTGCCTGAGTTCAGTAAAGAAGTAGGAAGTAGGAAGGATGTGAGTTTAAGCATCTGCTGTCCAGAGGCAAGCAACACTTTGAACCTTTAGGTATCCTTGTCGAGTGGTTCAAATAGTGGCAACACAGCTGCATTAAATCACAGTCCGGGAGAGACTACACCTCTGTGCCTTGAATTTCATGCAAATTTCATGAAGAAATGCCCACTTCATCATCTGAGCCCTAGGTACTTGTTCTCTGAAGTTTTGCTAAAGATGAGCTGAATTTGATCTTCAATTTAATTTTCTTAATAATGCAGATGAATCCTTTTCCTTCTGTATTTCTCCTTTTTTATAGAAGTGTTTTCTGTCTTGATCTAAAATATCCTGCTTCTTAAATACTGTTTACCTCCCTCTAACCCTTTTCCCAGAAAGAAAATTGCACATCTCTCCATTGTTGATGTCTCTGAAATAAAACTATGTTTGTTAAAACTGAAAATGCTTGAGCCCATGTGGAGATACCAGAATGGATGGTTGAAGAGTGCTGTGATACCATCCCAGTGTGACCTGGAAATGATGTGAAGTGTGCTTTCTGTAGGGTATCTGTATGGAATTGAATGCCTTCAGTAAGGTTGGATATGTCTGGAAGGTAGCTTAAAATGAAGCACAGAAGCCATTCAGTTAGTAACTTGCTCCTCATTGTGCACTGGAGTTTCACATTCTGGATTCTCAGTGACCAGGTCTCTCCTTGCTCCTTCACTGCACACATCACTGTGGCTGCTTACATGTTCAGAGATCCCCTTCCTTGTTTCTGCGTCTTTGGTATCTCCTAGAGTTGGAGGTTAGAATTCTTCTCTGATTCTGATCCAGCCAGGATTGAACAATGAAAAGCTATACGTGGAAAAAAGGTGCCCAGGGAGCTTCAAAGGGAGCTCAGTCGAGGAGGAATTTAGCAAGACTGAGGATGCTTTCGTGATGATGTGGAGACTCTACCTTAGTTGACTTCTTTGTGGTTGTAGTTCATTCTTGATGACTTCTGAATTGTTCAGGAACAGAAGCCAGACCCTGCAAGGACTCTGGAGCAGTTTTGAACTGCACAAGTGACAGAGAGAGGCCTTGCCAACCCAGTGGTGAATATTTCAGTATATTAGAAACATGTTTGGGTCTGTCTAAATCGGTGTTATTTAACCTTTTGGAACCAGACCCTGAGCATGGAGAACTAACTAGCAGGCTGGGTAATTTGTCTGGTCTCATGTGTTCCTTGCTTCAGTTGCACTCTCACCTGTGAGGGATTTGGAAAAGGAGGAGTTTCCATTGTGTTCTGGGACGGTAGGGTTTGTGGTGGTGTCCTTCAGCAGTCTTGTTGCCCACTCCTCTGCGTGCTGGCTGGAGAGACAGAACTCCATCATTTCACTGACTTCACAGCCTGGAGTGGAGCTGTGGTGTTGGGCACAGGCTGAGTGCTGGTGGTTGAAGGACTCTGATGAACTGGTGTCTTTCTCAAAATCACAGTGCAGTTCAAACCACTCAGAGGCACTTGTGGAGCTAGCTGCCCTTCCAGTCTGAGAGCAGCTTTGGAAGCAGATGCAGATTCTGTTGAGGGGGTTCTGCCCTTGTGTTAAACAGCATGTGATTTTGACGACTGCTTTCAAGCCCTTTGATCTCTGGTGCTTTTGCTGCTGATTGATTACATTTTGTTCCCTCCTCCATTCCTGCCATCCTCCGCTCTCCTTGCTCTCAGCGGCAACAGCCGAGCAGGGCTAGCCACATGGCATCTGCTTTTTGTCCCTTTTCAGTCCTGAGGAAAAAAAACAAAACAAAAACAAATTATTTTTAAACATCAAAGGTCCATTTTTATAAAAGAATCTTCCCAT
The DNA here is from genome assembly GCA_026770055.1 of Myrmophylax atrothorax. Lineage (NCBI taxonomy): Eukaryota > Metazoa > Chordata > Aves > Passeriformes > Thamnophilidae > Myrmophylax > Myrmophylax atrothorax. Next base: position 12,086,847 of record JAOXXN010000230.1, read on the forward strand.
TAATGCTGTGCCTGTGTGTGGTTTTTGAAGCTGAAGAGAGAGGCTGGATAAAATCTGTGCCGGCGTCCCTTGGTTTCGTGGGCTGAAGATGGTTTACAGACAGCTGCATGCTGACTTTGATGTCAGAACGTTAATTATTAGAAAGTAATTTTACACCAGATTCCCCAGGAGATTAGGGCTCCCAGAGGTGGAGAGGAGGTGGGTTTCTGGGGAGAGGTTGCTGCTGTGGAAAGCATAACACCCACTACTTCACCTAAAATGAAGCAGAAGTTTTCCTCAGCTTATCTGCTTCCTTGGGTCCACAGTGGTGACCACAGAGCGTACTGCATTCTTCCTGACACCTGGCTTTGTTGTGTAGACTGTGCTTATGTAGACACTGCTGTGAACGAACGGCTTCAGCCCCGCTGTGGAAAGGGCCTGACATCTCAGCTCTGGTAGGAGAAGTATAGGCTTTGAAGAAGGAAGTTGCCAAACCTTAATGCAGCATCTTTGGCTCCTGGAAGGGATTTGTGACAGAAATAGGACAGCAAAACACACAGCTTGCTTTCTTCCAGGTTACATAGTGGAAGGTAGAACATCTGTGTGCTGACTATTTATCGTGACAGGAAGTGGTCACCTTTTGTTACAGTTGCAGAAGACATTGGATGTGCAGTGGGCTGGGAAGTGGCTTGGTGTTCCTGGACCCTCTTTTGTAATATTGTGGGAAGTTAGTTTTTTGATTCTGTCTGTGCTTTAGGACTTTTGGAACCCACAGCAAGGAAGAGAAGTGAACACTCTAGGACTGAAATATATGTCTGCCTTCTGCCCATGTCATGATTCCCAATGCCTTGGTGGAAGTGTTGAGCTGTTGCCATGGTTTGAGCGGTGGCTGGCCTTTTCCCTGTGGAATCCTGCTGCTGTTGGGATTAGCTTAAGTGCTTGTTAGAGCCATTACTAAACAGTAACTTTAGGATTTGCTAATGGAGACTTTGGAGTTCTCTCCATCATATTCCAGCGCCCTTCACAACATGCTGTAGGACATGCCTCAGTTGTTTGGGTTTGAGTTGTTTTTGAAGGAGTGAGTATGTGTTTAGAATGAAATGAAATTTGAGCCTGCTTGAGGAGATTAACGTATACCTGGTTATTGGGGAGGTCTGATTAATTCTTCAGGCTCTGACACAGATGTGCCCTTGCTGGAGCAGCGGCAGGCAGTGGTTGGGACCACAGGACAGCAAGGCTCCTTCCCAGAGGGTGGTCCTGGGCACTCCCCCTCCCCAGCCCGGGAAAGCAGCAATCAGGCTCCTTCACCACTGGTTAGGGCTGACCCTGCTCAACTTTCTAAAAGTAGCCAAGGGTCCCACCCACACAACCTCACTCTTTTAATTTCTCAAATTACCCTTTAGTGCCCACAAGCAGAGTGAACATTGCCTTGTAATTTGTGTTGTGCTTTTGACAATTGAGAAGATTCCTGTTCCCAAGGGGCCTGGGGGAAGGAGAGTAGATGGAGGAAGAACTTGGGGTGTTAATTAGGATTGGAAAGAGTGTACGAGGGAAGGAGGGGAGAAATGGGCAGTGCGTTTGTTGACAGAGCCTACAGCAGTGTTGGGCTGGCAGCTGACTGGGAAGAAATGCTGGATTAACTACCAAAATTTTTGTTCCTATGGGCCTCTTCAGCCATGGGCTGTGTCCTCCCTTCATCTCACAGAGCCTTCAGTGTGCTGTTCTGTGTGTTTGTGCCTATAAACAGTTTTGGAATTTAAAAGCCTTGCCTTACTTGAGAGCCAGGAGGTGTAACTGGCTCTTGTGTGCTTGTTCTGGTCATGGTTTGTATTCTCACCCAGACACAGCTGCTGCTTTGGGCACAAGAGAGAGCACCCAGCACATAACCTTTCCTGGGGAGGGATCCATAACGTCCTGCTGTCTGCAGAGATGGCAAGTGCTCTTGGTCTAAGTGGCTGGGGCTTTGGTTTGGGGTTTTTTGGGGTTGTGGGTCTTGGTGTTGCCTTTTGTTTTGTTTTGTTTTTTCATAACTGCAACCACAGTTCTAGGCCAGGCCATAGTTTTGCTGAAAGGTTTGCCATCATGACACCCAGCTCTGGGCTCTGGAGGCCAGGGGAGCAGGCAGCCAGGCTGTCTGTGCCCTGTTGGGCAGGGGAGAGGAGTGTCTGTGTGCAGCATGGAGCCTCTGGGCTGGATGGAAAGGTGCCGTTATTAAGTACATTTATTGCAGCTGATGCCTACAGAGAACTGCTCCCCTCTCATCTGGGTGTTCTGGCTGCACCAAAGGCTGATCTCAGTGTGAAGTACTTTGTAAGTGCAAAATAGAAGGATTTTTCACTGTTTAAGGGAGCTTTCTGCACAGCAGACACCAGGCTAAAATTTTGAAAGGTGTACAATGGATCCATGCAGTAGTTTAGTTCAGAGAGCTGAACAGGTCAAAAACTGTCTTACCAAAGCAAAGGATTTTTCTCCAGAGTAAGAAAAGGAGTGGGCCCTGGCTGGGAACTGGTGCTGTTGGCTGTGTGGCAAGAGAATGTGAAGCAAAGAGAACATAAGATACAATGCAAGCCAGGAGTGCATGGTGGATGGAAAAACTTCAAAGGGCACTATAGTCTGTAGAACGAAGAATAGCACCTGTGTAAGTTGAGTGTTGCCTGTAGAGTGGTAAGGAAATGGTTACATACAAAGAGAAGTTTGGAGTAGAGCAGAGGTCAGGTAGGGTTTTGGGAAAGGAGTAGTTTCTGAGTGCTTGTACTTGCTAGAAGCATGGTTTGGCTGCAAAATGCCATTGTATTGTAAGTGAAGAGATTCCACAGGTGCTCCCTGGAAAGGAATTCTCTCTCCTTACCTTAGGTGACTGCTGAGGTTACCACCCTGAGTTTCCTGTACTGACAGTGGAGAGTAGTCAACTGCTCACCTGGCAGTGAGATCCTCCCCGCTGCTCTTGGGGGGCGATTGTGTCCAAAGCTGTTACAGATCAGTGGTAAAGAATGGCAACACTGACAACCTCTCTATCATTAGTCTGATCTGAGTGGCGGTAATTCCACACTAGTGATTGTATTTCAGTTTGCAAATACTGTCCTTTTACTCTTTTCCAGAAAACTTAGAGGATAAGAGAAACAATGCATTTGAAACTAATCAAAGCTTGTTTTTATTCTGTAGCTGGTAGAACGAGAGCCCCTTGTGTGTCACCTAGACCTACTGGAACAACTTCCTGATGGCCCAGAAGAGCTTCCTGATGAATTTTTTGAAGTTACAGTGGATGATGTTCGGAAACGTTTGGCACAGCTGCAGAGTGAGAGGCAAGTTCCCTTTCTGCTGTGAGTGAGACTGTGCTGTGTCCTGTTGTTGAGCAGAGCAACAGTGACCAGCAGAGCTTGTTGCACTTTTGGCCACTAAGACAGACTTTGTATTTTCAGTAACAGAATGAACCATTTATTAGACCTCATCAGAAAGACCAACTTTGAGACATTACCTAAATAGAAATAAAGCAAAATCTAACTTAGCCACAAGTCAAGACCTGAGAATGTTTGCAACAGACACACACACACACACACACACACACACACACACACACACAGAGGGAGTATAGGAAGCTGACTATGTATCTCAATGTTCAAGTAGCTTGCTTTCAAATACTCATGGTTTTACTTTACTAAACTCCATTTCAATAAAAACTCAGATTAAGATAAATTGGCCTTTTGATCACAGCAGTATTTTTCTGTCTGTATGTTCCTTAAAGAAATTAATTTCCTGAATGTATTTAGTTTTAAGTTTTAATTCTCCAAGACTGTGGAACAGTCTTCTTTACACTGTAACAAAGTCTGAGTTAAACTTTTTACTTGGAGCTGATACTTTTCCCCACAGGCCACTGAAATCCACATGAGTACATAGATTGGCCTGAAAATTGCTCTGCTTCTTGTGGGTCTCAAGTATTTAGTGGTACAAATGTAGAGTCATTTGGTTGGAGTTTACTGGAATACAGGCCCCTCAAAAAAAGACCTAATTTCCAAATGTGCTCGTTCTTGTACTCCCCTTTCCCCTTAGAGCCAGCAGTAAAAATAAAAGCAAGTTACACATTGGTTATTCCAAATTAAGTGCAAAGAAAAGGGACTAAAGCTGAACATGGGATCTGTTGGATTTAAGCTAATTTCATTACTTACAGGAAAATATGTCATTATTTTCTTTAAGTTAGTTTCATCTTAAATACAGGTAGACTTTTATTTTGCACCCACTGTATCTTCTAATATGCCACTCTGCAATGCCAGTTTTTGAATTATCTTCCTTAATGAAACTTCTCATTTTTATTTTGTTTTCCTGTTGCTAATTAATACTTATTAATTTCTTTTGCCAGTATTGTTTTTCAACTTCAGTAGCTCTTCTCCCTCCCAGGAATAATCATGTCCAACCTCTCTGCTTTATTGGATTAATAAGTCCATCTCTTCTTGAGCAGTCTAAGCAAAAGTTCCCCTTGTCTTCTTAAGATCTTTTCTGGCATCTTCCATGGTGAACTTATTTTCAAACTTGTATGGTAGAAGTAATTTTATATGGTATAGATGCTGATGCTCAATAATTTCATATATGAGTTTTTGGGATAGGAGCCACAGGAGGTGGGTAAAATGCTGTGAGAGATGCATGGAACAGCTGAACAGTTCTCATCAGTCGGGCTTGGACCATCCACTATCTTAATAACGGAAAAATACATTGTAAAATTACAAAAGTGTCAACTTGTCTTCTTCCCACATCTCTAGGAAACGCCTGGAAGAAGCTCCACTGATGACAAAGGCTTTGAGGGAGTCTCAGCTGAAGGAGAAGTTGGAGCGTTACCCAAAGGTAGTATTTGTTCTTTTTCCCTCTGGCTAGTCCAGACTTGGGGGTTGAGTTAACTTTGGAATTCAGTTGTGATCAACAGGCTCTTAAGCTGCTTATAGGAAGACTTTTCAAATTCCTGTCCCCGTTAATTGTCTGTGGGACTTGCATAACAGTTGTGCTCTGTGAAATCAGCTGTCCTGTAATGACGTGGTTGAGTGACAGGCAGTACAGCTCCTTGTATTCTGTTCTCGATGTTTCAAAACCCTTCTGCTGTGCACACATCAGTCTGTCTGACTGAGCTTTCCTACCTGCCTCTCCTCTGTAGACATTTTGTTAGTATCTCATTGAAAGTTAAATGATTCGATGTTACAAGTTGGATTTATTTTACTCTGTAAATATAATCCTAATGCAGTTCCCAAGTCAAGTGCTTTCTGACTAGTGCTGGAAATAGAATGGTCTGAGTTACTTCAGAGGTGTGGCAGGAAGATTTCTGCTGCTGTGGACACTTTAGAGTGCTGGGACATTGTCTGTCCCTGTCCAGGAGAGACTGTCAATGTTGTTTGTGCCTGATTTAGCACAGGGAGCTCCTACTGTCTGAGTGAGTGCTGCTGCATTGTACGTCACAGTGCTTTCATAGCCGAACTCTCTTGCCCCCCTTGAAAGCCAGAAAGCCCCTGTTCCCTGAGGAGCTGCACAGCACTATTAGCCATTAAAAAAACCAAAACCAAACCACCAATCTGCAGATTCTAAGCCATGGACAGGTGTAACAGAGCAGTGATAAGCCACTGACCTAATGTGCTTTGCCTCTGGTTTAGGTGGTGCTGAGAGTTCATTTTCCAGACCGCCATGTTCTGCAGGGGTTCTTCCATCCCAGTGAAACTGGTAAGACTGGTCACTCCCTCAGCCTGTGCAGATGCATCTCATGGCTCTCACCATGACAGGAGAGAGGGCTCTGGACAGGTCTTTCTTCTGTCTGGGAGCAGCAGTAGATAGTTAACAATGTCCTTGCAGAGCCCCTGAATGGAATAAGAAGAGCATCTGGGCTAATTAACTTAGCTAAAGGCTACTTGATGGAGACTATCAGGTTGCTTGATGGCAAAATATTTGTGCTTAGGAAGCTGTCCCACTTGCTATCCAGCTTGTTTGTGTCCAGATGATGTGTTACTCGGATGCTTTTAGACACTTCCTCTGTGTTAATGTTTTGGGGGGAAAAAACCCATCCCCAATCCAAAACAAGCCCCAAAAAGCAGGAAGAAGAAAAAGGGGCTTTACGTACTGTGCTAAGAGGGGGTGAAGCTTTCTGGCTCTGTCAGTTCGCAAAAGACAATCAAGCCATGCACCAAGTAGCTCTTACCATTATTACTGGAGATTTTACTCTCAGCTGGCAGCCACAGTTACCTGCACAAGCTTTTCGATAATTTGCTATGAAACACAAACTAGTAAGAAGTTACCAGAGTCTCACCTGGCTGCGCTCTGTAGCTGCTCTTGGATTTCCTAGATTTTGATAAGGGAACCAGCATGTTTTTTCTACTAGAAATTTATAATAGCAACAGTGTACTTCAGAAGAAAAGGCAAAATCTGTACATTATAGAGGACAGTTAAGCCTTTTTGCCCAGCATTTGAAGAACCAAATGTAATTCAGCAAACCTCTCTCTCCTTTTTCCACAGTTGGCATTTTGAGAGACTTTGTTAGAAGCTACCTTGCCGATGCAGAGTTGCCATTTTACTTGTGTGAGTGCTGTTAGTAATATTTGGCCTTACTTTCCAAAGCCTGTTCCTAGCTGTGGTATGTATGGGATCTGTTGATGCCTGAGATATGACTGGGGGAGGAATGCCTTCCCTAAACACAGCCTCACAGTGCAAAGCAGGTGTAACCTGCTCCCTTAGCCATGTTATGCTTCTGCCTGAGAAGCAACCTCTGTGGGCATATGAATGTGTCACCCCTTCAGAGAGCAGGGATCTTTCCCGTACCTGCTGTATTTGCTGTTCTGGTTGCTGGGTGGTCCTCGTTTGTAACTTGTTTTTTAACTTCAGTTGTTGCACCTCCCAGAATCATCTTGAACGATGAAAGTCTGACACTGTTTGAGGTAAGGACTCCCACATGTGCTCTGTGATTCTCTCTGGCTTGTGCTCCCCTTAACCCTGCCTCAGGCTTGAGTTACTTTCAAAAGAAGCTGTACAATGCTGTGATCCCTGTAGGCATCTGCTCAGCCAAGGCTAATGGAACCAGGTGTTTTGGAGCACAAACTCTTCACCAGAAGAGGTCCACCTTGTGCAGCAATAGGCAGGGCACACTGGGGCTGGGGTGGGGGTCATATTGTTCTGTACACACAACATGTGCTACACAGTCAGAACTGTATTTAATCTACTGCAAGAGCTGAGTTGAGTTTATCTACAGCTGGGCTAGGATAGTTAGAGATAAGAGACTGGATGTGGAAAACAAACTGTTTTCAATTTCTACAGCATGAGCTAAAGGCCATATTAGACAAAAATCTGA
>JAOXXN010000230.1:12094234-12111276 GCA_026770055.1 Myrmophylax atrothorax
AGACTGAGTGATTTTGCCAGTGACTTTGCCCCAGACTCATGCTGTTTAAAATGGGCTGTCATTCAGACCTTCATGGACGTTTGTAGAGTGATGCTCTGAAGATCACTTGCAGGGTAAAGGGTCAAGCCGACTGCAGTGAGAGTTTTTGCTTGATCCCCCTGAGGGAGCAGAAGGGGTAGGGCAGGGAGAGGGATAGAGAAAGGGACTTTTCAGGCAGCATGGTGAATTAGGTAGGGATTAGCATGCCTCTGAAGTTGTTTGCAATGGAGCTTTCCAAGTTCCACAACTTCCTGGCCAGGCCATGTGGAAGAGATACACGTGCAGCTGCTTTTAGACAATTGAATGTTCAGGCCTGTATCTGCCTCTTGTTCATCTGGCCTCTGATGATGGCTATGGTGTCCCATGTTAGCTTTAGTCTGTCTTCTAAAAAGTTTGACATCCTCTGCTTACCTCCATTTACCCCTTGCCTGCATCCCCTACCCTGCAGTACTGTTCTTTTATTTTCTCTTTCTCAGCACACATCTCATGTTTCCCTGGATGTCTTCTGAAGCAGGACTTGTGCAGTAAAACACCACAGGAATAATTACACCTTCTTTGAAATAAGAAACTTGTGGCAGGAGTTTTATTTAATTTGCTCTGTTAAAGCCTTTGTTCCTTACCTGGTACCATTACTGGTGCTTGTTATATATGTGGCAATTTCCCAGTTTCTTAGTTGTGACATTTACTGTGGAATTCATTCCTTGTGGCAGCGCCCTGAAACATGAGAATGTGTTAAATTAGCTCTCTGTAAAGATTTGGAGCTGCCTTACAGCATAGGTAAATGTGATGCATGTACAGGGAGAATAGTTAGAGCTTCATATGTGGCTCTGTCAGCTCTTGTGTTGATCGTTACCGCTGTGGAGCAAAGTTTTAATGTGATGAAATCATCGGCTCATTACTGAATAGTAGTCAAATCCAAAGTGTCCTTCCCAAAAGCAAGTATATTCAGAGCAAAATAGAGAACTTCACTGTGTATAGACCCAGGGTTTGCATGTGTAACATGTGCAGATCTGGTCTCACATCTTCAAAAGTAAGTGGTGAAACTGCAGAGGAGGGGGATAAGGATCATTAGAGATCTGTGATGTCTCCTGTCCAAAGAAAGACTGAGTAGGATTGAACTGGTCAGTCTGCAAAAGATGTGACTGAAAAAGGAGCAACATACCAAGGAGAAGCTGGAATGGATTGAGTTCTTGCTCTCAAGTATGAGTGAGCGACATTGAGTGACACAAGCAAGAGTTGGAATGGATGGAAAAAGGAGTTGTGCACATGTCAGAAAACTGAAGAGTAGAATTCCTTGTCACAGGACACTGTATACTCAAGGTATACACTGGTGCAAGAGAAATTTGGACAAGTTCAAGGAAGATACTTAGTGAGAGCATCTTAATAGAAACCATCTAGGGAAGCTTCTGAACTGAAAATCATTGCTAGCTAATATTAATAGGGGAAAGTATCACATATAACCAAGGATACTCTTATCTGTGCATCTGATTGTTGTCCACTGTTAGGATACTGGCTGGATTGAATGGACTTTTGCTCTTCCTGTGGTTCTTCTGTCCATGGAAGAGCTGTGTTTAGTGCCAGTGGACATGTAGCCCGTGTCCCTTGCTTGGGGCCCTTCAGCCCTTTCAGGTCATGGTCTGTTATGGTAGGAATAATTCTGTGTGTTTATAAAAATTTTACTTGGATGAAGAATCAAACAGGAGAAAAACAATTCCTGCTGAGAACTTGTCATGCCATTCTGTTACCCAAACTGCTGTCAGAGACCACAGCGCTCTGACCTACCAGGATGGTGCCTTATCCCAGTTTGGGTTGGCTGATTCTGGGTGAAGCTTTGCACCTGGTGCCAGTGTAAACCCTTTTTCCTCTTGCACCATGTCAGTGCAGGCCCTGTACTGTAATGTCTCCTGTTCAGGTAGGCTTTCCCTTCTCCTGGGATCTGGATGCCTGAAAGGGGCTGAGGGGCCTTTCTTCTCTAGGCAGAAACAAGTGTGGAGATGGCCCTGGCTGTGATGTCCCTGCCCAGTGAGTTGCTGTTGGGTGCCCTGTTGAGAGGTGGCTGTTGCCAGTCAGGCTGCACAGCCTGAACCTCAGGGCTCTCAGTGAAAATGACCCTGGCCCGGACTGGGAGTGAGAGCGGGGATGTTTGTGGTGCTGGGGCAGAAGGGGCAGTGCTGGGGATGGGACCTGCTCACTGCTTCTCACCTGATGTTGTGGCCTTCCAAGCTGAGAAATCTTCAGTGTGGGAAGGGTCAGGGTCCCTGTGGGACTGGGCTTGGCAGAGAAGCCTTCGGGTCTGGCCTTGCCCCCAGATGGGGTTGGGCTCTGTGCAGAGGGGTTGTGTGGAGACCTTTCCCTTTTCAGGCATCCATGATCCATGGAAGGGAAACATTTTTTACCTTAGTCAGAGCTCCTGTTCTCTTTGCTGATCTGGAAGGAGGGAGATGAAAACAAAAAACTGCTCTGTAAAGATAGGAGGCAGATGGTTAAGAGGCTTTGTAAAATGCATAGCTTTGGGGCTGGGAGAAGAGAAGCTTTTGCTCTAAGTTGATTTGACAGTGTCCAACAGTCGTAGTGAAAAAGCTTATTCTGGAATAACAATGTTGTGGTATATAGGGCACAAACATGAATGAAGTGCTGTGGAGTGTGCAGTTCTTCCAGGCATCACAGGGAAAAGGGAGCCATGGGCAGAGTCACGGAACAGCTAATGGCTCAAGTTTTTTGATCTACCTTGTTTTTGGAGGATGTGTGAAAGGCCCATGAGGAAGTTTGTCTTTATCAGTAGTACATTTCTTTAAGGTTGTCAGGTTGTATCATGTAATTGCCAAAATCTGCTGCTTTTGCCCCAAGTGCTGTATGTCAGTCATGTTAGTTGTGGCCTCCTGGGACACTTGGCACCTGATGTGGTTCCCTTGCAGCGGTGCCTGCACATAACCTGACTCCTGATTTTTCCAAAACAGGTACTACCGTGGTGTGTCTAGCCATTCTGGATATTTTTTCAACATTTAATTTTCACATTGCCCCGGGTGCTAAGTTAGCAGTAGGCTATCCTCCACTCTACAGACTTTTCTTGGTGCTATCTATAAGGAAGAGTGGATGGTGTCTGAGGCAGGAATGTGAGCATTCAAATATTTATAAATTACTGAAATTTGTGCTAAAGCCAATAACAGGAGTGACTGCAGATGGTAAAGTACCGTATTATCAATACATCTGCTCTCTCCACCCTCTCACTCCATTCAAGCTAAGGTTGGCACCACATTCATTAAATTTGATCACTTACAGTGAAAGGAAAACCTTTACACTGCAAGCAAAACCAAGAAAAAAGATGAATGTTGTCAACTTGTTTGCCAAAATACTTGAATTGAAAGAACTGTCTGAAGTGAAGTCTCCCAAAATCTGTATTTACAGTATAGTGAACACACAGATTGGGCAGCAATGTGGAGTTTTTGGAAACCATAAAGACTTCAAGGCATTGCTTTGATTTTTTTGTTGTTGCTGTTTTTGCTGGCTGCCTTCTTATGTCCCTTGAAGTGTTTTATAATGTTCTGACTCTCTAGAGCTGATCAGCCACAGGCTTCCCTCTTGTAGCACTTGGCTTTGCGTTCCTTAAGCTCTGGTGGCTTGTTTGTGTTTTTCTAGGTTGTTTGAGCTTTTCAGAGTTGCTTCTTAACTTCTTTCTCCTTCCAGAAACAGGCACTTGTGTAGTGCATATCTGGGGTGGGTTAGTGGAAAAAAATCATTGATTGCTGAGTTAATACTAGGAAAGAGTTAGCAGAAAGTAGGAGTACCAGCCACTGGAAAAGTCGAGGCAGCAGAAACGCCAGGACGCCACCCTCTGTCTTCAGAGGAGCTAAAGGAATCCGCAGGCTTCCACATAAATATTTAGGTCTTCTAATCAGATCTTAGAGTGCACTGTGTGTTGCCTCTGGCGTGTACCGTGGGGCAGAAATCCAGATGAGCTGTTTGTTCCTTTCTTTGCCTTTGGTTCTGTTTCCATATCCTATTTGTTAATGCTTTGGGCAGTATGTCTGTCATGCCTGTTCAGTGAAGCCAACTATGGTCGGTGTGAAGCCTTCTTTTTTGGCAAGCGTCTGAATGCAATTTCAGAACAAAATTACTTCATCAGAGTTAGTCTGTTGCGGGCATTTTCAGTGGCAGACCTTGTGGTTATTGCACTCACTAGCAAAGAAAATTGCAGTTAATACTGAAATTCACCCAGCACTGAGGATGGCATTCAGCTAAAAGTCTTAGCCCTTTACTTCTCCAGTCACAGTTTTTTCATCTGACTGCATTTGGTAGCAATCTCACCTCCTGTTTGTGGTGAGGTGTGTTAGCCATGCTCTCAGAGGCTGTCCATGCTTGCCTCATGGTGCTGGCTTCAGGTATGGCTGGGTGCTTTGGTCCCAGTGAGAGCTTCTTTTGACAACTGAATTTGGAATGGAAATCCTACCCAAAATGTTCACTGCTACTGTTAGATTCAGAGGCTACATCTTTCTGATCTCAGCTCGGGGGCACCATGAATACTCTTTACACCTGGATTCTTTCTTAAGTAGACTTCTCAAAATAGTGTTTTCAAATCTTATCTTTGCCTTACTCTGTCCTAGCTGGATCAGACTCTCCTCTGTGTTGGCCGCAGAATATGCACCTCCTTTGGCTGTTGCTGTCCACATTAGGCAGCTTTGTTCTCAGATTATAAACATAAACCACTTGGTCTGCCCCTTTCACCATAGCTGTGGTGTTTATTTCTGCGACGCTGTGCAGTCTTGCTGGAGAAACGTTTGATCTACTGGCTTTCCAGTTGAATTTTCCAAGAGCTAGTTTATGTGTTTGGGGTGTGTGTACTATGCAGTATGTCATGTTGGTAGCTTGGGTTTCTCCTTCCATGTGTGTGTTCCTTTGAAGTGCTTATTTTCTTATTCATCTTCTAACATCAAACTAACAGAAGACCTATGGCACTCTGATCCTCTCAGATCATGTAACGGAAAGAACGCTGCTCCTTCTGGCAGCTGTGAGTTCCCTTCGACAGCAGCCCGTCCCTGGTCTGACAGCATTGCTCTCTCAGGGAACAGAACAACTGCCTGGGAATAGTGTACATCATCTGCAGTGCTCTGTTCTAGGATTTTTTTGCATGTGTACGTCTGTGAGGGAGGAAGTATCAAGGTGTTATTTGGGGAGGGTTCTTCCTGAAATATTTTCTGTGTTCTAGAGAACAAGTTACTAAAACATGCAGTAAAACAAAGCAGCAATGTTTCTCTGCTGTATCACAGCTGGATTCACCCGGGAATGTTGTTCTAGTGTGGATATTTTTATCATGGAATGCGAGATGTAGCAGCCCCATTGTGCCAGGATGCCGTGCTGTCACAAACCACGCTCACAACCACAGTGTCTTGAGTAACTGTTCACTGCCTCTCTTGAGTAAAACTGGAGTTACTCAGCTGCATAGTTTCAGACTAAATGTGGCTTTATGAGTAACAGGCTGCTCTTCAGATCTCTGAAATGGAAAGCATTCATTTAAGCTTTCGCAACTGTAACTAGGCAAATGGATGAAGCTGTGTTAGATCTTTTTAAAATCTGAGGAGTTGGTCTGGTCATTTGGAATGGTACTTCCTAAATGGGAGAACAATAGACAGGACACTGACTTCCTTCTCTCCTTGCCTCAGTGACTTTCTAATCCTTTCAGAAGAAAGCTGTCCTGTGATTATGGCCTTAGATGGGACTCTAGACTCACATACTTAGTCCTCATTTCAGCTGCTGCCATCCTATGTGACCTTGAATAAGTTACTTAATCTCTGTAGGTCTCAGTTTTTCACTGGTCCAAAAAAAAAAAAAAGAAAGAAAAAAAAGAGCCCCAAAACCTAAAAGCACAAAGCATTTTTATTTATATGGCACGTTGCTGTACATTGCATCTATACAATTGCACAATGGGACTCCATTTTCAGTTGGATTTCTAGGTGTTGGTGCAATAAATCTGTCTCTTGTAAATATGCCTTGCACAGTGTGATTTGAACATTATAATTCAATAGATAATAGCATCTATTTCACCAGTCAGAGTGGCATTGTTTCTTTGGCTGGAAGTCAAAGCAGCAATGAAAAGAAATGCTGGATGTTTGGGTGTAGTAACTGGCTGTTGGCTCAAACCTTGTTGTGGTAATTCTCCGCATATAACTGAATGAACCTTTCTGACTTAATTGTTTTGAAAGTCTTTGATTCTTTTGGTCAATCTGACAGACTCAGTGTGATTCTGAGAGTTTTTGAAATCTGTTCTGATTTCACAGATATTCTTAGAAGAATCCTATGCAATGAGGTTAAGAACTGCAGATTTGTTCTTTTAGAAACATTGACAGATGCATTAGAACAACTGCAAACAATAGAACAGCTGACTTGAGAGTACAGTTTTCAGGTGATGGTCTGCCCAGTGTATGATCCTTACATTCTTAGCTGTGTTACAAAATGTTAAAGGCTTTGACTTTGGGCTTGCATGTTTTCCTGGATGGCATCTACTAAAGCCTTCTCATCTTTGTGCCAAGACAGCTCTTGGACAGTGGATCATTCCACCAGCCTGCCTTTTTTTTTAATGTAAAATTGCTGCTGATTTAAGTACTTTTTTATTATAGAAATCTAGAAACATTATGTTCTGTTGGTGACTGGTTAGAGAATTCCCGGGGTGAGAAGTGAGGTGCAGCTTGCTGCCTTCTGTACTAAGCCCCAGTGAGTGCTGGGGTTGGGGTGGTACCTGAGAATTCTCCACAGAGGAAGGTGAATTAAGGGTTCTGTGCATGAGCCAGTAGTCTCTTTGAATTGAAGAAAAATAACTTACTGGATGGAAGTTTGGCAAGTGGGGTCTCTGTGTTGGCTGACCCCTCCCGAAGGGATAGGGATGCAGGGAAAGGAGCCATGGGAAAGAGATTGCATTCTGTGTGCTCGTGGGCTGCTGTCTAGCTCCTCTAAGTTTCTTTCAATTAAGATTTTGAAGTGAAACATTTGGACTGGTGTTTTGCCAGCAGTGGGAAATGGTTGTGGACGTGGATCCTGAGAACTCTGGTTATTTGACAACCTGTGAGTAAATAGGGTAGAAGTTTTTACTGGGGCAAAGTCTGTCTGTGTGTTTGTTGGTTGAGTGTGTGTCTAGCTCTTGGTCTGTGTTTCTCACCCTCTTTCTCTCTTTGTGCCTCTCACAGGCCCTGCCATGAATTTTCTCTGACCCCTTGGGGCCATTCCCACATGAGGCTTTGATGTGTGTGCCCAGAGCTTGATTGACAAGAAAGTTCCAGTGGCGGCAGCAGGGAAACGAAAAGGGCAGGACTTTGAACTAAAGGGCTTTGAGCTCCGAGATGCTGTGCTTACTTATCTCCTTCAGAATGTTAATTATTTACCAAGATAATTGGTCGGCAGGCGAAAAAAAGACAGGGGAGGTTATTAAAAAATTCCAACACTAACACACTACAAAAACCTCATTTTCCAACTTGCAGCTGGCATGAAAAGGATGTTGTATGTAAAAAGGCTTGAGTGTATGTGTGTTGGGGGGGCCCTTTTTAAGGCACCCATTTCCTAAATAGACGAATGCAGCAGAAACATCAAAGCTCTTGTGAGAGTTTTCTCTGGGGTTTCTAAACCATGTCTGGTACTTTTTAATTAAAAAAGTTTATGGAGAGCTGTCTCTGTGACTGGAGCAGGCAACCTTAGGCCCTGTTGATTGAGGAATGCAATGTTAAAAGACCTAATAACTATTTTTGCTAAAATGTCAGTTCAAGGATGTGAAATTGCCTGGATGCTTTAGCAGACCTGAGACTTGGAGTAGGGTAATGAAGGTCTCCTACTTCAGTCTGGTGTGGTGTCGGCCATTCTGTGTGGGACAGTCTCCCACAGCCTTTGAATTAACATCAAAAACGTGTAATAGCACATGCTCATCAGAAGCTTGTAGGCAGGAATATAAGCAAAGCTGTTTGATTTTGCCTTCAGTTAATACAGTTTTATTAGTCTCTGTGTTAGGCAGCAGTCCACAGCATCCTCCATGAAGATGAGGGCTCCGTTGAGTTGTAACTGCTGTTCTGGATCAGGTCCAAGGACCGTTATTCCAGTATTCAGACTGGGCTGATGGTGGCAACAGAGGCTCAAGAAAACTTCAGGGCAGCCAGTCTGCCCTGCACAGTTCCCAGCTACACATGAGTGAGATACCAAGTGAGGCAGTGGGTTGCTTTTATATAGTTTACACTATGATTTGGTTTTTTATCTGCCTCCTAGTATGAGGCTTCCTAAAAACTTAACAGAATTGTTTCAGCTGGTTTTTCTTTATGTGGTATTATACTGACATGTGATGCAGGTAATAAATACGATATTTTTCTTTCAGAATCCTTTCTGGTATAGCTGGTTATACCATATCATATTAATCTTCTGCTTATCACCTTCAAACCCTTTTAAAAATCCAAGCCTGTGCTTGCAGCAGTGTCTGTTTTTAGTATGAAGTTCAATAATTTTGACTCTTTCCCTGTGTTTCCCTTGAGAACACTTGGATCCACCACCCGGATGTGGTGGGGTAGTGCTTTGTAATGTATCACTTAGTTCTAGCACTGGGTTTTTTGAAGGTGTGGTGTGGCACTGTGGTCACTGGAGAAGGTAGAGCAGCCTCCATGGGTAGGTCCCTCCTTTACCTACAGGTGAATTTGTGATTCCTCAGTTGAACCAGGGGACTGTGAGTCCAGTTCTACAGTTTCTCTGTGAAAATCTCGGTGGGGAGCTTGTCAACATGTGCAATGAAAGAGATGGGGAACAGCAAGGGAAATGGACCAGACTTCCCAGCAGTGCCTAGTGAAAGGACAAGAACAAATGGACACCAATTACAGGAACTTCCATTGAAATAAAAGGAAAAGAAATGACAACCAAACCCACTGGATGGAAAAAGTGTTTGAATGTGGCAATTATTCTGACAAGTATGAACTTGGAATTCAGGCTGGATTTATAAAAGGAAATACTGCATCCTGTAAAGCTGGCGAAACTAGACAAATTTCAAAAGGGTGGAAATGTAATAAAATGATCTAGAATAGATTTTGGAGGCCATAGCTGGATTTTTCTTCTCTTGCTATCAGCCATTCAGGTCTTAGAAGATCCTTGATCATATAGGTCTTATCTGCTCAGCAGTGGAGAAGGTGGGTGCAATACAATGGTAGGAGATGTGGGGACAGGGGAGAAGGAATGGCAGGGCACTGGCGCAGTGAGCACTTGCTGTACAGGTCTCACCACCTCTGTGTGGTAGAATAGATCATAAAATTTTGCTTCATGTCGCACTCCAAGTGCCTTGTGCTCTGCACAAGTTTAACTTTTTCTGAATTACAGATAGTTCAGTGACCTTGACTTGAACTCCATGAATTTGTAGCTGTTTAATTTGCCTCTAATGTTCACAGTAAACTGTGACAGCATCTACAATCAGTGATACTTTTTTCCCCCTTTTGCTACAGGCTAAACTCTTTCCAACTGCTGTCATTCATTTTGGATCTGAGGAGTACAGGGGTGAGTGCATTGGCTCTCCTTCAGCTGACCGTATAGTTCCTGTAATAGACCCAGAACTACTTTCTTACTGTCAGAGTTCTTCTTACAAAAGCTATAGCAGTCCTTGAGAATGCTGGTGAATGTCACCATTCAGCCAGAAGCTCTTCAGAGCTGGCTTAGTCAGTTAGTTTGAGCACAAATGTAGACATAATACCTTTTTCATGGGATGTGTTAGGCCGGGGAGTAGGCATTGTCTGCCATGGGAGCAAGAATGATAGAAGAATGACTCTGTAGAAAAAAATCCTATTGTTCAAAATGTTAACTAGACAAATGACTGTGAAATGCTTTTGCAAGAGCTTCTGTGGTAGTGGATTGGCTGGAGAAGCTAGAACAGATCTGAATCTTTGGTTCTTTGACATCTCTGGTTTATGCTTAGAATCCCTGTTTCTCCCAGAGATCAAAAGATGCTCTGGCTTCACAGAAAAGTTTCTGAGATGCAGTGAGCACTGAAATAAAATGTCAAGATCTTGAGGTTTGAATGAGGAAATAGGGCACCTCTGAGTTGTGAAGGAAATTGTCATAGTTTAAAAGTATCCTGTGTCATCTGGGGGGAAGGTCACGGAGATCTATGGTAATATACAGGTGAGCTGAGAGCTCTGTGATACTGTGATGATTGGTGTGTCTGTGTTACAAAACAATTGATTTGGTTTCATTTTTAAACAGCTTGTTACCTGAAATCGGACCTGCTGAGCTCTGCAGTTTCCCCTTCTGCAGCTGATTTATTAGTAGCCAGGTATGTTGGGACTGAACAGACTTACAAATGCCTGAGTATTTTAGGGATGGGAAGCATGAAATGAGCTCTTCTTCCTTCAAGGAAATGTTCTTTGAAGATGCTAGAACTTCCTTCTCTCCAGAAACAGCTATACTGTCATATTCAACTTCAGTAGGATTTCAGTGACTAAATCAAGTAAATCCTAGTGCTTCTATTGTGGAGAAAGACCCTGTTCAATCTGACTTACAAAATTTAAAGGTGGTGATGGTGGTAGTACAGAGGTTATTACGAAAAATTAAGCTTAATTCTACTTGCTTATTTTCTTTTTTAGGCATTTGTCCAGATCATTTGTTCCATCTGCCTCATCATCTGTAGCATCAGGAGCTCCATCCCTGTCTGAACCAGAAGCAGGAACAAACAAAAAGACCAGTGAGCCTCCAGAAGCAGCCAGCACACAGGGAGCTCCAAAGGGATTGAGAAGGGCCCCTGGGAAAGTCCCCAAATGGCTGAAGCTGCCAGGTATCATGAAATCAAAGGAGAGCTCTGCTCATTCTGAAGTGCCCCGAAGGAGGCTCCTCTCTGCCAGATGTGTTGGATGTTGACAGTATTGTTGCAGGTGTCAACTTGTGCTTGTAGGAACTTGGTTCACTACTTGTTGGTCACAACTCAGTTTGTGACTGGAGCCTCAGCCTTCAGTGGAGAAGTGTCTTGAGTGCAGGCTCTCAGCAATGCGGAGTCTGATGCCTAATCCAACTGCTAGCAGCATTCTTAACTATGTTTTGGGGTTGATGTACTGAGCTCTTAACTCTGCCAGTGTTGTTCAAATACTAGTAGGCAGGATGTTCTGCATACCAAGGGCCCATGTCATCTGTTAAATCTCTGCCATTATTTGCCCTTTGCTGCTGTAGTCTGTTTTAATACTTTTTGGTCTCTTGATTTTTTTTTTAGCTGGTCTTCCTGTTTTAAATCTTCACTGAAAACCAGTAGTGGTTTCCCATAATTAAGGTTGCAACCAAGTTTCCATTACAAATTTTTTTCTTGCTTTATCCTGATCAGAAAACTGCAACCTTGTTTTTAGTTCCAGACCAAATAGCTTATGTGTGTGTTTTAAATGTGAATTTATACAAAATATAAGGAAATTAAAAGAAGGATGCCTGAATTAAACAGTTGGCAATATCCACTTTTTGATGCAATGGCAAAGACAAGAGGAAGAGAGGAGGGGAGGGAAGAAAAAAGAGAGAAAAAAGAAAAAAGAGACATTAAATCAAGCCCCTAAATGGCAACAAAACTAGTAATACTTATATGGAATTCCCTGCTAATAATGCCAAATGTTAACTTCCTGGATGAGAATTTTAGTATTTGTTTCTGGAAGATACTGTGGGGCCCTCAGCTCCAGCAAGCAGAGCATGAGATGTTAAGGCTGCCAGTAGTGAGTTGATGTGTTTCCCTGCTGTGATCAGGTACAGATTGGTGCCGAGTTACTGATGCAGTGGAAAACAGGAGCTTCACTGTTTCCTGTTTCCAGTATGTTTGAAGCATTGCACCTCAAGTTTTCCTTCCTAAGTAAAGATTATCTGGATAAAGCACAAAATACCATACTCACCTACCATGGTACAGAAGGTTAATAACATGCTCTAACATGGATGTTAATAACCTGAAGGATAAAGTTCCCTGCTCCAAAAGTTACAATGTATTTACCATTCCATCTCTCTTAAGTGCTCCCATGAGGTCCCCAGTGCTGCCTGAGCTCAGCAGTGTCCAGAACCCTCAGTCACCAGATGATGTTAGTCAGAAATGAGACAGGGCAGATGACATATTAAGTGTTTTAATGCTCCTGTGTTTGTTTTGTAGGAGGAAAGACGTAAAGCATCCTGGGCTGCTGCATCAGTGAGCAATCAACTGTGCCTGTCTTGAACTTACTCAGAATGTGTAAGAAATTATTGGTGGCCCTGGAGAGATCTAATCTGTATGAACGTTAGTTATAAAAAGAGAATTGCTATTTCAGATGCCAGTTGCACCTGGTGGATAAGTGGAAGGCCTCTTTTTTATGGTCTTTGTGTCTATAGAAGCAAGGTTAGAAGTTAAATTTAAGGTTTCTTGCATGCAAATAATAAGCACAGAGAATTAAGTGAGACATAATTCCTGTATACTTTCTGTGAAGGACCTTGTTTCTGTCCATATTTTAAGTTCAATCTTCCCAGTTCTACCTTCAGAGGTCAGTTGAGTCTAGCTGCCTGGATTCTAGCAGCAAGATACAATCTGATTCAGCTTTAACTATAGTTGTTAAGTGATGCCTAGACCAAGACTTCTGTATCTTGCTGTGTGGGGTTAGTGCTGCTAATTCTGGACATAGATGGGTGGAAAGTCAATGAAGAAAAAGCACTTAGGCCACTTAAACCAGTTCAGATCAGCCTTTCCTGTTTTCCTCTTTGGCTGCTGCACTTGTAATGTCATTAGTTGCCAGAATCATATTAACAAAGAACACAGGTATCTGTTAATCGACTGCCTCCTGAGTTGGTTTCTGCCCTAAGCTCTAGTTTTATTTTCACTGCATATAATTAACATCAGTAATTACAGCAAGGAATAAGCCATCCAGTTAAAGGGTCTCTTCCCATGCCAGTTGGTTGGTGGTTGGAGTGTTCCTGGAGCAGGGTGGCTGTACCCTGCACCACAGTTTGTGTAGGGGGAAAGCCCCAGTCTGGATCGCAGACATCAGGTGGGGATGAGTGTTGTTGGTTAGAATTGCCATTATGCTGGAGATGAACTCTGTAGTGCCACAGCAGCCACGGTGCTGGATTCTGTTTGAAGTTTTCTCCATGGATCAGTGATCTGCAGAGAGTTGGGGTTCCATGGTGTGGTAATACCATGTTTTCCATTTTGTTTCCTCCCTGCACTACGTGCACATCTGCACACTTTGTAGATGTAATAAAGCAGAGTGGCTGTGGGAGCCCTTTTGGTTGGCCCCTTTGATAATGTTTCTTGCCCCAGCACTTGATCTCTCTTCATTCACAGGAACCTGCTCCCTTTTCAATGGGCCTGTCATGCCTCATTCCCTTCCTCCTGTTTTTTTTCAACAAAGCAAACCAGAGCTTTGTACCATCTGAATGAACTTCAAAGTGGCTAGAAAGGGCACCCAGGGTTCCTGGCACTTGTCATTGTCTCCCAGCCTGGCCAACATTTCCCTTCAGGTCTAATTATTTCCAAATGCTCCCAGATGCTTTGAAGAAACTTGGAGAGAGGGAGAGGCATGAAGGAAAGGTGGAAGAGGAAAAAGGAGACTCAAAGCAGAGGGAGCAGAATGCTTTACCAAAGTTGATTGATTTCTTACATGACACTTAAACATAAACAGGGAATGTGTGCAGCCAGTGGCAGTGGGGAATGTGAGAGCACTATGTACAGCTGCTGCTCTAAATCCTCCCTGTGGAAAGCAAGCCCTTCTGGCGCTTGTCAGGCTATGAAAGACATAACACAGCAAACCAAATACCATAAAAATAATGTTTAAAGCTTAATTGCTCTAGTGAATTAAGCGTGGACTAAGCCTACCCTCCATAGGACCGTCTGTATCTTGGTTCAGGTGCTGTGTCAGACTTACTCATGTCACAGAAGTCAGAGGCAGACTGTAGCTGGAGCTGCTTTGCTGAATTTTTGCAGGATATACTGGGGAAAACTAGAAGCCATTGCTAGCAATAGGTGGGGGAATACTTGTGCTGGTGTTTTTGGTTTCCAGGATTAGAATAAGCAGCAGCACTGTGGTCAGAAGGAACTTGCAGTGTGCCTTCAGATGTGCTTGTCCTTATTTTTTGAAGAGCAGAGGAGACATCAAATAGTGCCAATTTGCCTAGCTGTTCTTATTCTGCCAGTTTTCATAAAGAGCCAGCACTATAACTGTGCCTGCAAGTACCTGACATGGGAAAACAGAAGTTTAGGGACATCAGCAACAATATCAGTATTCCTGGGGCAGTTTCATGGGTTAAGTGCAGGGATGAGGACTACACTTCACATAGCTGTGAGTTCCCTCAGGCAGTTCTGCCCATGGTTGTTCCTTGTGTAACTCAGCCACACATCACACCCAATATAACCACAAGAATGAAAAACTGGTACCTTCAACAGGTAGACCAGAGGTCTTATTCCTCTTCCCTATGCAAAGAAGAGTTTGTTTTTGCTGCTGCTGTTAAAATGCTGCTTTACTACTAAAGTCCACATAAGTGATTCTCTTGAGTCAATTCTTCTGTGTGTCAGAGAAGGGAACTCGAGCCTTTTTATGGCAGCAGCTTTGGGACCTGTGTCAGCAGGAGTCAGAGAGGAGGGAGAGATGAGGATCTGAAATCTGGAGAAGGCAAGAAAGTAGGAGTGAATTCTTCAAGGGGGATAAGATGCCCTGACATTTAAAACTGCAGGGTCTTCACTAAGGTACTTGCTACAAGGATTCCTGCCCTGCTGAACAATACCTGCAGATACCTCATGAGCTGGTTTTGTTTCAGTATTTCTTCTGCTATAATAGCTGAACTCATCCCTGGGGATTCAGGGCATTCAAAGGTAGCATTACGTGCATTTTTTTGCTATTGCCTTTTTTTTTTTTTACCAATGGTTGTGGGGCTGAAGGCTGAACTAGGTCAGTTCCTTCATAGGGTGCATTGTACAGCTGCACAAATACTTGTCTTGGCCAAGCAGGAGAGGGCTGCTGGGGACTGCTTAAGCTGGTACTGTCATCAGAATGTGTATTAAACTGCAGTTTTCGTGAGGTTTCCAAGTGCCTGTGTCCTGAGGGATTATCCTGATAGCTCCTGGCTGAAAGAGCACAGTGACCTATTGAGCCTCTGCCTGCCACAGCTGTTCTGGAACAGGACTGCTCACTACTGCTGATCCCACAGCCTGCTGTGAGCCCCAAGCCATGGCCTGTCAGTTGTGCTCCTGTAGTGGCCCTTCATTTCCCAACAAAGCCAGCTGGGGTTTGTTGGTCCTGCCCATATGTGTAAGGTTTCTTATTTCATAGCACCCCCCTGCCTGCCCCCACACTGCCAGAGGGGCCAGGCTGGCCCATGATGTGGGATTCTCACACATGCTGTTTGTTATTTTGTCCTTTTTAGCTTTCGTCCTACAAAGATTTAGAGAAGAGGGTGGGTGGGGGGAAACTCTTCAAGTCTTTGAAGCAACTTGACTTTTGATGATTAATTGCAGTGAAGGGAGGGAGACTGGTTTTTAACTTACTGATGTTTTTGAGAACAAATTTATAGCAGAGGGGAAGCAGCTTCTGAGGAGGATATCGAATGCTTAAAAGGTTCCAAGCATTCTTTGATGTCACAGCCCTAAAGAAATACTGGAAGGTAGGGAGGGACAGACACTGTTTATTTATAAAATAAAGATCAGTTACCTGGTCTTGGCAAGAGCCTGTGACTGAACTCCTGTTAATGACCTATTCATTAGACAGGCTTGGAGCTGAACCTAGAGCTGCTGTCACAGCTGCCTGCTGAGGCAATGGGAAGCCTGAAGGCTGGATATTTCCAGCCATTAAGTCTTTCCATGCATCTCTGTGAAGCAGCACCTGTTTCTCACACTAGCTGAGAAAGCAACAGCATCTTACCATGCTGTGAAGTGCAGGCCCTTGCTACAGGACTAAAGCAGCAAGATGGAAACCAGTTACATACTCAGCTGAACAAAAGCCTCTTTTCAAAAATAGTATCTGACAGCATCATTGCTATGGGCTGTGTTGTGCTTGGTAAAGGAGAGGGGAAAGAGAAGCAAAATGGCAGAGGAAGAAAAAAGTTGAAACTTTTTTCCAGAGCTGGACTCCTGTGGCCGAGACAGATGTTTGCTGTCAGGTCAAGGTTAGGCAGCATGTGCTTCAGGAGGCCTCTAGAAATCCAGAAGCTGTAAGGACAGAGCAGCAAGCCCGTCAGCACATAGTTCCTGAAACATCTCCCAAGAGGAAGAGGATTAAGCTGTTTCAGCTCACATCCTCATCGTGCTCCTGTGCAGTTCAAGCCCACAGTTACATACCAGCTGCGGCAGCACTTTCTCCAGATGGTCAATATCCACCTTCTCCAGGTCCTCCGCCCGAGCCTGCCGCGCTGCCCGAGCCGCCGCCTCTGCAACGCAAGGAAGAGGGGAGAGCAGTGAGAGGGGCCTGGGAGCTGCCAACGGGGGGGTCCCGCCGGGGGGCCGGGCTGGTGTTCTGGGGGTGGCCCAGCGGCCCGGAGGAGCGTGGGAAGCAGTGTCAGGGCTTCGGCTGCGCCGGGGACAGCGCGGCACGGGCTGAGACGAAGGCTGGCCGGGAGCTCGGGGCGGAGCTGGGGGCCCTTCTGCCGCGAGGGCGATCAGCAGGCCCGTTCGGGCGGACCCTGCGCGCTCACCTCGCACGAAGACGTTCAGCATCTCGGCCATCAGCAGCTGCGCGTCGCCGTTAACTGCAACGACAAGGCGCTTACGGGAGGCGGAGGTCCCGCCCGCCGCGCTCAGTCCCGCCCGCCGCTGCCCGGTACCTACCTCGGGTTCTCCCGTCGCGGAAATGCAGGCGGAGCAGCCGGTCTGCGGTGTCCTGCGCGGAGAGAGGAGCGGGTGAGCGGGGCCCAGGCGGGGACCGAGTCCTCGCTCGGGACCGAGACCCCGCCTGGGGCCGCCGCACCTTCTTGAAGCCGCCGTCGCGGCCGTCGCGCTCCTCCATGTCCCGCGCGCCGCCGGCCCCGCCTCCCGCGGGCGCGCGGCCGTGGGGCGGTTCCGGCGGGAGCGCGCCGCCATGGAGTGGCTGGGCCGG
>JAOXXN010000230.1:12113192-12124444 GCA_026770055.1 Myrmophylax atrothorax
CCTGAGCGAGGAGGGTGCGCGCGGGTCTCGGGGCGCTGAAGGTGCCCGGTCTGTGACCGTGCGGGCGGTCAAGCACCCCCCGGTTCCCTCCGCCTTGGAAAGCAGCTCTGCCGCTGTTGGCCATGGGACAAGCCGGCCGGTTAAAGCAGCCGGCAGGGAAGGGGCTCCGGGGTCGGCACGGCCGTGGCTGCGCGGCCTCTCCACGCGCGGGCTGAGCTCAGGGCTGGGGCTGGCACTGCTCTGCCTTCTCTGAGAACGCATAAACAATCTCCTGCCCCGAAAGCTCAGGCTTAGCTTTTCAGAAGCAGTGATCGTTTACCAAGTCGTTTGTTTCTCTCAGCCACGTCTCCTGATCTGGCTGTTAAACAGGACGATTTGCTCCTGGCTCGGGCGTAGAGTTCCACGGAATGGAATAAACAGGTTTTTTCTTTTTTCTACTCAGGTGTAAAACTTCTGTTGCATGGTCTTTGCTCCAACACCACAGTCAAATTTTTGGATCTGAAGGTGAGTCTGCTCGAATAGAATAGAATTAGGACAAAGTGGACAAGTTAAAGGGAGCACAGGCTTCATCAGAGTTAGAACTGTGCAGTCCTAGTGCAGGATTGTTCAAGCAAATGCATACTTCTGTCAGGTTTTTATTCTCAAGTGTCTCATTCCTTGCATCCTTATCACCATGTCACAACGTTCTGAAATTACTTTGCAGATCATCTTTATCCATTTTTATTCAGTTAGTCTGTTTTGGTAGGAAGTTATTGCTATATATATTTTGTTCGTTGCTGGTTGGTCGGAGGAGGCATGTGTAGGGTTTTCTTTGAGTCTCTGTATTGATCACTGAGTTACTAGCTGTTTGACTTGTGCTTCTGCAGAGTTTATTCAGCTTGCCAATGCCTTTTGGCTAGCCTGGGCTTGGAAGTGATGGTCACTCTACTGAGAGTAACTTTCTGTCTGAATTCCTCTGGGATAGAGCTGTTCCCTTGAACATACAGTTGCATACTGCGTCACACCTTTCTTTCTTATTTGTGCTAGTGCTTACCAAGCCTTTTTTAATGAAGTGTGTAGAATCACAATTTTCTGCGTTATCATGGCCCATGGCCCCGTGATTTTTTGCAAGCTCTCAGTCACGGTGCCTCACACGACCAGTGGTGTGGAAAGCTGACTGATAGGTGAAACAAACGGTGATTGGACCATCTTTGTCCCGCTGAAATCAGTGTTACAGCTGGGGCGCACCTGGTGGTGTTTGATGGGGTAGGTGGACTGTGACAGGTGTAGCCTCCTGATCACCTGGGGCTTCTGTTTCAGGGCAATAACCTGCGAACCGTGGGAGCTGAGGCTTTGGGGAAACTTCTTATGCAGAACAAATCAATCAGGAGGTAAAAAAACCCTATCTACATCTCTGTTATTCCTGCCAGATGGAGCACAACAGTTGAAAAGGGTTGAGGGTATTTTTTGTTGGGGTAGGAGGAACGTCAAGTGGTGCAATTCCTTGTGAGGGCTGGGAGAGGCAAAGGAGTGAGAATAGGAGGTGCACTTTTGGAGGATGCTGGGGCCTGGCAGTATTCTGCTCTCTGAAGCTGAGTCTGTTCATGGAGCTGAGTGTTTGACTGGGTACTGAAACCCACATATCATTCAAACTCATGCAACTGTCCCTTTACTCCACAAAGCCCAATCCTGTCTGGTTTCCCTATAGCCTAACCTTAGAATGGAACAGCCTCGGCATGTGGGAAGAAGGCTTCTTCTTTTTCTGCCAAGGACTGAGAGCAAACAACTCTCTCCAGCGGCTGGATCTGCGGAATAACCAGATCAACCATCGGGGGGCTGCAGAGCTCGCTGTGGCACTGACACAAAATACTAGTCTTCAGGAGCTGGGTAAGAGTTCTTTGCCCATGTACCTGTATGTGCATGCCCACACACACATATATGCTCAGGTTCCTTGCAGGAAGCCTGCCCCGACTTCTGCCAGCTGGTTGGTATCGTTCCCAATTCCTGTCGATTGGGACTGTGTTGCTGACTTTGTTAAGGGAAAGGTCACAACCCCATGGTCTTTGGAGAATGGGAACTGTAGGTGGACTCTCTGGAACCAAACCTGCAGATGGAGAATTGTGTAGTTGGAGCAGAACAGTCCTTAGCAGAGGAGGGATTATGGTCATTCCTATCTGTGGATGCTGTTGGCATGCCTCATGACAGACTGCGAGACTTACTTCATGCTTGCTTTGTCCTTATATGGAATTTTGCTGGAATTTCCTTCAGGAGAGCATGGCTTTTGTTGCCAGTTCTTTCTCATCCACAGATTTTGGCTGTAGAAGGAAGGCTCCCAAGAGGCAGACTTGTGTAGATTTTAAACTGTAGTGGCTTTCTGTACCTTATGAAAGGAATATATGCTATTCCTGCTTTGTCTGTCACTTTGCCTCCTTCTTACTCATCTTGAAAAGGGACACAATATTCATCTGTGTTTGTGCTAAGACCATCTGGGATTAGTTAGCCAGGCTTGTAGATGTATAAAGAGGTGGGTCCTCTTGGGCTTTGTGTTTTTCAGCAGATGTGTGACTACTATGGTGAAAGTTTGCTTTCTGTGTAGATTTGCGATGGAATAATATTGGGCTTCTGGGTGGCCGAGCTTTGCTGAACTGCCTGCACAGAAACAAGATCCTGAAGAGGCTAGAACTGGCAGGGAACAACGTTCCTGGTGACATCCTGAAGGCTGTTGGTAAGTATGCTGTGTTGTACAGTGATGAATCGCTGACTCCTTTTGGAGTTCAGCACTTGAGGGATAGAAGGCACTTGCTGCTCCAGAAAAGAGAGCTATTCCTCCTTCCCTTCCTTTCTCAACAGCATTTCTACAGTGCCCTACATCATTTCCTCTTGTCCTTTAGTGAGAGCTGGTCAAGTTGGAAGTGTCACTTTCATCAGTAAGAACAAAAAAAGTTTGGATTGAGTTAGAGATTACTGTGCCACGTGAATGTGGCAGAACTTTGGACTAGTTTTTCCTCAGACTAGCCAAGTTTTGATGTGGCTTGCACAGCACCTTGTGTGTTGTTGTCCTGCCCACAGCAGCGTTGAACAGTTTTCCTGTCACTGGGGTGTTGATTACCCCATACACACTGCTCGCTTTGGTCCCATACTGCCTTGTGGTATAAGATGAGACATCTCTCTGCAGGGGCCAGCCTGAGAAGGGAGGCTGTCCTGGTGCTTCTGATAGCCAGGTGTCTCTTCCAGCAGTGCTTGCTGTTCTGTTGCTTTAGAAACTTGTGCATGCTCCCCTGTTCTCTGCACCAGAACGAGCCTTGGATCACAACAAAGACCGTGAGACTATCCTGAGTGAGGCCCAGAACCAAGTGTACATCCTCAACAAGGAGGTTTTGAGTCTGAAGGATGAGAAGAACAAGCAGGTTAGCAATCTTACATGTTGGCCATTCAAATGGGGCAGCTGGAATCCTTTGCTTTCCCTTGAGGGCCCCCCCCCAACACTCAGCTGACAGTATTATTGTGCACCTGAAGTTGCATGTGCATCTTTATGGGCAGGCAGGCAGCATGGTTGAGTACGTTGGGTCCTTCCTCTGAAGTAGTTTGCCCAGGAATAAAATCAAATTACAGTATGGGTGTGGACACATTCCTGCTGAACATACTCATTCTGGATTCTGCAGGAGTTTTGGTGATTTTTTTTCACCCGTATTCATGCTTTCAGTTCTTTTGCAGCTTGTTTGATATTTTCCAAGTGATGCAAACCTAGAGATCTGAGTCTGTTCTCCTTCTAGTGCTGCCATGTGCAGAGTCCCTATAGCTGATAATTTCATTCAGGTGTGCTAATAAACACATCAAACCTCCAGTTTGCTTCCCAGTAGTGGCTTGACCTGTCTTTAGCTCTTTCTGGAAAGAGAAACATGAGAAGTGTAAATGTTTAAAGCTGATGCAGTTAATTTTCTTACTGAGTTTTGCCCTGTTGACAGTTCTTGGATTTTATGGACACTGTAGAGAAGCAGAAAGAAGAAAAACACAAGAGTGAGAGGTGAGCTAGATTTCTAAATGCTTCCTGCTCTTTGATGGCAGAATTGAGTCCTTTCTATTTCCTGGCAGAAATTATCCACCTTTTTTTCTTTCTTTTTTTTTTTGTCTCCCAAATGCAGAATGTCTGCAGCACGAGTCGGCCAACTGCAGGAAGTATTGGATGAGCAGCACTCCATTATGAATTCACTGAAAGCAAAGTATGGAGGAGGAAACCCTTCCCCTTCTCATTGTCTATGCTGTATACACAGTACTGAGGAGAGCTGCTAAGAAGGGGCATAACCTTGTGGAGTAGCTGGCTTACTATTTTGCACAGTAATATCCAGAAATTGCGGTCAGATCAGGTCTTTGAGTTTGCCACACTAGATACTTAGCCAGCTTTTAAGTAAAATTACAGTACACTGGTGTACGAGCAAGTGACTTACAGAGGGTGAATAGGAAGGGAAATGATTGTTCAAATGGGATGGATGGTTGTTCCTTGCATGGTTCACAGCCTGGCAGGAGGCTGTACCTGCTTCTTCTGGCAGCGTTTTCTGAGAACCACTGCAGATATGGAGGAGCCTGGCCTAGGAACAGTGAAGTGGAGGTGCCCAAAAGCAGTGCTAGGTTGTGCAGAGTCATATGCATGTAACAGTGCTTAGACTTCAAAAACCCCTGCGCCTGGCTAGTTGAATTCTCCCAGGTAAAGGCAGTTTTATTATCTCATGCCTCGGTGTGGACATGTCCCTCATGGACAGAATAAGCAAATTGCTTCTGCTACTTAAGTTTAAAATTCTATCCCTGATTTTAAACAACCTTGCAGTGGTGTAAAATGGACATCTTTTTTCTGTGAGAGTGGGCAAATCCCAGAGGGCTCTGAGCTGTGAAAATGGCTCATGAAAGACAACACAGGGAAAATGCAATGAGCACCGAAACACCAGGCCCTGAGAAGTCCCTGGTCATTGTTTGCAAATGCTGGTGGGTACAGAGGTTAGTGGTATCCTTTTCCTGGGGGCAAAAATTGCCTAAATTAGCTTGATTTCATCCACTGCCAGATACCTGCAAGCACCTTCTTCTGGGTGGCATGAAGAGCTTGCTGCAGCATCTGCCTTGGAAAAGACTCCAGGAAGTGTTTTTCTTTTGTAGGCTGCAGATGACTGAAGCTGCCCTGGCTCTGTCTGAGCAGAAGGTGGAGGACTTGGGAGAGCTGCTGAATGCCATGAAACAGGAACAAGCCAGTGTGGCTGAGTGCCATTTCAGGGAGCTTCAGCAACAAAAGCAGGTGAGCTGAATTAGTCCTACTTAGGTTTGGGAGCAGGGCTCTATGTCATAACTGGTTTGTGTATATTTGGGGGACGCTGCAAGGGATAGAGAAGCATGATTTTTATGACTAATGGGTTAACTGAAGCCACCATGACAAAAATTCTTGTGTAAATTAGATAGGTGAGTGCTGGGTGAGAAGAGGAGTTGTGGTGTTTATGGGGTAGGTTGTATTTAGCTGGGTGTGGTGTTGGTTGCCATAGATTGATAGTGCAAGAACTAAGGTGAATATCAGTTTTTAATTTTGATGCTGTTTGCAGGAAAGTGCTGATCGGGAAGGCAAGCTTTTGCATGACCTGTCTGCTGCCAGTGAGAAAAATCTGCTGCTGAGAAACCAGGTAGGAAGAAACTTAAGTCTAAAGCTGAGAAGTGGGACTTGGACATATATAACTTCTGCTCCATATATATATGTTCCCTGTTTTGATCCTTGGTTGTGTCTCTGTTCATTGTCCTGTACAGCCAACTTTCTCTGCTAATAGGAAAAGAAAATGCTTTGTGTGATGATCATTTTCATATAGGTGGATGAGTTGGAGAGAAAGTGCAAAGTTCAGCAGGATCAGCTGTTCCAGGTAAAACAAGACTTGGCCAACACAACGGCAGAGCTGAAGCTTCGGGCTGTACAGGCTGAGGGTGAGTGGAGGAGCAGAAATAGCTCATGGACACCTGTGCTTGGGTCAATGGCACAGGGCAGCCAAAGAGAAAGGGTGGCAGGGTGTGATAAAATATGAATACAGCCTGCATGGCAGGAATGCCAGAATTGGGATATTCCTGCTTTTAATCTGCAGAACGTCTGGAAATGGAGAAGAGAAGATTTAAACAAAGCCTTGAAGACATGGAATCTCTTCGGGTAAAAGAGGTAACAAGGGTGGGGTATCTGCAGCATCCCAAGGTTAGTCTTTCTTTGGTCTTAACATACAGGCACCACTGGAGGTACCTTGTTTGCTCTCAGGCACAGCCTGCCTGAAGAGATCACAAGACATTCTACCAGCTAGTAAGATTTCATGGCTTGCAAGAGTATGGGCCAGAGTGGTATGTGATGCTCCAAAGTAGGCTGGGACCCTGGCCTTTGTGTTAGTCTGGATATGCACAGAGGTAGTTAGGAATAACCAGTCTTGTCCTACTTCTGAAACAAAGATGCTTTAGTGGAGGAAGCAGAGACATACACGCTGTACAGAACAACACTCTAACAAGGTTCAGCATGCCAGTTCTTTCTTTATTAGGTTTCAAGGGAGGCTGTGACTGAGTGTGGACAGGACAAGTGGCTGGGATCAGTTCTCTTTGTGGTGTTTATTGAGGTGTGAAATCTCTCAAAAATAAAAATACACCAATAGATTCTCTGAAGATTTTGAAATCTTGTAAGAAAAGATGCAGACCAGGAAGATTTTAGCCACATTACAACTTGAAAATCAATCTGTGGTGTTTTGTATGACTTGACAATGAGAATTGGACTCTTTTGTTGTGGCCTGGGAGGGAGCTCTGTCTAAGAGTTCTCAGGTTCTTTAGGGCAGATTCCATCTGTATTACAGTTTTCTAGTGGAGCTCTGGGAGAAGTAAGAATTTTTCTTAGCTGGTGAGTGGATCAGTGAGAGGATGCTTCTCTGTCATGACAAATGGCCCTGCTGATAGATCTGGAGATGGGAATAGTGTTCTGGCACCGGCTTAAATGATTTCTACTGTTTTGCAGGTGGATCGTATGACACAGCACATTGAGGCCAGTGAACGTTCCATGCAGGACAGGATCCAGAGGCTGGAGACAATCAGGATATCTCTGGAGGGGGTGAGAGGATGCTCCAGGCATGTTTGAACACTTACACAGTGGTGCAAAGAGCAGGCTGCCAGTCTTCCATTGCTGACCTCTGTAAAGATTGTCATGTGCTGTAGATAGGAACAGAAACCAGCAGTATACCAGCTACAATTATTTTTACCACTTCGGACCAAGGAAGGAGAAAGTTCCAGGGAGAAACTTGCAAATTCAGATTGAACAGAAATAAGGATTCCATTGAACATGGTGAGAGTGAGAATTTTACCAAGATTTGACTTCATGGGTTTCCCATGTGGTCTCAAGTAATGCAGCATATTTCTCCATACCTATTTCCCCAGCTACATGCAGCACTGCCCTCTCCTACTGGCCTTGTTTTGGAAAGGTTTACGCATTACTAGCCCTCATATAACTGAAATTCTCATTGAATTATGGTGGCAATCTTGGGGTGAGAAGAGGGTTGTCGTCTTGGTTTGCTTTCACTGCCCCTGAGTGAGAGGGAGATGTATGTCATGTTGTAGCCTGCAACTGGAAGCTGCTAATGTTTTCTGGTCAGTGTTGCAGCGATTCAGCTTCTCTGTCTGGAATGATTGTCCATGTTTCTGTGGCAGGAGCTGAGCCAAGTCAAAGCAGCTGCACTTGCTGAGCGAGGCCAGGCAGAGGAGGAGTTACTGAAAGCCCGGAGTCAGGCCCGCTTGGAGGAGGTGAGGACAGACCTATGTGTAACCCTGCTGCTGTGGAAAGGGAGTGATTTGGCTGCCCAGCCTGTGTTTTAGTCTCAGAGAACTGTTGTGTAACTCCCCTCTCTGGATTTCACTGGTCTGCAAATGGTGTGATTGCTGAAGAAGGAGCCCTTACAAGTCTGGTTTGAATTGTCTCCAGTAGTAACAGAAGTTCATTCAAGTTGTCAACTTCTGAAGCCAGCAGCCAGATATCTATCCTTCTGATTAATGGTACCTTTCATGGGGTGCTCCTGTTTCTGTGGACTGAGAAAAATATCTTCAGGTGGCTACTGCTGCTGGATAAATAAAGTCACTGTAGAATTGAACTTGATGAAAATGGCAATGAAGTTAATATCCTGTGAAGGAGAATAAGGGATTAGGAAAACACACGAAAACTGTTAGCATATTTACTTATACATAACGTCACAAAAGAGGATGCTTCACTGAGTTCTAGACAGAAAAGCTGATGTGTGGGACCCAGCAGTTGCTTAGCTTCACATGGTGGTGCTTCAGAACCGTTTTGGGGTATGGAGGAAGTGAAGGGAAGGGCATTGGTTAGGAACGCTGGTGGTGGCATCAGTGCTTCTGCTTCATTCTCAGTGAGTCAGCTGGGTGTTCCAGAGTCTCCATCATTGTCCTCCCTGGCAAGAGGAAGCAGCTTGGGGTCATCCTGAATGCGAGGAGCAGGGCTGTGTCTCTTATGGCTGAGTCATGTGCTTGTTCTTCTGTGCCAGTTGACTCAACCCAGGGTTCACTGTGTTAGGGACAAAAAGGGGAGAATCCCTTCACAGGAATAGGGTGGGATTGACTTGTTCTTTTTCCTTTGTGTCTTACAGCAGCAACGACTAGAACACCTAGAAGAGAAGCTGCAGCTGATGACTCACTCACGGGATGAAGCTCAGAACTGCTGTCTTAAGCAGAAAGAAATGGTTGCTGATGCCCAGGCCAGAGCCAAACAGTTGAGCCTGCAGGCTGATGGACTCAGGAGGCGGCTGGAGGAACTTCAGCAGGTAATTTGAACTTCAGTGGAGATGGTCACCACAGGGGCAGAACAAGTTGCTGACATTGTTTGGTTGTTCATGAATTTGTCTTTGTGTGTCAGGACCTGAACAGTAAGGAAGAGGAGAAAGTGACAGAAGTGAATAAAGTGAAAGTGGAATTACAGGAGCAGATTGGACACCTGGAAGCTGCACGCACAGCACAGGATGGGCTGAGAGAGAAGATCGCAGCTCTGGAAAGACAGCTGAAAGGTGATAGCTCCTTCTCAAAATGCTTCTCAAATGGTAATGCTGAGTTACCCAGCATTGGGCCTGGAACTGAGCTGTGCTCACAGGGAGTGACACTGGTGCTTCCTACTTGTGTGTACGCCTGTGAGTTGTACTCTCCATCCTGCTGCATTTGTGGGTCTCATTTTGTAGAGACCAAGACTCAGATAACTACCCAAAGCTGCACAGCAAGCGAAGTGTTTGGGTTTCCTGCACAGTGAAGTGTAACATGCTGTCTATGCAAAACCTCCTGTGCTTGTTGACCATCCCACTTCCATAGTCTGTGCCTATAGCATGTTGTTCCTATTTATTCTAGGGACACCTTAATTTTATTTACTAATGCTGCTCTTTTACAGCCCTGTCAAGTAACCATCGTGAAGCACTGCTGGACAAAGAGGGTGAGATCTCTCTGCTGCTGGAGAAGCTGAGAACGAAAGAGGCTGAGATCTCCAGGGTGAGGGAAGAGGAGGCCCAGCGAGCAAGTTTCTTGCAAAATGCCATCATGGCATATGTGCAGGGACCCCCACTGGGAACCCACAGTTCTAGGAAATGAGATCTTGGCTTAAAGGATTCAAATACCTGCTGTCAGGAGAGGGTGATCAACTCAGGTACAGCTCCTTCTCCCTAAATGGGACAGTTTTATCAGAGTGGGGGAACACAAAGGTTTGCAAACACAGAAAATTGCTCTTGCTCATCAGAAATCTTCCTCCTGACCACATAAAGGGGAGGAGGAAACAACCATCCGGGTTCATGGACCTGAGTCCATGGTATGGAGCCCTTCCCCTGAGCTGCCACAGTGTTTGAATTATTTTCTGTGTCTTTTCACACAGCACCAGCCTGTCAGCGCTCCCTGTTGCTACTGAGGGAGTTGGTATGTTCCCTGGCAGGATCCTTCTCCAGCATCTGTTTGGGTGCCAGTGCTGTTCACAGAGAAACCTGATAAGCAGCAACAGCAGAGTTCAGTTCCCTGTGGGCTGGAGCCATTTGCTTTGTTCATGGGGTCCTGAAACTTCTGGAAACACCAGATCTTACACACCTGTGCTTTTTCCCCAGTGCTTACAGATGGAAACAAACTCTGAAAGGGCCCTGTCTGGCTCATTTATCCTCCCTGCTGTGGCTCTGGCTATACTGGTTGGCAGCAGATTTGCATTCAGTATAGACAGAAACAGCTGTGTAGGGGGCTGTGTTGCAGTGCTGTCCATGTCCTTGTGCAACAGCTCGGCTTTGGCCAGGGTTCAACTTTTACAACACTGACTGGCAGGCAAGGGGTCACTGGGTGGTTGGGGGGAAGCATCTGGACTTCCTCACTGTCCACTGCAGCCCTTGCCTGAAGATGTTGTAGAAAATATGCAAAAAGACTATGACAAATGGTGAAGCTGCCCTCATAGCTTGTCAGGCCAGTGGAGCTGAGGAGCAATGCTTCTGGCTCAACACAGGGGAGTTGCTCCTAAGAGCATCAAGGTGGAGAACGTGGTTCCTCTCCTGACAGCACAAGCCCTCCTGTGACCTGGAGAAAGGGAAGGGTTACGAGGTACTGAATCAGAAAAAGCAGAGGCCAGCAGTCTTGAGACTCCTTTGAGTTCCTTCAGTGAGTAAGGGGCAGGAACAATGATCTTGCAGTACATATTTTAGGAGACAATTGGATAATGAAAGTTTCTGTGTGGCCTGGTTGGTTTGTGTTTGTGATTTTTTTTTTTTTATATTGGGGTTTCCTCTGCTTTTTGAATAATAAAGGGCTTTTGCATTTTGCTGTAACACTGGACAGTGATGAGTTGGATGTTTGACTGATGTGGAAGGCGGGGCCCTCTGCTCTGTTACTCTCCTGAAAACCCTACCAGCCTGTCCTGGAGCTAAAAGGCTGTTGCAGGTGGATGGGCTGGGCAAGGCTTTGGTTCTGGACTAAGGTAAAGGCAAAGAAACTGGGAAGGCACTCCCCAGTCACAGAGAAGTGAGTCTTTAGTGAGAGATGTGTCGTCTGCGGCTGCTGGGGCAGCACTGCAGACCCCAGGTAAGGGAAAAGCAAAGCCTGTTGTTTTGAGACCGGGCCACTACAGTGAGCACCTCTTCGAGGTGGAGGAAGCCAAAAGGCGTCTTCCTGCCTCAGCTCTGGTGGTTGACAGTGAAATCTGTACCTACACGGTGACCAGCTTTTAAAGCTTCCTTCTTGAGCCCGGGGCGGGTGCGGTCCCCGCGCATCCCGGGGGCGGG
>JAOXXN010000230.1:12146979-12170702 GCA_026770055.1 Myrmophylax atrothorax
CAAAGCTTCTAATAGCACACTGTGGCCTGTGCTATTAAAATATTCATCTACACTTATGTAATGTCTGCACAAAACCAGCACTTTATAAGACATTCAGCTTGGTTTTCCTCAGTGTAAATGTGTAATTCCTAGGAGAAATGTTCAGCGTACTTCAAGTAGGAGAAGGTTTTCTGCCACCAAAGCAGTGTAGTTTGTGGGTAGCTGCTCCTACCTGGGCCAGACATGCAGGGGCTGGACTGGTGCTGTGCTGGGCTCACTGCCATGCTGAGTCCTCAAGCTGTTCAAAGCAGGATGGACTGGGAGAACACAATTTTGCTGTTCCTTTGAAAGAGGCTCTACCCAAGCAGTTGGGCTTGGGAACTGCAGTAGGATAGTTCAGCTGAAGGCACATCTCTGCAGTGCAGGCAGATTGTTCCTCGGTATTTGTTGGAAACTGTCAACTTTCCAGTCTGCATTCTGGTCTTTACATTTTTTAATACTTTTTAAAGTGTAACAGTTATCGCCTTTTTTCCCCCAAAAATATTACTTTTAAGCACTAAAGCAGTTTTGAAAGGTCCTGGTGAGTTTTTTGGTACATTTTGACTTTTTGGAACTTCTTGAACTCTTAGTGCCTGCTCTTGCTCAAGGAAGAGAAATGGAATTTTACTTGGAATTCAGCATGCATACCTGAGATACTTTGTAGAATCAGATTTATTGACTCCCTTCACTTTCTTGCTTGATAATCTACCAAGCCAAATAAAGGGTTCCCTGTGAATGCTGAGCCATGCTGACCAATGGGTTACTGGGCAAAAATCCTAAATATATTGAAACATTGAGAAGTGCTTTTTCCTTTTCAAAATTTAACATACATTTAATCAAGTCCTTAATATGTTGAATCACATAATTGTTTCCTGCTGAAATGTAATAACCTACTTTTGACCTCCCTTTTGCTATCTAGGGTGCAGTGGAGCCCATGCAGATTGACGTAGATCCACAAGAAGATCAGCAAAACTCACCTGATATCAACTATGTGGTGGAGAACCCCACGCTGGTACGTGCTCTGCTGAGGGCTCTGAGACATTTGTTGAGTGTGGCCTTTTCCTTTAAGGGTTTGGAAAAAAGTTAAAGCTGATTAGTCTTAACAGACAGCTGAACTTTAGAAAAGGTAAATTGTAATGTACTGCATATTTCTGGGGAAATTAGTCCATGTCTGCTTTCTTCAAACATTAGTAATCTTACCTGATTTTTTATTTGTCTGAAGCACATTGCCCTCCTTGAAGAGGCGAGGTGTGCAGGCAAACCTGTGCAGTGCCAGTGCAGCCCCTGGCAGTGCAGTCCCTGCCAGTACAGCAGGTGCCAGTGCAGTCCCTGCCAGTACAGCAGGTGCCAGTGCAGCCCCTGCCAGTACAGCAGGTGCCAGTGCAGCCCCTGCCAGTACAGCAGGTGCCAGTGCAGCCCCTGCCAGCGCAGCAGCCGCTTTGCTGTGCCCAGCACACCCCTGAGGCCCGGCTGTGTTGCAGGATTTGGAGCAGTACGCCTCCAGCTACAGCGGGCTGATGCGCATCGAGCGGCTCCAGTTCATCGCCGAGCACTGCCCGCAGCTCAGGGTGGAAGCTCTCAAGATGGCTCTGTCATTTGTCCAGAGAACATTCAATGTTGATGTGTATGAAGAAATCCACAGAAAGCTGTCTGAAGCCACCAGGTACTAAGAGGTCATGGGAATCTGGGGAGACTTCCTGAAAGAGTTTAAACTGATGTGCCACAGTGAAAGACTTGCATGTTCGTTATGGAAATTGTCTTTGCCCTTACAATTTAATAGCAGTGAAATGTGTGTTCAGGCCTAAGGTCCTCATGCTTTTTTAAAAGATAAAGAACAGAAGACATTGTCTCATGCTGAAATCTTAGGGTTTTAAAAAGCTGAGGGTAGATACTGAGGTGAGCTTAGTCCTTGCCACTGCTTAAAGTATTAATGAACATAGTTGTTTTTCCTTAGGTAGATTATGGTGATGAAACCTCTTCTAGATGCTTTTGTGTTAATAAGTTAAAACCTAATCTAACTCTTTGCCTTGTTTTGGTTCGTTTTTCATTTTTCCCCCCACTAACAACAGGTTTGCTGTTAAGGATAGCCTTTGACACCCCACTTACCCATATACACTTCTCGGCTTTGCATTATTTTTGTTGCTATGCCTATGTGATGATTTCTTGTCTGTTTTGACTTGGGAATCTTTGGCATATGCCTGTGACAGTATGTTCCATCCTAAGATCACAGGACAATTTTGAGAAGTATTTGTAAACAACTGTGATGCTTATGTTACTGTTTGCACTGGAAATCCTACCAATCTTTTTCTTTTTTCCCCACTATCCTCATTTTCTCTTTGATCTCTTTTGTGTATGCAGTACTGTTTGTTAGGGTAGCAGTGCCAGGCACTTAGCAGACCTCTGTTTTGAAAAGTTTGCAGCCTAATAGCCTTGTTCCAATGCTTTCAGAGAACTGCAGAATACACCTGATGCTGTCCCCGATAGTGGAATTGAACCGCCTCCTCTTGACACAGCTTGGGTTGAAGCTACACGCAAAAAAGCACTCCTTAAACTGGAGAAACTTGACACAGATCTGAAAAATTACAAAGGGAACTCCATCAAGGAGAGTATCAGGTGAGATGGAAAAGGCTTTGCTGGACCATGCACTTAACACAGGATGTTAACTAAGGCATTCAGTGCCTTAGGTCAGTATGTTGAGTTACTTGCTTGGAACAAACTGACTTTGTCCCTCTCTGAGCACCCAGGTCATTGTTTTTTTAATTCCTGTGCTCTAGGAGAGGCCATGATGACTTAGGTGATCATTACCTGGACTGTGGGGACCTCAGCAATGCTCTCAAGTGTTACTCTCGAGCCCGGGATTATTGCACCAGTGCTAAACATGTCATCAACATGTGTCTCAATGTCATCAAGGTAGGAGGGTTTGCAGGAAAAGGTATTTGGTTTCTTTCTGATACCTGCTGCGAAGTCCCCCCGTACTTAGGTCTTGTGTCTGCAACGATGTGGTTTGTCTAAGGAATGCTGTTTATCCATGGCTACCCCACATTGTTTCTGGCTTTCTACAGGTCAGTGTCTACCTCCAGAATTGGTCTCATGTTCTGAGCTACGTAAGCAAGGCTGAGTCTACACCAGAAATTGCAGAAGTAAGCTCCTGCTTTTTAACTTGCATGAGTTTTCCCTTTGATTTCTGTTTCCAAAACTTGTAAAGTGATTTCTTTCTTTCCCCCTTTACAACTTACTCCATATAAGACTTCCTCCTCAGCTGCTGTACTATTCCTTTTCAGTTCATTGTTGCTTTTCTGCCATGATATATGTGTCCCAAGTCTGACTCATGGTAAAAACGGATACTTCCCATCCACAGTTCTTGCCATATTTCCCAAGACAAATAAGATGAAGTTATCTTGCCATGGAGATTTGCAAGTTAATTACGAGGATGAAATATCCTGAGGACACTTGTAAGCAAAATAGTTTTTGTTCTGCTTGCTCACTACTGCTTTGTTTTCTGCTTCAGCAACGAGGAGAAAGAGACAGCCAAACACAAGCAATTCTCACAAAACTGAAATGTGCAGCAGGTGAGTGAGTCCTTCAGCTTCCTGGATGGTTTGCCTGTCTTTCTGCTTGTTAGCTGTCCATAAGGTTCTTGGGCAACAGTGTGTGCTTGGCTTATTTTTTTCTCTCAGATTCGACAGACTTTTTATTTCTGCACCAGACATGCAAAATTTAATGAAGCTGATGAGATAGAACTGCTGACTGTTTTTTGCCTTCTCTTTCTTCTCCCTGAGTTTCTTCAGAGAGGATATCAGTGTGAGTCAATGTAGCTCAAGGGATGCTTGATACAGTCTGAGGATCTTATTTTACTTCAGTAGTGAAGGCATTGGCAACCATGTGGGGGCCTCTCCTACTGCCCAGATTTTGCAATTTCTCCTAATTTGTATAATAAACAAAGAACTAACTTTTTCTGGTTCCTAGGCCTGGCCGAACTAGCTGCCCGGAAGTACAAACAGGCAGCAAAGTGCTTCTTGTTGGCATCATTTGATCACTGTGATTTCCCTGAGGTGAGGACCAAGAGGGAGCTCTGCAGGGCTTGGAAGGGATGTAATTCTTCTAACCATTAGGTTGCAAAATTCAGGTATTGTAGTTATTCTTGCAGCACTCCTGTATAGTTTGGTGGTGCAAGTTAGTTGGTTTCTCTAAAAATAGTCTCTGTTCTTGGGTTCTTTAAATGTTCTACTCTAGATTGCATAGGAATTACCTGTGAGATTTGTATTGTGTGTAGCTCAATCAGAAAACTGTTGGAATTGGTGTCTGCTCTCTTAGCAGTGTCACTGCTCAGGCCCTGTCACCCCACACACTGAGTGCGTGCCTGAGAGCAAGCTGAGTGGTTCCACTGCATTTGACAAGGACTAATCTTATCACTGCATGAAGGAAAGGCCTGGGGTAGAGGACTTAATGCCAAACTTACACCATTTTAGTAGTCAGTGACAGTTCTCTGTCTCTCCCTCTCCCCATAGCTGTTATCTCCCAGCAATGTGGCTGTGTATGGTGGGCTCTGTGCCCTTGCCACCTTTGACCGTCAGGAACTGCAACGAAATGTTATCTCCAGTAGGTGAGTGGTGCCTTGAGTGATGTTTGTATGTACTGGACGTCTTCTGGGACATGGGACTTGGGTTGAGAGGATTCTGGCAGCAGTAATAGCTTTCTCATACAGGAGAGAGAGAATCACTGAGCTGTAGTTTGGCTTTAGCATTAAGTGGCGTTTCACTGTCTAAAACACAAAGGTTAATCACAGCTAAAATTTTCATAGTATTTTCCAGCCCAGGTCAGATCCAGCATCTGCACAGCCCAGTTGTCTTTTCTCCACCAATGGTCCATATCAGATACATTTTCTGGTGATGTATCCTGGTTTTGACCTATTGCCACATATTTTTTTGTTTTGTGTGGGCAAACACTTCTACTACTTAGTTTGTCAAAAGTCTCTTGCCTTCCTTCACCACAGCTCTGATCTGTGCTGCCTCTCTCTGTGTTCTGGGCTCCCAGCCCTGCTGAAATTGGGCTATCTGGTCTATTAGAGAGTAAATTTTTCAAATCTTCAAATGATAGTGCGAGTTTGTAACCTTGCAGCTTGGAGTGATGAGGTTATGGGGTATTTTCTGATCACTGCCATCTTTATTTGTAGCTCCTTCAAACTGTTTCTGGAGCTGGAGCCACAGGTTCGTGACATCATCTTCAAGTTTTATGAATCTAAATACGCTTCATGCCTGAAGATGCTGGATGAGATGAAGGTGAGTTGCAGGAGAGTAGTGCAGAACAGACCCTAAAACTTTCCTTTGCTTAGCCTTTTGTGAGAAGCACTGATTGTTAAAAGTAGCTACTAAGTGTTCAGCTCTTCTGTGTCTTCTGTCTCCTGACGTGGTGAATAGAAATTGGGAGCAGTTTGTTGATAAGAAGGTGAGAGAAATGATAAAGGTTCTAAATATATTGCTAATTCTTTTATTCATTCTTGTTTTATTGTATTGTTTTGCTGTAGAATAATATCCTTAAGTATATACACGTAAATGTTTCAGAAAATGGGAATGATATATTTTTCCAGTTTGCTTCTCAACTTCTGATGTGTTTTATTGTTTTGCACAGGACAACCTGCTGCTGGATATGTACCTTGCACCTCATGTCAGGACACTTTACACCCAGATTCGAAATCGTGCCCTTATCCAGGTAATTGTTCCTGTCATCCCAAGTGGCGGATGAACAGAGAGATGGGCCGTGTCTGCAATTGTTTTCCCCTGGTTTTTCAGAGGGTAGAGAGTACACTTGGCAACTGAGTATTTTCTTCTTCTCAGTACTTCAGCCCCTATGTGTCGGCAGACATGCGCAAGATGGCCACTGCTTTTAACACCACAGTGGCTGCTCTGGAAGATGAGCTCACTCAGCTGATCCTGGAGGGACTGATCAATGCCAGAATAGACTCACACAGTAAGGTGAGCGCATTTCAGCCACACATTACAGACTGAACAACTTTACAGAAACTCGCCATTCCTGGGGAACTTGGAAGGTGCGTTCATGTGCTGTGACTGGCGTGTTCAGCGGGCGTGAGCTGTGTGTGACCTCAGGCTCCATAATGCCTGAGC
Organism: Myrmophylax atrothorax; assembly: GCA_026770055.1. NCBI lineage: Eukaryota > Metazoa > Chordata > Aves > Passeriformes > Thamnophilidae > Myrmophylax > Myrmophylax atrothorax. Next base: position 12,153,120 of record JAOXXN010000230.1, read on the forward strand.
TGATCTCTGGTACAAAGAGGTCTTCCTGCTGGGGAACCTTGCCGCAATTCTCTGTGTTACTTACAGATTCTTTATGCTCGAGATGTTGATCAGCGCAGCACAACTTTTGAGAAGTCTTTACTAATGGGGAAGGAGTTCCAGCGCCGTGCCAAGGCCATGATCCTGCGCGCCGCTGTCCTGCGCAACCAGATACATGTCAAGGTATGGCCATGGCAAAAGAGGACCTGGAGGCAGTGTTAAGGTTTTAATGTTTGGGGATTTTGTAACTAAAATTATAAAAGTTGATTAATTGAAGATTCAGGAAGGGAATGAATTTGTTGTGTTCATGATTGGATAAATTCATAAAATAGTAAATACTAAATATATAAAGAAATATATAAGTAACAAGTGTTTCTAGCCAGTACATTAACCATTTGTGCAACTCAGAATGTCCTTCAAAGTTTATACGGTTAGCTTAATTCTGACTAATTACTTTTGTCTAATTCGTGATAGATGTATCTTTTATCAACAAAGATTGTTTTAAGTAATTTTATTAGCAGACAAAGTAACAAATATATTGTTAAGAGCGTTGCTTCAAGGTTGCAGTTCCAAAAGGATGCCCTTAGGGAGAACAGACCATCTGCACAAGAATGTGTTAGTTTTTATAGTATATTAATCCCTGTGATAACTAAATGCTAGATAGGATTAAACTTCTGGGGCCAACAGTACCTAGTATATAGTAAATACGAGTGGCTTAAAAGTTCTGCTTTGACTTTTCTAGGAAAAGTTCTCCTGAACTGTAGAAGTTGTAAACACAAAGCCATCATTATTTATGAACTCAGCATATGCTCTCCCCCTGCTGCACATCACTGATTAGGATGTGTTTTGGTTTTGTTGCAGTCTCCTCCAAGAGAAGGTAGCCAAGGGGAGCTCACTCCAGCAAACAGCCAATCCAGGATGAGCACCAACATGTGAAAAACCTCATGCACTACCAACAGAAATGGTCCCTCAGGACTGTACCCAGTGTCTCACCCACTAACTGCTGAGATTCACAGTGTCCCTGTCCCCTCACTTCTTGCTTGGATTGAGAGGGTCAGGGCTGATGGTGGATAATAGGAATATTCCAGTAGCTTCAATTCTCCTTGAAAACAAATTCTTTCTAAAAGCAGCATCCCTGCCATGGGTCATCATTTCAGTTTTGGTAGAACATCATCCTCCATTCTCCTTCCACCACTCCATAGAGAGCTGTCAGGTTATTCATACAGATGCTGAGTTGAAAGTTTTTCAGCTGCTATTAGTTTTCTTACTTCAAAGCTGCAAAAATAGTTAGTTGAATGGACAGGTGTGATATAAGGATGAATTTTGCTGGCCTGAAACTATTGCCTTGATTTTGAGCAATGCTGAGCTTTCTGTTTTCCAGATAAACTTACAAGTGCATTGCTCTCAATTATGGAGCCAGTTCTGATTGGAGAGATTTCCTTTGAGAAACTCTTAGTGAATTTTCACCTGCACCACAAGACATGGCATTGCTTCCATGCATTCAGTCACAGGCCTTTGTTTTAGGGTTTGATGTTTACCTGCATCCAGGTTCTCTCTCTCTGGTCTCTGTTTCCAAAGACCTGTTTCCTGATGCGTTTCCCATTTGTGTGTAGCCTGCCTTCGGGGTCCAGTGTTATCATAGCAGTAAATCTCTACTTCATGCAAATTTTGCTGCTTGTCCAGTCTTGCTGCCATAGTGTGCGATGGTTTCCCTACACGTGTAACAGTTGTTTCTGGTAGGTAGTATGGATAAACGCCATAAAACACCACTCAAGTCTTGTGGAAGCGCTGAAAACAGTCTGGGTGCCCACTCTCCAGGTGCATTTATTCTGCTTTTCCTTTTATAAAGGGGTTAAAGGTGGCAGCCCAGGGAGAGGTGTGTGTGTTTGTCCTGTGTTCATGAAAGGAGATACGCACTGAATTTTCTGAAGTCATTGCAGCCTTTTATTCATCTAATCCATAAGGCTAGCTGAGAATTTCGATCCAGCCCTGGCTGGTGTGGCAAGTGACTGCAGATGTTACTATTAAAGTGTTCATGCTTTTTTTTTTTTTTCAAGAAGTTGTTATATCTAGTGCATTAAACAGCGGGATTAAAAAGCTTCTGAGTATTTGGCATCCTGTGTTAAAGTTGGGGTTTAGGTATTTGTTCTCAAGCCATTGATTTTGGCTAAGGTTCCTGATGTTTTGTAGGTCATTGTGTTTTGCTTTCTGATCTGGTTGGAGATGTAGCTTGGATGAACTGTTAGGAATGTTCAAAGAGCAAAATTCCCATAGCAACAGTGCTCTCTCTTGGCTTTCCATGCTTTTTATGACTTGAGTGCTGAAAATGGAGGCAGTAGTTCCTGTGAGGTCTTTGGTTAAATGTCTTCCATTTTGCCACAGAAAAAATTTCCCATTTTTGAGGGGAGAACTTTGCATTGGGCATTACTGATGGCCAATAGTGAGACAGATGAGTCCTCCAGTAAATTGCTGTACATCCTTACAGAAATGCAGGGAAAGTACTGCAATGCCTTCTGTTCATGCAGAAGGAAAGCCTTTCAGTCCTGTAATGCTACTTAAACATTGTTGCTTTCTTCCCAAAATGAGCCACTGATACTTACAAGTGAGAAGATCTTAGACTCTGCTTTCTAAAAGATGGGTTTGTGTCTGGTGAAGTCCACCATGTCAGGTGGATCTCTGTGCTTTTACAGAATGACTGTTCCTTCCCTGGAGGCTTTCTGCTGCAGGGCTCCTCAGTGGCCAGTGATGACTTGAGCTCGCTGGAGTCTCTGCTGTTCCATCCAGCAGCGCTTGGCTGCTCACACATGTCCCCCTGCAGCCACATGGGGTCCACAAGGTGGACCAGCAGTTCCCAGCCCTTGCTCTGGTGCAAGGCCATTCTGTAGCTGGGGCAGACAATCAATTTTCTTCTCAGACAAAAATGCTTGCAGCTTCTTTTGAACAGATTGAGCATTTCTCTCTTATTACTTAGTTCATTGGCATTATGGATGCTTTCGTGTAGAATTACTGGCATTAACTCTATCCTTTAGCCTGTGAAAGAAGCTGCTGTTGCTTCAGGGTTTTGTAGATGTGAGTCAGGCACGTTTCTTTAGACACTGTTGAACGCCTGCCTCAGTCCTGCCTGCCCGCCAGTCCCAAAACAGGAAATACAACACAGTGTGGATATGGTTCTGGGTAACTTGCATTCATAAGCAGTTCCCCTCAAAATTATTCTTACCTTAAATTTCTAAGTAATTTCCCAATTAGTAAATGGGAAAATAGTGACTCACATAGAAGGAATTTTCAGTGGTTCCCTGTGACCACCAAGGTTATGCAGTGGGTGAAATTTTGTGGGACGCAGCATGTCAGTATGTCTTAAGATATGATCGGAGGTACTCATTTAAATGGATTTCATTAACTTATGTAGCACTTTTTTATTGATAAGGAAATACCGGTGGTAGGACCCCATGCAGTGTAAATCCTGCTTTCTTTAGATTTGTGTTAGAGTAGTTGGGGGTGATTGGTAATTATCTGTCCAGATCTTGTCCAGCACAGTGGTCTGTGCTATCAAGATCTGCAGTGGAGGGTCTGTTAGAGGAGATCATGGGCTGTGGCTGGTGCACCATTGTCTGTGAGCTGCTGTGGATGAAAGTCTTCAGTGGGTGAAGGAGAAGATAACAGAGTTGGATCTTTGCCCCAGGCCATGTGGGTAAGGTCTGACCACCTCCTGGGACTCTGCAGCAACGGTTTCAGCATTACTTCCTAACTTAGTTGAAATTTCAGCATTGTTCCATCCTCTGGACGACAGCTCCCAAAACTACTACTGAACAAGGTGGTAGTCCTGATACATGGAATGCAATATAAACTTTCAGAAAAAATAAATGAGAAAACTTTAATCATAGCAACAATGCTTCTGACAAAGACCTGACATGCATTGCTAGAAAGTGCTTGTCAAGCACGGATTTTTTTAAAGAGTAAAGTCTCAGTGAACTTGACTATTTGAGGTTCTGAAGCCATCTTCTTTGTTACTCTTTCTGTGAAGCAGATGGCAGTGGGGAAGCAGCGTGCTCTACAGGACAGTGATCTTAGTATTTATTACCCACATCATTTGCTTGTGAGGGCTGAGGCTGCGGCAAGTCATTGTTTCACTTTTCAGTGAACAGTAGTTCATCAGCTGTGCATTTGCAGTGGGGTGAAAGGGGAAGGATTACTGTCTGCTTTGCAAATGAACTTTGTACTTCAACTGATGTTATTTTGGATTCTGCGTTCCCATTGATTTCTGAACTCCATTCATAGGATTGCTGTGTAGCTTTGGACTATCACATAGACAACTTGATCAGGCTAATTTGAAGGGGTACAGAAACTGGCTAATAGGGTATGTCAAGCTCTAAGAGAATTGTATGAGATTTAGTAATTATAAGTTCAGTAAATTTATAATGCAAGGCAGTTTCTTGGCAGCAAAGAATTCAATCAATAAGCTTCAGCAGACTTATTAAAAGCTACAGACTGAAGGGTAACTGCATTAGCAAGAGGGATGGCCTAATTCAAACAAGAACTCAAATGGCAAGACCTAAAAATCTTAGATGGTAGATAGGGATGGTTAATCCTGTTGTCCCTACCCCTGCAGATACCACTGTTTCAGTTCTCTGAACCTTCTGCAGCTCTGGCTTTGACTGTTGTACTCCCCGTGCCTGTAGTTTATGTAACTGTGAAGCCTCTGTGCACATAAAGATTGTACCCCATAAATATGTGCTGATACGGCATTTTCAGTCTTTGTTTTGATGCACTTCTTATTTTAAAAAAATTTTCTCATATTTCATAAGCTGTTTGCCAAGTAAAGGCAATCAGCTTTCTTTTTGTCAGGTGGACTGCTTTTTCTTGTGTGCCTCTGAAAATAGATTTTAGATGTGTGAATCAAATTTCCCTCAAACCTGAAGACTGCACATCATTTTCAGCATCATTCTGCATGCAGAGCAGTGCCTTTTTCTCCCCCTACTCCATTAAAATTAAATAGTGTATATATTCTGAAGGGCCTGTGAAACAGGAACAAAAGAGGCCATTACCTTGCAGAGTTGGCAGACTACAATTTTTTGATTAAACAGGATAATTAGTGTATTGCCTTGCCTGAAAGTAATCCCTTGTTAGTGCAGGTGCAGGTGTGCTCAGTGTGAATGGTAGCAGGCTCAGCTTTGGTCATTTTGTAATTGGGCCTCTGAGTTCACAAGTACTGGTTAGTGAGCCAGGGGCTGTCTGGACAGTTTTGCCTTGGTAACTGCAAGGTTGGCATCTGTCAGAATCACTGTTTAAAGTTCAGGGGAAAAAGTTATTTTCCATTGGCCTGATGATTTGTAGCTGATGCACAGAGGGAGGTCTGTGTTGCAGTGCTGAGCTGAGCAGTTCTCCAGCCCTGTGGAGTTTTCCAGCCTCCAGCTGTGCCATGGTACAAAAGTAAGATAAGTTCTGGCTGCAACTCTTCACTGCGCCTGTTAAAAAGTGTCTTGGAAGCGGGGTCGGGACAAATTTACCTTAAATACGAATTCTGTATAGAAATGTATCCAATCAGTATTCTCAAGTGTAAGGCCCTTCCTGACTTCGGGAGCCTAAAACCAGTTTGATTGTTCCTTTTCACTGCTAAGTGATTCTGTGATGGGACTGTACTTGCGAGAGGTGTGTTCTAAAGTCTGTGTAGATAAGAGGACAGAACCTCTCCCACAGCCCCAGTTTTCCTGTGCTGAACCACCTGTTTTGCATGCAAATGTCTTTTCAGATTTTGTAAATACTCTCTGTCACAGTGAGGAGAATGACAGCTCTCTGATGTTTTTGGGAAACTGTACATGGGAAGGGGTTAGTTAAGCCACTTGAAATACCAGCATAATGGACATTTAGCTTTCTTACTAGAAGAGAGGGGAACAGATCGGGGAACTCAGAATACTTGACAGCTTTACATGTAGGTCTGTGTGAGGGAAGAGACAAACTATTTCCCCCAGAGGTAGGAGAGGTGGTTTCAAGTTCCCATCTTTAAAAAAAGCATGTGTAGACCTGCACTTGGTTTTGACACACTTCTCTTGGAATTTATCAGGTGGGAAGAAGAAAAAAAGATTATATAATTATGAGATTTGGAGCAGGAAAAGGTTCACGGCCTTGGTTCCAACTTATCACATAATTTTAGACAACCTGCTCTGTTAAGATAGAGATTTTCTCTTCTCTCAATCTTTGACTCATAGAAGACTGTTACATTTTATCATACTGTAAGAAACTTATAATTCTTAATGTGGTTATGGCAACATCTTACAGTTTTACATTCACATTTTTCAAGTACTGCTGTTTTCCTTTCTGCATTGAAAGCGTGGCCTGCTGAGACACAGATGTGACACCGTTCATAAGTCTTGCTATTTTTAGCATGCCAGAAGGCTGTTCTCTTACACAATAAATTTATTCCCCAATATTAAAAACAGGACATGAAGGGCTAATGAACATACAAGGGACAGAGTGTGATGGAAGCTTATATAGGTTGCTAACACCCGAAAATGCAGAATTTTCAGTCTTTAAAACACAGTATGAGACATTTACTTGCATCCTTTTTATTTCAAATGTAGGATAATTCCCTGAGTAAGCAATTTTTTACTTAAATAAAACTTGTCCAGAACTTAATCACATGGAACAAGTTCAGATAGCTGATGGTTCTTTGGCCCAGGGAAGCAGCAGCCTGGCAATAGCTTTTGGACTGTTCATTTCCAAAGCTTCACACTGCACTGTCACCAGCCTCCATCAGCACCAGAGCCGCCCCCACCTCAGCCTCTCCTCTCCGACTCATCTCTGTGCTTGGAATTCCTCTTTGACTGTGCTGCCACAAAAGGGATTTTTCATACTTGGTCTTAAAAAGTAATCCATGACCTGAACAAGGAAGGAAGGGACAAAAAACAAAACTGACAACATGAAATGACTGCACTGGTAAACAGAACACCTCATTCCTTATAAAGAATGAGTTCTCATACTCTGGAAACTGCATCCCAAGGTTTTGAAAGTAGCAGAAATAACAAACATACACAGCAGGAAGAGCAGGCTTTTAAAACTGTACTATAAACTTTTAGATAGCTATGTATGTAGATTTTAACATGCACCCCCATCCCCTAACACAAAGACTGAAGTAATGAACAGACGTGGGAGATGTTTGCTTGGTGCCTTGTAAGGCTGGGTACATGTACCTGGACAGTCTGCTGTCTCCTTGAATGCTCTTTTTTTACAGCATCCTCGGCACATGTTAAACACACATTTGTTGCCCTGGATTGGGATAGGGGTGTAAAGAAGCTTGTATCAGTGAAAAGAAAATTACTACTGTTTACTATAATAAGAAATAATACAGCTCTGCACATTCAGATCTTTGGGAATAAACCATGAACTCAGCTTAATGAAGATGACACAGTTGATGTCATATTGGCTATCAACTGTTTGTATACAAAGAACAAACAAACAAACAAAACCTCCACATGCAACTTATGCAACCCCAGGACCCTGCTGGGCAGCCTGAGTTACCCACCACAAGCAGGCAAGTGCCGTAAGCCCTCTGTAAAAAGCAAGAGCACATTTGGTGCACGTAAGCTTGCTGTAGTTCTCTGCAATACCATCTGTAGCTCTGCCTAAAATATATGTTATCAAGCAATTACTTCCCTACCTGCAGCTTGAAACTGATTTGTGTATTTATTAAAATATAATGTATGACCCTTAAGGCACAGCAGAAACTGAGTCTTCACTAAGTGATGAGGTGACTATACTGGCCTGGGTGTCTGGGGTGCTCTGCGCCCTCCAATCGAGTTAAAAATTCCCTCAGGTTTAGGGAGGCCTTAGTTGAGTCTTTTCCCTTTCTCCCTGCCCCCACATTTTATGACATAGCTCAGAAACACAGGATCTAGAGGGTTAAAACCCCAAACTTAGAGGCCCACTCACAAGATTTCAAGGGCTGCCTGCAACATTACAGTGATGCAAGAGCAAAACAAAAATGAGCCTAAGCCCAGCTGCAGCCAATCCTGGCTGACACACCAAGTGATGTCACCTAGATTAGCTATGAAACAGGATGACTTTGAAAGAAGGCCAGAGGAGTGCTCAACGTTTTCCCAATAACAAACGCAGCAAGAAAAGCATTTCGTTCAGCAGCTGTAGCTCCAAATTCAGTCCCATCAGGGTGCTGTTGCCTCGGTAAGATAACAGTGTTTCAACAGGGAGCAACATCACATGCTTGTGTTCCAGGCACTCCCCTACCTCTGAGGTGCAATGCTAATTTTTAAACTAGAACAAAAAATTACTTCTTCCATTTTACAAGCTGCTTTACAAGTATATTAGCAGCAATAAATACACTCTGCTAACTCAGCTCAGCAACACCTCCCTGACAAGGAAACAGCCATGTTCCCCAAGGAAAAATAAACAAAAGCAAAATGAACTCTGCAAATATCAAATACTTGAAGTTTCAATACATGACCTGGAAAACACCTGCCTTGTTTTGCATCGGTAATGGTGAAATCCATTGTTAATCTGCTACAAATGCACAGCTGAGGATGACGAGGTGCTCATGCTTGTTTTGATAAGGGCATAGATCCAAACCCAACACAAACCAGGGCTGCAGGTGCTGCCTGACACTCACTACAGGCTGTACTGTGATGACATTTAAAGTATTTGCATTAGTACACTAAGAACCACACTTTGCAAAATCAAATTCTCACTTTGCAGAAAAACTCCCATCTACCACCAACCATAGTAAGAGGGGGCTTGTTTTCAATTTCACAGTAAAATACTGGAAGTCTGCAGATCTGATTCCAAGGCAGCTTGTGAAGTTCATCTAACTCAACTGTCCTAGCAATAAATATCCTCAGCAGCAGAAAGACTGCACATTTTTGAAAAGAAAAACCAATTATCTCAAAGAACTCATATATATGAGTGATTTTTGTGTAGCACCTTCAACTTCAGAGACTACTTAGTTAATGGTTGAGAGGCTTTTGCCTAGATAGGACTTTCTCCCTCACCTATCAGCAGGACTTTGCAGGCACCTGCATTACTGGGCACTGGCACAGACCTACCTCAGGTTTTCAAATGACAGAAGAGACACAGAACAGTTTGGGTTGGAAGGTCACCTAGTCCAACACCCCACTAAGAGCAGGGACATTTTTAACTAGATCAGGTTGCTCAGAGTCCTGTCCAGCCAGACCTTGAATGTTTCCAGGAATGGGGCATCCACAACCTCTCTGGGTAACCTGGGCCAGTGTCTCATCACCCTCAGCATAAAGCAAGACTTCCTCACATCTAGTCTGAATCTACTCTCTTTTACTTTAAACCCATCACCCCCTGTCCTGCTTGCAACAGGGTCTGCCAAAAAAGTTTATCACTATCTTTCTTGTAGTCCCCTTTAGGCACCGGAAGGGGCTTCGAGGTCTCCCCAGAGACTTCTCTTCTCCAGGCTCAACACTCCCAGCCTCTCCCAGCCTGTCTCCATGGCAGAGGGGCTCCATCCCCCTGATAATATTTGTGGCCTGATCTAACAGCTCCATGTCTCTCCTGCACTGAGGGCCCCAGAGCTGGATGCAGCATTCCAGTTGGGGGTCTCACAAGAGCAGTGCAAAGGGGCGGAATTACCCCACCCCTTGACCTGCTGCCAATGCTGCTTTTGATGCAGTCCAGCACACAGATGGTTTCTGGGTTGCAAATGCACATTGCTGAGTCATGCCCAGCCTCTCACACACCAGCTGCCCCCAGTCCTTGGCAGGGCTGCTCTTGATCTCTTCATCCCCCAGCCAGGATTGATACCGAGGGCTGCCTTGACCCAGGTGCAGCACCAGCACTTGGCTTTGTTAAAGCTCAGAGGTTCCCATGGGCCACTGCTCAAGCTTGTCCAGGTCACTCTGGATGACCCTGTCCCTTGGGTGTGTCACCACACCCTCAGCCTGGTGCCTCTGCAAACCACTGGTGAAGTCATTAAACAGTGCTGGTTCCAGTACAGACCCCTGAGGGACACCATGTGTCACTGATCTCCATCCAGACACTCTGCCATTGACCACTACATGGTCATTTAATTTCCATTTACGGGACATTCGTACTGACTTACCTTAGGGTTTCCACACTGATCACACTTTGCGTATTTGGCTGGAAAGATGAGAGAGAGCTGATTTCAGCAATGGTATTTTTATGTGGAAAAAGTAAGTTAAAAAAAAAAGAAATCAGGATCAGACAAAGCTTGGTGCTTTTCTAGCCACAGACTCTTTTTGAAATAAAAATACTGTACCTCAAATAACAGTGCTAAGGTATTTTGAATTTTTAAGTGCCTCTAAGCTAAATCCAAACATAGAAGATTTTAATCCTCAAGTCAAGCTTAAAGAAGGAGGACATCTGCTTGAAGTGCATACAAAAGTTCAATTCCAAATACTAGTTACAGCTACAACTCAGTTTGCAAAGCACTTTGGTCTTAAAAAGATGCTTATAGTGAATCTGCTGCTTTGATCCTTGTTTTCTTTTTTAATGAACATAATTTGAATCACATTGCCTGCTACTGCAATTTCCCAACAATTCCACCTCTTTTTAAAGCTTCTACAACTACACAAGCAAGGAAAATAAATAGTGGCAATTTATGTCAAAGGTGGTATCAGCAATTCCCCATGCACTTATGCCAATAAATGGAACTTACGTTTCAAAGATGGATCAAAGCTTTTATTTGGATTTCTTAACTTTTTTTTTTGTTTATTCTTTGACAGAAGCTCAGAATTTCCATCTTCCTCCTCTTCCAGAGTACGCTTCCCTCGCACACCCTTTTCAGTTCCACTGGCTCCATTCTCCTTGCACCTCTCCTTTGGCCTGAAACAGTGCATTTCATCATAAGTTGGCTGGAGGGAAGTAGCCACTATTGTGCTTTCCTGAAATCTGGGTAAGCTGTTAACCTTTCTATGATGGCTACAAAAAAGTTTAATTGCCCTTAGAAGGGAATAGAAAAACCTAATCTTTCTGGTTAGCATTGGCAGTTAATAACAGACACACTGTCAGATGTATCAGTTGGAAGTTAATTAAATTTGGCCAGTTAAATTAGGCACCTGTTAGCCTGTTATTGCCAGGTTTTACTTAAGCATTTACTGAAGCATTTACTTAAGTGTTAATCTTGACACACTTGTTCTCTTCTTCAGCCCATTTTTCAGCAGAAAGAGAACACGCTATCTGAAAAAGTGCCCATACACTACAAGCATCCTTTATAGAATTCAATTTACTTCCCATCTTTGCTACCATGGCAGTTACCAGAAACATTTGTAATGCATATAACAATAAAGCAGTGTCAGGTAGCATATTTGCTGCAAATCAAGTTCTTTTTCAGCTGCAGTGGAATTCCTGGTTTTTACTCTCCAAAGAGAGAAATCTGAGGAGGATACAAAGGAGAAAATGCAAACAACGAGCAACATCCTCAGGAACAAAACAATAACCATGAAAAAAACAAATCATGAGAAAAACAACCCAAGACAAAACCAGAATAAAATTAATCCGAAGCCTTCACTTTTTTCAATGAATGTAAGCTCCTAGAACAGAATCAGAGGCTGATACTGATGGTATGGGTGGGAAAGGTCTGTGAGTACCTCTGAGTATCAGAAGAGATAACTCACCCTGGCCTGATGTATGGCTGACAGATCCAGTGGAAAAAAGGTAACCCTTCTTTTGGCTTTTCTCCTTCTTTCTGATTAGCTATTTCTTCCTGCAGCATAGAGTTACAGTCAGTTTTGCTGGAGTTCTCAGGAAATACGTTAAATAACACTTCAAACTCCAGGAAACCACAAATTAGAATTCAAGCTAACAATTAATTACAGTTACACATGGGCAAAAAACCCCTCTACTAAGACAGATGAATTGAAGCACATTTGTAACTCTTAAATCGGCTTTATCCCATGTAAGTTGTTCAGGCTTAAGGTGATGCTACAGCAGTAAATTACCAATATCAAGGCTGGTAAAGCCACAAAGTTCCAGAGAAGTGACTAATGGGTGTCAACTGCATGACACATGTGGCACATTCCCACCAAGTGCAGACAGTTCTGGGAGATTAGGGCCCATCTTGGTACCTGGCATCGCAGTTTCAGCTCCCTGTTGACATCTACAATGCCCTCTAGAGTCTTCACTTTTGCTAACTCTTCACGCAGCTGCTGGTAAACTTGAAGCCTGAGGTAAATCCCAAACATCAAGACATATTTAGACTGAGGTCAACTAAAAATAACTCTATAAAAGCTTTTTATAGATTTTTCCTGATGCACTTGCCTTTGGTAGAAGCTTACGTTCTTCCCTGTAAGTCCAGAGAAAAAAAATCACACACCTCTTTTCCAGAAAAATACTTGGCACACAGCCAAGGTCCTTCCAAGTAAGCTCACATGAACACACAGTGCATCAGCTGCTCCTCAGTAACTGCCCATGGCTATGCTTACTCCACAACAAATGCAAGAGCACTTTGCCTCACAGGGAACAAGGAGTGAGTTAACTCATGCTTGCCATGAAGGGCATGTGTGCACAGGGGGAATTACCACATGGCACGCCACAGCTTGTTTTGGGGCAACTTGTTCATTTCCCATGCCCTGTTTCCCAGATGTGAAGGGTAAAGGCCTCAGCCACATCCTCTCTAGCCAGATCCAGGAAAGAAAACCTTGCAGAACACTCATTCTGGCCAAACAAATCCTTATACAGAAAACCTAGACCCTTGAAAAGCAGGATGACCCCTGAAAACATTGAGTTCTCTGGAGATACTCACGTGTGATGCCAGAGCTTGAAGAGATGAGCCCTAACATAAGACAATGGACAAGGGTACTTCTGCACTATCTCCAGATACTCCTCAGCCATCTCCCACACCAAGGGGTTTCGGCCTTCAAACAAAGCTGGGTTATGAAGATTACCTTCTAGGGAATGAAAAGAAACTCTCAAACTTTCATTTCAGGATTGAAACAAAAAACAAAATCTGGAGATTGTTCAGCTCTGTCTGTTGTGATTCTACCAGACAGTCACAGAGACATCACCCATGTACTCACATGAGGAACAGGGTCCACAAAACTCTAGTCTCACCTCATGACACTGTATTTCACTGTACGATTCTTAATTGAGCCAAACAGCTCATATCTAATTAAAGTACAGTTTCTAGAAAGACACCTAACCTTGACACAAACAGTAAAAAAATTAACTAATAGAGAAATCACTGCTTTAGTTGTCCAGTGGTTAAATACTTAAACAACAGGTCTTACCTTATGTCTGTATTGACAGTTGTGTGGCCTAAGTTTACAGATACAGCTTCTTACTATGCTTTTCTCTACTGTCTTCATAAGCCTTTTGTTAACCAGTATTTCCTAAAACCAAGATTCTACAAGCCCCAGAAAATACCCTTCCTTGCTTTAATTGTGTGAGTGACTGGAAGCTCTTTCTGATGCCTATTCTGGTTCTTCCCGTAGGAAGTTATGTCAATTCTTTCTTGTCCCAACCCGACATGAAACATCTGCAGGAATATCAATCTGCAGATGCACTTAGTTAATTGAGAACCCTTCAAAAACCCTTCCATTGATTAACAAATGTTATGAAAATATTCCAGGACAACAGCAGTCCCATATGCCTTTGCCAAGTAATTAGATTTGAGCTGTCCAGTACTCCAAGTCCAGCAAAACAATTCTTACAAATCTTAAGTGATTTCTGGTTCTGGTAAGAGATGGCCAGTACAAGAGGAGAGAGAATAAGCCATTCAGCTGTCAATCAAAGCTGTTCACCAAGTCCATTGATACAAGCTTTTAATAAATGTATATGGGGCTGCAAAGAGACTAAGAAACAGTTTGTATTCTCATCTATTGTGAGTAAAAGTTGACTTGCTTTACCTGCACTCATGACGCCATGTACTCCTGTCTTACGGATACATTCTTCCACATCACTGAGACACTGGATGTTTCCATTTGCAAATACAGGAATGTTTACAGCTTTTCTATAGCAGTAAATAAAACAGATGCATAAAATTGAGAATTTGAGTCAATCCACAAATTGTGTTTGTGTTAAAAACCCAGTGTGTTAGCCGGACTCCAGTAAGACTGGCACTGCTCACTAACCGGACAGCTTGAATGTGCTCCCAAGATGCCACACCAGCAAGTGGTCCTTTCTGTTCCTTAGTACGACCATGCACAGTCAGCAGCTGCAATACAAAATTACATTTACTTTTCACAGGTATGAAACACTGGAACAAATACACTGACAAAAATTTCCTTTCACCCCATACACTTCATGGATGTACTGAATTCCCACTGCTATTTCAACAGTGCAGGGAGTTTAGCATTACAGAAATATATCAGCAGCTTACCTACCATGGCATGGCCTTGGGCTCCTTTCAGTTTGCTATTCCATGGCATAACAAGATTGTATTATGGGAGAACCTACAGATTTCCTTTTGCACAGGATTCCATTTGTGATTGGGTTTGGAATTTGTGATATATTGATCTAGCTTTCTCCTCAGCAGAAGATCCAAATACTGTCACTACTGGCTCTAACCACAGACCATCTCTTCTGGTTTAACTGGAGTTAGATCCTAGAAGGTTGCCTATTTTTTCACTAGTGGTGGTCATCTTTGATACTCTTTTTTTGTACAGTCCTGTGGATTTCATGCATTCACACTGGCTCCTGCAGCACTGTGTGAAGACTGAGATGCCCAAGCACAGTGAAGGACGCAGTGATTACAAGAGAGTCTGAAATCATCCTGTCTCCCATAACATGCTATTTATTAACCTGCTGCCTGGGACTGCAAACACACACAAGCTCTGTGCATCCTGTCTGCTCTGTCTGCAAAACAATGCAGCCTGTTCATCTCCAGAGTACACTAAGAACTGGTCATCAAATACTTCACACAAAGACGTGTCCAATGCAAGAGCAGAGGGAGCAGCTGCCTCCTTACCTGGCAGCCAGCTTTCTCCAGCATCTGTGCATACTTCACTGTCTTGTCAATGTCTGGGAAAACACGGATTTTGCACGTGATGGGAACAGAGAGCTTCTCATTCGCCAGTAAAACTGAGAAAGATTGAAAAGACAGGTAAGTGGGCTGCACAATGCTATGAAAAGTGTCTGCTCTCAAGATCTGATACTGGGTGTGGTATGGGAAAAGCCTGAGAAGTCAATGCTATGTAGTTCTCATAGCTTAAAAAATCATCGGTGTCCTCTGCAATCCTCATTGCACAGGTTAATCAAGTAGCAGTAAAACATGAAGCACAAAATCTGCATTCTAACAAGGTGGCATAAAATAGCCACCATTTAATAGCCCTAGCATTTCCACTGCATCAAACACTCACTTTCAAGGATCATCCACTCAAAACTTAATTACTAATAAAAGTTTATTATTATCACAGGCTATTTTACTCCTCCAATGTTAACACTTGCTTGTCTACATTTTCCTACAAAAGGTGCTTTGCTTCTTTGTAAATTAGCACTCAAATAATCATGACAAATCCACAGCAAGCAGAGGCTCATCAACTGAGGTAGGCTGTGGATCCAAGTAAGTAATGTAGATTATAGAGTCAAGGTGAAATCTGGAACATGTTAAACTCCCACAGTCCTTACACAGTGCATGGAATAACAAAAATACAAAGAAAAGAGCTAACAAAGAGAGCCAATAGGAGAACACAGGCAGAAAAGAAAACTCCAACATTTTAAACGCAGCTGGGGGAAGAAGGAGGAAATTTTGCCCACCTTTTATACCACAGCCTAAGACAACTCTTATTAGACAGTGTGGGCTCCCACCCAACTAATGACCTGGATTCGCTTCACACCTTGAGCCTATTCTGACTTGTGAGTTTCACAACAACCACATTACATGCTGGGCAAGGAAGCACCGGTCTGTCTTTGTGTCTTTGTGACAAACAGCACTCAAGATTCCCCAGACCACAGGGAATGTAAACAGAAATAAAACTCTCTAACTTCACAAGTTCAGACACTTGTTTCCAAGTGGGGTGGAGGCACATTATCAGTTCTACACAATGACCAAAACCTTGCTTTTTACATCAGTTACAAATGTTTTTCTCAAAAAAATACGATACTGTTCACAACAGCTACTGAGAGTCTGAAAACAACCTACACAAATTAGAAGAAGAAGAAAGGCATAATTTGCTATGTTCTGGATAGGAGTACACTGACTTGATCAGAAAAGGGCAACTGTGACTTCAAGGAGAAACATGACTCTCGGCACCTGAGAACTTCAAAGTGAAAAAGTAAGGCACTGGGTGGGAGTTCTGCTATTTCTAGAGTTGGAGAGCCACTAAGCCATCATACGAGACTGGAACTTAAGTGACTCACGTTCACCTAAAGTCTGTTTTGGGTATTGAAGTCTTTTAACAGATCTAGTATGAGTGTGCAGTGGGATACCACCAAGTATCCTGAGGGTGCCACTGGAATACAGTAAGAAAGAAAGAAAAAAAAAAGAATGCAAAATAATCCCCCAAACCCAAAGAAATATGCTGCAACTCCTTTCCCCAAAACTCCCTAAACCTCCTTTCAATGACATGTTCGTCCAATTCCCTCTCTAAATACTTACTCATTCTCTGAAGAAGATCCCACTCCTCTTGCAGAAATGCTCCATAGTGACCTATGATAAAATAGCATATGACAGACTTGTGCAGAGTAAGACCCTGAAGAACAGAGCTTACATAAACACTCACATACAAAGATCCAGACACTCATATGCCTCACTGGCAGAATCAGAGTTGCTCTGTCCTGCCCCAGCTGGAAGTTGGATCATTCTATTCCCCCCTGCCACCCTAGATTTACAGGGTAAACAAGGAATCCCCACACCCTGCTTTCAGTGGGACTGCCTAGGGCAGGTGTGTTGACACTGGCAGCTCAAAGTCCAGCTTTCAGGGGTTTATACCAGATGTTTAAAAAATCCAATTAGGATAAAAGCTGGTAAGACTGAAAGATCTCTTTGCCCTGTACAGCACTGATCATTTCCTACTAGTCTTTAAAAGACATTTTAGAATGGCAATGGGAATTTACTGAACAAATCTTTCCTCAGCATCCCAACATTTTCAAACACAGATTTGGTTTTCAAACATGCAGTATCTGTAAGGGGTTCAGCAGGTGTTGTCCTCTTCTATGGTACTGTGAATAAATTCTGTGCAAGAATCAAGGGAATAGGAGATGCTAAGTGGCTGCATGATGTAATTTTAAATGTAGCCTTTCAAAATAAGGCTGTTTGAGCAACTGAAATACGAAAGAAAATCAAGTCCTTACTAGA
The DNA here is from genome assembly GCA_026770055.1 of Myrmophylax atrothorax. Classification (NCBI taxonomy): domain Eukaryota; kingdom Metazoa; phylum Chordata; class Aves; order Passeriformes; family Thamnophilidae; genus Myrmophylax; species Myrmophylax atrothorax. The sequence continues at coordinate 12,170,359 of JAOXXN010000230.1, forward strand.
AACACTTTTTTCTGAAGGATATTCTAGACACCGGAGCCGTCACTTAAGAGAAATGACAATTAATTGTTAGTATATCTAATTTTTGCTTTAGGTACTACAAAGTGTTACCTGTTATAGTGTGTGTAACAAAGTCTGACTTCAGCAATACGGCAGCCTCTCCCCAAGGCTGTCCCTCTTCATGTTTTACTGCCAATGTACCTGTTTGGAGCCTCTTGGGCTGTCCCGTGGTGTAAAGGAGAGCACTGTGGACTCCGAATCCCAAGGACCTGAGTTCGAGTCTCAGTGGGACCGTCCCCTGGCAGTTAAAGCCTCCCTGCCATCCCATCCCGTCAGATCTCGGATGC
>JAOXXN010000230.1:12179612-12191017 GCA_026770055.1 Myrmophylax atrothorax
GTGGATGATGGCAAGATCTTTCCTTCTACCTCTTCCTTTCTGAACAGGGTAGGGCAGTGGGAGAAAAAAGAAAAACAAGACTGTTCCAAAGATGCACTTCAGTTTAACAAGCGGGCATCTTGCTCTTGCAGGATAAATCTTCCCTTCCAAAAAGAGATGTTTCTTTTCTCCTACAACCCATGATAAATTAAAACCAAGTAAGAAGTCTCTGGTTTGACACAATAAATACTTAGAATATAGCAAATTAAAAAATACAGTTACAAAACCCTCAATGGAATTCTCTTTCTGACCTAAACTGCAGACAGATTCTTCACAGATAAAAAGCATCTCCAAAATCAGCTGCAGCTCCACTCCTCTCTGCTCACTAGGCTTGGTCAACAAGTGCTATCACATACCCTTTGGAATACTGTTAAGACAAAAATAATACAGAGCACAAGAAATCTACTCCTAAATTTGTTTTTCATACTGCCAAGGGTGTAGGAAGCAACCATCAGTGGGGAACCCTCATAGCAGTGCAGAGTGACAGAGTCACAGCACTACAGTAACACGGACAGGGTTACTAGAGGGAAAAACAGAACAGGAAAGGAAGAGATGGAACCCATAAAAGTTGGGAAAAGATAAGCAAGAAAGAGAGAGAAAAAGACCAGTAGAGTACAGCTGGACTTCCCAGTTCTGGCAGCAGAGCAGATGAGATGTTGAACAACAGGAAGAGTTCCTTGGGGTCTGTCATAACTAGGAATGTTGTTGGCATTTTCTTCATCATTGCCAGTGAGTAAGCAGAAGTTAACCCTCTCTGACACTGACACGTGGCTCTGCCAGTGAGCTGTGGATGATCCCAATAATCGATTCAACACCATCTCCCTCCAGCAAGGTGCGGTGATCCCCTTCAACAAGATGGACAGATATTTTCCCATCACATACCTGCAGAGATACAAAAAAGAGAAACTTTTCATTTACAATTTACAACCAGCTGGTCAACTAGCTCATTTGGGTTTGTCAGTCTTCTAAGTTACTCATAGTTTACTCCACTGTCTTTATTAAACTCAATTAAAAACAGCAGCAGTTTTACCCTGACACATTTTCATAGATTGGCTGCAGGGCACTGTTTGGAATCAGTATTTTAAAGCACAATAGTCTGGACAGCCTGTCAGGCATTCCACTCAAATAAAAGCTGGGCAGGAAGTTAACCAACCTGGTACCAAAAGAATAATTTACCAACAATATCAAAGAATGAATGATAAAGTAGCTATTTCCAAGCCCTTAAAAAAAGCAAATGAACACCCTCTCTCCCCACTATCTTCTGCTCACCCCCACAAATCTTCCTTTAAGGTCATTATGTGACCTTAATAACATGTAAGTTAACCTGGAATCAACAACGACTAAGTCAAAAGTCTGAAGGGATTGGAGATGCCAGAAGCAGGAAAAGAATTCTGAAAATCACTTCCTTTTCCCTGGTATTTGCACCATAATGCAAGACACAACCTTTTTATGTGAGCAGAGGCCAAAGAACAGGGCACCTTATCTAGACTACAGGCCAAACCCCTACTCTTTTAGCCGCAAAAGAAACCCACTGCTAAGAGGTCCAGAAAAGGTAACTGAGAAAAAGCCGCCTTTACTGTCAGTAGGAGGCTGCACCCATTCAGTGGACAAACTTTAGGGTATATAGTGAAAAAATACTAAAAGTTACTCTCTTTTAACATCTCTATTATCCAAGTCATTCTAGAGAGCTGCAAGAATCAGCTGTAGAAAACACTTATCCACTATAGAGGCTTGACCTTCTGGCCCTCATTACCCACCGAACATGCCTAGAACCAATCAACACATTTGCTTTTGGGGACTTCTAATTTTTGTTAGAGCACAATAGCTACAGAATGATAATTTTTTTCAGGTTGGTTTTGTCCATTTTTCCTCAGTAAGGATGGTTTTCCTTGCTTTTCTTTGGATCCCCCAAACATCAGGAGAAATTCAACAGTCACCAGTGGGCCTCAGACTGACCTCTGAGAGTTTGTAATCTCTACCCAGACCTTCTTCATATTCATTGTGAGACTTGGCCCGCAACAGTGTCACGTTCCCATGATACTTGGAGTCTGGTATATACTTGTCAGCAGCCTTCAGTTTATGGTAAAATGAAGCTGCAGCAAAGCTGAGTGCTTCCCGATTGATGTTTGTATGAACCTCAGTTATCAGGTCTACAGCAGCATTCACACGAGCCTGCAGATCTTTCAGGGGCAGAAGAACCTCCAGCAGCTGGAAATATTAACATTTTTTTTACATTAGTCTCAAAAGCTGAGAATCCATCTCCACTAAACAACATACCACATCTTTCTTGTGCAATATTAAGAACTATATGTATCTACTTTTTTATATTTTTATATATGTACACATACGCACACACTTTTTTAGAGATATATATACACACACATAGATATATAACAAAATAAGAAGCATTACCTTATTGTATTCAGTGCCTGTAAATTGCTGAAGAAAGACACATAATGCTTCAGTCTCCAATGCAGCCTCATTTCCTTGGGTCAGTTTGGCTCTGTAGCTCTGGAAAAGACAATACAATGTGAACAAGAAAGGGATGTGCCTCATCTTGAAAGTCAGACAAAAACAATTACAGAAAAAAGGGTATGAACTGGGAAAAAAGGGAGGAGGGAAATCCCTTGAGGAGAGATTAGAAAGCAAATCCAAGGGTGGTAATAGCCAATTATTCCCTAGAAAATACAAAGAAAATGGAAGAGAAGCCTTAAGCAAGGTTTCCCAGCACCACTACATGAGGATCGTGACTTGCAGGCACCAGGATCTTTCAGAAGACATACTAATATGATTCATCACAGCAAAAGCAATACTTGTGCCTGAGCTCTTGCCAATTAATGAAGACCACCCGTCATACGCTTCCACCCTTCAGCCATCTCTAAAGCATCCACTGTCTACAACTATCTCCCAACCTCCCTGTCAAGAAGTCTTGTCAGCTTTTCAGATTGCTCATATCTAGAATAGTAAGCTCTGAGAACATGAGCCCTGATAGAGAGGGTGGTCTCCAGAAAGATTTTCTTTGTGCCCCTTACCTGAGTATACGCTGCCACAAAGGAATGAGAGCCATCAAAGAGGAATAAACTGTTGAGTACATGGGAAGCATTTTGTTGTGCTTGCAGTTGGGAGCACATTTCAAAAGCTACGCAGGCACCGAAAGAGTACCCAGCAATGCGGTAAGGTCCTTCAGGCTGGATCTGCTTCATACAGCCAATGTAATAGGCTGCCAGGCTCTGGATGCTGTCCAAGGGAGCAGCTGGAACATGGAAGTGAGTTAGAAACAGACTCTGGTTAAAAGACATTGGCAGAAACAAATATGTTTTCATGCACTTGGAAGAAACCCCATTGGAAACATTCAGGTTATTTTGCAGGTAAATTACTAAGTTATGGTTAACAACCTGCATTTTTGACATGTAACAGTAATACTCCTGCTTTCCAAAAGCAGGTGGAATAGGATGCCTCGTTTTGCCCATATGTAAGCTCTTCAATCTAACCTATTATTCCTTTTGATACTAGGGGATGTTTGACATGACTCTATGCATACTAATAGGCCCTGATACTTGTCCCTTTGAGTTTAAGAGCCTAGAAACAAAGTCCTCTCATTAAGGCAACTACAGTTCAGACTGTTATGTTTGCAAATTCAAAATGCCAAAGAATTGACATACCTTTTGTGCACTGGAGCCCATAGCAGGGCATATGAAGTCTGGAGGCAAGAGTGTAGAAAACTGCAATGGATCCTTCAATGGGGTGAACAAGGAAAAGAGGGCGCTCTGTGCTCTGAACGTCATTGAGACGGGTGATCGTTGGTCCTTCTGGGTTCACCAACAAGTTGTTCAAATCTAATTTTGGAGGTTCACCCAGGCCTGTCTTCATCAGTGGGGATGACTTCAGCTCTTTGAAGGAAAGCACACCAGACAAACACAATTAGCTTCAGGATCAGTCTCGATCACGTAGCCATAGTCCTAAAGGAGAACCTCAGGGCTGCTCTAGATTAGTCCACTGGCTCAGCACATCGAGGCACAGACATAAGGATCTTCCTATTGTCAGTTTCTCTCAGCAACTGCATATGCTTTTGGCTTACTGTAAGCATGACATTACACCTTTTGTTTCCCAGGGAAGTAAAAGGCCTTAAATTGCATCCTGCACACAGCCACGTAAGAGTACTCATGCATGCAGATGCTAGCCAGGCAAGAAAGCAGCTTTCACACTTGCTCTTACAACCTGCCCCCAGAAATGATGGGCCTGGCCCAGTGGTCGATACACTCCTGTGAAAGGTCTGTCACTTAAAAGCCATTCAGCTATAACCTTACTTTATGATCTGACAGAGGTTTGTGTCACTAGAGATGAAAGCAATGGATTGCAAGCTTAATCATTTGAACTCAGGTGACTGGTAGCAACCAGACACTGTACCCTCTGCTGTCTTGGACTTGGAAGAAAGTTCACGCAGTTTGTTGATTGTAAGGAGTCGAATTTCTCTCATGGTCATAAAGATGTCATAGTCTCTTTCCAGTGTCTGGCGGACCTCCACTCCCATCAAGGAATCCAACCCCAAGTCAGCCAAGGAACTGTCAGCGTTCAGACTACTCACATCACGGACACCTGAGAACAAAACAGCACATTAGCCAGAGGCTAATTTCTTTTCAGCTCTAGGCCTCTCTAGCAGCCTTCTCCACTTCTTTTTCTCCTAAAATCTCAGTAAATTGCAGCTACAGAGAATTACTTTTCAGGATCATCTAATACTTTCACAAGTCACCTTTTTTACAACCCACATTTTGTCATACGGGATCTAGTCTTTAGAGTACTCATTAAATGTGCACAGATTTATGACAGGGCATACATCAGTCCGAGTTAAATAGCTGTGAACATTTTCACATCAGCTCTACACAGAGTCCAGAGCAGTCAGCTAGACAAATTTCACATACTGGAGGCTCTAACTGCAACTGCAGTCCTCGACCTCATCCAACTAATCCCCATCTACAAAATGAGATAGAAATCATCAGTGCCAATGATGGTTGATTGCAACACTTGATGGCTTTCACACTGAAGAGGACATGATTCCTCTAGCCTTCATTGCCTTTTCCCCTTCAATTTCACACTGCTAAATCTCTCACCCTTTCCTCAGCTGTAAAAGGCCTCTCATAATAACACCTGCATCCACAGCTCTTTGTCCCCTCCTTCCCCTTGTGCTGTCCCATGTTGCCACCCTTCACACCTTTAGGTTTCATTACTAGCTTCTCCCTTTTTTGTCTTCACACTCTCTCCTTCCAGACTAACCCTACAGCTGGTACAATTTCACAGACAATTTCCTGTGTATAAAAGCCATGTCTGTTCTCAAGAGGCCAAATTTGCTGTCAGTGACCTGCACACAATTCCTTAAGTACCACTCTGGAGACTGTCTTTCATTTATTAGTACCTCTTTTAGTAGAAAAGGAAGGATCAATACACATTTCTGTCTGCAAACGAGAAAACTGAATACAGTAGATACAGTTGACAGAGATTAGTCCCTTTCAACATAAAAATAGGGGACACAATGGTAAAAGAAGCAGGTTTCAATAAGACAGGAGGACATGGCACCTGTAACACATAGTTAAGCTATGGTTACCAGATGTTCACATGGGATGACAGCGAGCTGATTAGTGAATACCCTACCAGTTAGCCACTTAGTACAGAAAAGCTACTTTTTGCAGCATGGGGACATCTCAAGGTGAATGTTTGAAAGCTGGCACAGTACTCAGAAAGTTAGTAATGTATTTGCTCTATTATGTCCTGTCCCAGAATTTTGCTTTTGGGGGCTGTTCCTGTTGATTCTCAACTTGGAGAGAAGTACCAGTCCACTCTAAATAAAAATCAAGACACTGGAGTATTTGTGCATGTGTCTGCAAAGACAGTAAGAGGGAAAAGCCCATACAAGAAGCAAAGTTATTACCAGAGAGAAGGAGCAGTGTAAAGGGAAAAGAAAAAACAAAACAACAAAAAAAGGCAAACACAACAACATACCCAAACCACAGGAAGTCGTGAGCAGATGTTGAACAGGACACCCACAGCAGCACCACTGCTTTCCAAAAGCATTGAGATGGTAGACATTGCCCAGCAGTGCTTCAGTGAGAGCACTTACCCAGGATGTGAGCAACAGCTTCTACAAGATCCCGTTGACTGCCTCCTTCAGCTTTCACAGACATCTTTTCTGCTAGGACAAAACTGGACATGACAGGATGAGGTTGACTCAGGAAGGTATCGAGCACCTCCAGGCATGAGCTGATTTGCTGGGGAATCGTTCCCCCCACCACAATATCTTTGTTTCCCATTGTCTTCAGCAAGATACCCACATCACCAATGGCTCCCCATTGGATTGCCAGGCCTGTAAGAGAAATCGGAAGAAAGCACATGGCAACAACAAGATGGGAGTTAAAACCCAGCTAAGCTAAGGCCTGTATTTCCTTTGTGCTATTAAATGGTCAGTTCACTCACACATGAATGATTTAGGATAATAGCTGGCAGGGGAAAACAGCCTTCAACATCTATAATCACTCCAGGTAAGTGAACAAGTGAACAGGTGAGCTGGTTCTCATCTGGATATTTGGTGAGATTTTTCTGTGCAATGAGTAGTCATCTTACCTGGGAGTCCATCATGATGCCGCTGCTCACAGATACGCTCCATGGTAGAATTGGCAAAGCCATAATTACTTTGCCCAGCGTTTCCTCTTCCACAGCTTACAGAGGAGAACACAACAAAATAGTCCAGGTCTGGACACTTCTTACGAGTCACCCTTGGAGCAGAGCAGGCGAGAGAGATCTCATCAGAAAAATCCTCTAACCATGTTATCGAGGAAGGCTAGTCTAAGACTAAAACAACCAAGTTTGGTCAGTTCTGTGACCATAAAAGCAGTTCTTATTTGTCCCTTCCACAGATACTTACCAATCCAAATGAAGGGTGCCTGAATACTTGGGCCTGTTGACCTCCCAGAATAATTCTGGGGTTTGATTTTCAATCATGCCATCTCTAAGGACCTATAGGGGGTCAGGGGAGGGATAAAGAAGAGAAGGTGCAGTTTCAGTATCTCCAGTTTCTCTGTTTAAATATGGCACATGGCTTGAGATATGAGAGGATATCATTATACAATGCATTTTTGTAACTTTGCAGTGCAGACATACCCTGAATATCCCCAAATATGACAACATTGCTTTTGCTAAGTCTGCTTTTATTCAGTATTCTTTCAATATTGCCACTACAGACTCTATGTGGAATTTTTTTTGCCCCAAGGGATCTTGGGCAACATTCGTCTAACCACAGAACTGAACGTGTTGGCCAAAATACTGTTACTTCTCAGGCCAAGGGGTCAGACCCAAAAGCCCTCAGTCACCAGGAAAGACTAAAGCATAGTACCCTTTGAAACACAGAGAACCAAACTAAAACTGTATGAAGCCTGACGGCCTTCAGTAAAAAGGTCACTTGAATGGGTGCTGCCTCTTACAAGTCCTGAGCATTTTTCTTACTTACCACAGCCAAATTAAAGATGCCTCCAACTGGTCCAAGCTGCAAAGCTTCTTCTATCAATAGCTGTGTTCCTTCTAGTGTTCCAATATCACTGGTAGATACCAACACTTGGATTCCCAGTGCCTTCCACTCTTTAACACGTTTAGCCTGATAGCCTACAAAAAATACAAGTAGACAATGCATGGGATGAAGCATTCAAATCATAAGCCTTTGCTTGACCTGCTCTTTATACTTTTCTGACTAGATAAGGACTGAATAGCAAAATAATTCTTGATTCAGCTGCAAGAGAAAAATTGGACAAAATGTGAAAAGTAGGTAGAGGTCACTTGAATTTCAGAAATACTCTAAATAGATGAAGTGGAGAAGAGAGTCAGGAGAACCTCTCACAATGATTTCTGAGCAGTCTTGGGCATGTAGAGAGGTCCCAGCTGACTGGAAGTGGGAGAACGTTGTCCCAGTTTTTAAGAAGGGTAAGACAGAGGACCTTGGAAACTACAGGCCTGTCATTCTCACATCAGTGCCTGGTAAAGTTAGGGAGCAGATTATTCTGGAAGGTATTGAAAAACACCTGAAAGACAACACACTTGCTGGCCACAGCCAGCGCAGCTTCAGGAGACGAAAGTCCTGCTTATCTGACCTGATTTCCTTTTATGACAAGGTAACCCATCTAGTTGATGAAGGGAAGCCAGCTAATGTAATCTTTATGGATTTCAGTAAAGCTTTTGATAAGATCTCTCACCATATCCTTCTGGACAAACAGTCCAGCCCACAGCTGGATAAACACATCATGTGGTGGGTGAACAACTGGCTCACGGGTCAAGCACAGAGGGTGACCATGACTGGGGGTGACATCAGACTGGCAACCTGTCCCTAGTGAGCTTCTGCAGGGCTCCATCTTGGGCCCTGTGCTCTTCAACATCCTCATAAGTTACTTGGACACAGGACTGAAAGGGATATTGAGCAAGTCTGCAGATGACCCAAAACTGGGAGGAGCTGCTGACTCCCTCGAAGGCAGGGACGCCCTGCAGAGAAACCTTGACACATCAGGGGGCTGGGCAATCATCAATCATTGGAAGTTCAGCAAGGGGAAGTGCTGGATTCTGCCCCTGGGATGGGGCAAGCCCGGTTGTACGAACAGACTGGGAACGAGATGCTGGAGAGCAGTGCCAGAAATGGGACCTGGTGGTCCTGGTCAATGACCACTTGGCCATGAGTTGCAGCGCCCTGGCAGTCAGGAGGGCCAACCATGTCCTGGGGGGCATCAGGCCCAGCCTCGCCAGCCAGGCGAGGGAGGGGACTGTCCTGCTCTGCTCTGCACTGAGGCAGCCTCACCTGGAATACTGGGGAAGTTCTGGGCACCACAATATGAGGAAGATATTAAGCCATTGGAGAGTGTCCAAAGGAAGGCAATGAAGATGGGGAAGGGCCTTGATGGCAAGCCGTGTGAGGAGCAGCTGAGCGCACTTGGTCTGCTCAGCTGGAGAAGGGGAGACTGAGGGGAGACCTCACTGCAGTTACAGCTTCCTCGGGAGGGGCAGAGGAGAGGCAGGCACTGAGCTCTGCTCTGTGGGGACCAGGGATGAAACCAGAGAGAATGGCCTGAAGTTGTGTCTGGAGGTTTAGGTTGGACATTACAAAGTTTCTTCACCCAGAGGGTGGCTGGGTGCTGGAACAGACTTCCCAGAGCAGGGGGCACAGCAGCAAGATTGACTTGCAAATGGGTGCAGCACTAGGAGAAGGACTCAATGATCCTTGTGGGTCCCTTCCAACTGGGCATACTCTGTGATTCTGTGATAAGGTTGGGGTGGTGGTGGGGAGAAGGAAGAAAAAGTACAACCATGAAGGGAAATGAACAAGAATTCAGGTGCTGGGACAGGAAAGAATGGCTAGATTAGAGTAAGGCAACAGATTACAGAGCATAGCCAAAACTTGAGAAGTATTTGATCTACGTGTTTGTGCAAGTTGTGCAATTGTCAACTTGTCAAAAGAAAGAAACCTGTAGAGACAGATTGTATGAGGAAATACTGAAGACTATCACTGATAAGAAATCTCAAAGCTGCAACTGTAATCAAACTAACACCTTAAAACTGAGTAAAGATGCTTATGGATGTTATCAGATAGTAGGGCCTGTCTTTACAGATGTGCTATCTAAGGAGTAAGAGCAAGCACCCACACATGTAACTTGAGGGACAGAGTATCTTTAACAAGGCATTTATAGGCCCTTCCTTGTGGCTTGTGATCCCACATACTACAGCCACTGGACAAGTCAGTGAGGTAGCCAGATACAGACTCTGTGAAAGTGGTAAAGGTAAAAGAAAGACTGCAGAGAAAAAATTCTGTGTAAAGGAGAAAACGGGTTGATAGAATTAGAAAGCATAAAAAGGAGATAATAGTAGTTGAAAAAAAAAATCAAAGGAATCTTCCTCCTTTAAAATAAAGGGGACAGCAGCTCGTTTGACATGAGATATTACATAAAGGAAAGGGAAGAAAAGCGATCAAGACATTATTATTTGCCAATAGGACACTTAAAAATGGAGAGAAACTACAAACTGAGGTCTGTTGAAAGAGTTAGTTTCCCTGTTTCCTTAGAATTTTTGCTTACCATTTCGTATGCCAGAACGAGATGTCAGTATGAGCTTCTGTGCTCCTCTCTCAACCAGCCACTGTGCCAGCTCAAGCCCAAATCCTCCTAGGCCCCCTGTGATGATGTAAGACTTGGTAGGTGGACAGGAGGTTCGGGAGATTGCAGAGACTTTAACTGGTTCAGACTTTCTTAAAGGATATTCCTTTTCCTCTTCTTGGACCTTCCCCCCAGCCCCAGCAAAGAAGAAAAAAAGAAAAAGTAGTTACAATCAGAGGCACAATGCATTTATCTGTCCGTGCTATGCTCCTCCAGTCAATGGAAATAAACCTTGTAGAATCAGTGTCAAGACTTGCCAGTTACATCTGTTACAGTGTCAGCATTAAAAACTGACCCTGTGCTCTCCTAGTTACAGAATTTCAACTCAAAGTGGATCAAAATATACAATACAGTCACCAAAGAGATGCCAGATGCATCAGAGAATTGAAGTCATTATTTCATTACCTTGATCATAACTTTGCCAATATGTTTTCCTTGTGCCATGAACCTGAAGGCAGCTTCCACATCTTCTTTGTCGAAGACAGTACTTTTCAGGGGCTTTACCACACCATCTTTTATGCCTTTCTTCAACAACTCTAATACTACTTCCCCATCTGGGTTTCCCTCATCGAATATTGACTCTAATAGGATCCCATGAAATGACACATTCTTGAGGAAGAGAGCCATTCCTAGAAAAAGCAACTTCGTTATAACCTGATGTTGCTGACATTTCAAAAGAGTCTCTCTTCTGCTTCAGAAACATTTTTGTGTAGGTCACAGGAGTAAAACAGTCAGATGCTTGAATTCTACATTCTCCAAATTCATTCTTGCATACACTCTCCTAATGCTACATTCATTAGGTTGTTCTCTTACAGGCAGACCAGTTTAACAGAAATTGCACTCACAAAAATTGTATGTTGAGAGGAGAAGCTACATCATGGTCAGTTTTGTATCAAAAAGGACATTCTTTTGTCCTTGTCTAGTGGCAGCTGAGTTAGAGAGGAGCTAGATGCATGTAGAGCATACATCCTGTCAGTCTCCACAGGAGACTCTTCCTCATAGCAAGGTTTTCCAAGATGATTTTGCAATTTAATTAGAATAAGGAAGAAGACTGTTAACACTTGCTAGATGCAATCATTCTAAACCAGGGAACGCTCTTGTAATTTTTCACTAACACATCATAGAATCATAGAATCGATTGGGTTGGAAAAGACCTCCGAGATCATCAAGTCCAACCCTTGGTCCAACTCCAGT
>JAOXXN010000230.1:12193492-12205717 GCA_026770055.1 Myrmophylax atrothorax
AAAGCACTTGGTCTAAGTAAATCTTAAGTCTTTAGCCTTGAGGATATTGCTTTAGTTCCCAGTTCTCATCTGAGAAATTTCATGAAAACATCTTGTTTCAGAAGCAATTCTCTCCCTCTAAAAAAAGAATGATACATAAACTAGAAAGGATGATCACAGCAAAACTATACAGTGAAATCTGAATTTTTGTAAACTCACAATTTAGGCAGACACTTAGGTCAGTCATAGAATCGTAGAATGGTTTGGGTTGGAAGGGACATTAAGTATCATCCAATTCCAACCTCCTGCCATGGGCGGGACATCTTTCATTAGGCCAGGTTGCTCAGTCATGAAGAGGAATCTAGCCCTACTCAAGTCATCCATAAGAATCTCACAATGAACTAAATTTTCACATGTCCACCCCCTATCTTTATTTTAAATCAATTTTTAAAACAATTTTGTAGACATCACATTAATTCTTAACTTGCTGTGAAGCAAGGCAGTATCACCTCTATTCTGCAGATGAGCAATGACTTCATTGTGCATTTTTCTTCTCTAAAAGCCAAGCGTGTCCAGCAGCATGGCAGCATCAACATTCTCACCTCAGTATGTACCATGCCCATCTCTGGAACCTCCATCAAGTTGTTTTACCTCACACTTGGTATCTATGCAATGAGGCCAATAACATTTCCTCAGAGGTTTGTTAATTGTGCCATATGAAAAAACATGGAACTGTAACTGGAAGTAGAACTTTGGAGTTCTGCAGCAGGGCTGTACTTCCTTCTCAAAAACAGGTTTTCTTGCTAAACTGGCATAACACCATAGCCAGTGCCAAACTAACATTCAAGAGATTATGTGAACTAATTCTAGAACAACAACTCATAAATACATTTCCTTCCAGTGTAATTTTAACTCACCAGGGATAGCATCTGGAGGAAGCTTCCCTGTGGCCAGCATAATGTCTCGGAAGTTGAGAGATGCATAATAGACTTTGCAGAGTAAAACATCGGGATTAGTTGTGTTGAAGTATTGAAGTGGGGAGACAATCCAGTGAAGAGAAGACAGGTCTCCACGAGTCAGCACGTTTACATAGGCATATTCTGTCAGCTCCTGAGGTTGCGCTGCAGAAGAAGGAACAGTAAGAACTTAAAACACATTAACGATGTACAAGCTCTCCAGAATGAGTAAATTCCTTGTGTAATTGCTACCTTCTTCTCCATTTGCTCTGCAGAATGCCTTTTCTTACCCTGCAATACTACTGATTCCCTAAACAGCTTATCCCTACTCCTGGTATCACGACGTACTACTGTTTGCTCTGAGCTGGAGCAGAGGAATTCAAAGTTATCCATTAAAATAAGAATAAAAGGTAACTGTAGGAACAGTAGCTACTCGTTTTCCATTCAAAGGTCATTCAGATTCAAGGTCTTGCGAACAATCCTCAGACCCAAAGGAGTTACCTTGTTGCAATGGGAGATGCCTGAATGAGCCCCACTTTCCATCACGATACACATTCATCACCAGGTCCTTCTGAAGAATCTTTTGCATCTCCAGGGAAGAAAGACTTGTGGGTGGGACAGCTGATGAAGAGTTCAAGTTGGAAATGAACACACACCTGCAGATGAGAATTGTCATTTTGTTTATTTTGCTACAGGCCTGGAAAGATGCTAATACAGAAATATCTCATCTCCCAAATGTGACTCAAGGACATGCTTACATACCTGATTCGGTGACCTTCTGCTTCAAGGCGGAGGCAGTTCACCATTCCCAAAATTCCTGAGTTCCCGCAACTGGTAGCAGTCAACCACACAGGCTGCTCTGATGGGTCAGCCAGGACCTCCTATAGGACAAACTCCAAACTGTTTTACCAGGAACCACAAGGAAAAGAGCCCTCATACCCTTGGCAGAGATGAATAACTTCTATTTTATTAAAAGTAAACTCGACACACACACTCCTCTTTTCACATTATTTGGAAATTCAGATACATAGGGCACAGGAATTCTTACCTTTAAGGATTCAACCCACTTATAATGGGTCTCATCTATTGGCAGAAAAACAGGTATTTTGGCAGGGGCTTGCCGGCGACACAGGAAAATAACCGAGCCAAAGAATGACTTCTTCATGGCAACTAGATTCAGTGAGGCTTTGCTGAATAAGTCCTCCCACTGTGCCTGTCAAATCAGGTAAAATAACAAATTAACAGCAAAGTCAAGAGTCAATTAAAACTACAAGTCACATCTATACTTCACACGGAGACTCCTTAAAGACAACTTCACCAGGGACAACAGGTACTGTCCACCTCTTTCTTGCTTTTGCTTGAAAACTTGGCACCTGTTCTGTATTGTCTTGGTACAAATACGTGTCTGATTAACATAACAGTGTATTTTCCACATGTAGACTACTCCTTCTTCTCTAAAGGATCTCCAAAAAGCAAGAGTACAAGTACACCGAAGCCCTTGTTAGGGAACTAGTCTTAGCACTACCAGGTATGCAAAACCCAGAGCAGTGACCATGCCATCAAATCCTGCAGGATATTTGAGGGTGTCTAGTCTATGTCACATAAGCCCTGTCTGCAGGGAGATGGAGAGAAGAAACCAAACACTAGCAAGGAAGAAGCCCTCATATACCTATGTTACATTGAAATGGCATTTCAGAAAAAAAGAATGAAAATGCATGTATTATCTCAATCAGGCTCTACCATTTGAATGAATTAAAATATGACTGCAGGCTCTCAAAAAAGCATCCATTTGCTTTTCATATGCCAGACACAAACCAGAAGAAGTGTGATCCCTTACATCAAGGGCTAGGGACAGCATCCGTATCTAGAAGACTCTGAGAACTATATTAAGTCCTGACCACTCTTGCCTGCCTTGTACAATTTTCTTTAGGGAAGATGCATTCAGTTCACATGTCTCATCTGAGGGGTTTGGTAATGCCAGGCTACTGACATTTATGGCAGATCTATGTTTTATGTTATCACCTTCTGTAGCACCTCAGTGCCTTTTTATCCCCTTCTTTACTGGGAAAGATGCAAAAGCAAAGATCACCCTTTCTTCTCAAATAATCTTGAAAAACCTTTGCAGAAAGTGTGGGGCCAGAATCCATGTCATTGCAAAATTCAAAATCCAACTAACCCACTCCAGAATAAACAAAAAACTTACACTTCTAAAAGTGTTACTCTTTTCTCATTCTAAAAGAAGAGAGCTGAGAGGCTACAACCCCTCCAATTAGGAAGAATAGGTAAGTTCTGTAGAGGCACAGTTTCCCATTACTGCTTGGTCTAACAGCTGCCAAGAGAGGGTGATGTCCCACTTCCTACCCCCCCCCAACCCTTGCCATTCATCCTCCTCCTCTTGTGCCAGCTTTGGCATTAGTTTATCTGTATGATACATTGGTTTGAAGATATAATGCAGACACCCTGCTTCCCCTTCCTCAAACTTATCAGGGCTTTTTTTACTGTATCTCATTATGGGATAAGATAAAGTGGGAAGGAAGAAGGGAAGAAAAGAAGAAAAGAAAGTACAATAGGAAAGTCTTCCTTCCGGGAGCACTTTAATGTTAGAAGAACTTAACTAGTTTATAAAGTCTCACTCCTACCAGTGGTATTACAAGGAAGAGGGATATTCTGATACTGAAGCATTTTAGTGCTAAAGCTGTACCCCCACCCAAAAATGCAGCACAGTATTTTAACTAAAAAGGAATCATCCTGGCCATCCTGTGTGAAACAATCCTGTTTTCACACAGATTGTACAGATAAACAAGTGACAACAAATAACGTTCCACACTTTAAGAAAGGCTTTCTTGACAGCAACAGTGTACTCTCTGAACCTAACATGCAGTAATTCCCAAGTCCTCTCTTCTGAAGAAATGTTTATTAGTTATTTCTGCAGAAGGCCTCAATGGAAAGGTATGGAAGTAACACCTACTCAACATTCACCATGAGAGAGTCTGAAGGCAGGAGACTCCAGGCTATGCACTCAGAAAGTACTTGCCCTTCCAGGAGGCTTACCTCACTAAGGAAGCTGTGTTTCTGCTGCAGATCTGGGCTTGTAAGGAAACTCACAACTTCTCCAAGAGTTTCTCCTTTAAGAAGGGTGTGCAGCAAAACAAACCCTCCTTCTTTCACTGCAGCTGCCAAATTAGGGAGGATTACAGCAGTGTTCCCTAGAACCCTTGTTGAACAGTTGTACACCACCAGGTCAGCACTGGTCAGATTTCCAGAGGGAAGGTCAGATGGATCCCACTGGCTGGAGAGAACACCAGCATCTTGTAGCTCTGTTTCATCAGCTGAAAGGTTTTCCAGGACAGTGTCAGTGGCAATGTAGTCCACCTGCAACAGGGGCTGAGTATTCAGAATACTTTTGACACGAGGGAACAGATGTCCACTTCCTGCAATAGCCTGTGAGAAAGAAGGGAAGGAAAAAGAGAAACCAAGTAGAAATGTGCATGTTATCTGAATAATATCCAGAACAACAGAAGCATGCAATCAGGTTACCAGAAGACCTAGAAACACTAGCTAATGTCCCATCCCAGGCTTTCAACTAACCTCTACTATCTTTATCCTATGACTGATCATGTTCTCCACTGCCACATCCAGGCAGGTCTTCAACTCCACAGAATCCAGCAATCCACTGAGAAGAGGGTCATTCCGGAAGTGCATTTTCTCTCGAGTCACAACCTGTTCCAGCTCAGAATGGAGGTTCCCATTCAGTTCTAGACGGCAAATTTCAGCAAGGATATGCTGAAGGCCCTTCTGTATGGGTGAGGACTCTGTAGCAGCCACTACAGTCTCTAGTCCAGGGATGACTAGTTTGACCCCATGCACTGCCACCTTAGATTGTAAGTTCTCGATCAGACCTATAGAATAGAAGGGGAAATGAAAGGAAGAGTCAGATTTTCTAAGGATTTTTCTTTTCCTCTTTGCCTCCATTTCCTACATCAGCTGATCAGCATCACAAATCACAGCACCCTGTATCATCAGCCCAGCCACACAAGTACAGTGCAGCCTCTGAACTTTCACGTGATTATGTATTGTGTAGTACCTGCAGGCCCTCAAAAAAGGAGGCTTTGTGGCAAGACAAACTTAAACGACTAAAGTTACCTGTGGTAAGAGGGCAACTAACACAAAACTTCTGATTGACTTAGGGAGCCTGTGGAGTGAAATTTTAAGGTTCTGCAATATAAAAATACTAAAATGCCTTTTTGTTTTATAAATCAATGGGATCCTGACTAAGATCAGGAATAGGATTACAAAAAATAAAATATGCCCACCATAGCATATGTAAAGAAGACTTAAGGGACAGTACTCAGACACTGCAGGGAAAACTAATGAAAAAAAACCAAAAAAAGGGAAATCTTTAAAATCTATTGCCAAATCTAAGAACAACATGAAGACACTTTACCAACACAGAATAACAAAATTACTGTCTTAAGATAAACCAAAATTGCTTGAGTAAAAACTTAAAAAAAAAAGAAGTTGTTTTCTTTTTCCCTCTGTTATGAAAAGGCACTAAAGGGATGAGCTGAGTGAAAGTCTTCCCATCACAGAGCACTGTATTTAGCTATCAGTTTCACAACAGACTGAACTACTCCTATTCTACTCTTGTAGCAAACAAATTTTTTTTTTTGCATGCTTCACTAATTTTCTTTCTCTGTTTGGATATGTCCTTGTGGCCACAGTCGAAGGGGAACAAACATGTCACCTTACCTATCTTAGTATTTGACAGGGAAAACCAAAACAGGGTTAAAGACTTGAGGAAGCAAGCTCTCCTGTCAGTGTTTGAAGCAACTAGGTTGAATTTCTCCTAGGCTGGACGTGCCTCCCTACTTGCAGAGTGGGTTGTGCCATCTGACACCACATCAACTGTTATAGATGGGAAGACGTCCCTCCTCGTGGCTTTTCACTCCTACTCACATACTAGAAATCTCAGGCAGAACTAGTTTTTAGCTTCTAGCAAGTGTACAGAAATAAGACCCTTGCTGAAGTCCTCCACAGAGACCAACACTCATTTCTTGAATGTTCTCAAGTAGTATGAACAGCTTCTCTCAGACACTTCTGTCAGGCTGCAGGATTGCCCTAGTGTGACAAGAAACCAATCCCACTCTACCTTTGCAGTTCTCCAGATAGGCATGAAGATGGGCACTGGAAGACAAACAGTTATCCTCAGTGTAGGGCACAAAGCAGAATTTTTCTAGGGTGGGAGGGGTCCGTTCCTGTTGTCGGCGTGGTGCCACAGAAGCATGAAGGCCGTTGATGTGAACACCTCCTGCCTTAAGGCTGTCAAGACAGCGGTCCACAGCAACTTCAACAGCTGAAAGTCAGGAAAGAAACATAAGTTTGAAAATACAACACGTATTTTCATCAAGGTGATCTGATGAACAGTGCTAAGTCAGGCTGTTACACACTTACAGAGCTGCAGGATAGCTTGGAGACTAAGAGGGCCCCTCAAAGTTCATCCTGCTACCTAGGAATTCATACATTCACCCACACAGCAGTCAAAACAACCAGTAAGAGCTCAAGCCTGAGACATTACCTTCTATATCATCCTGGTATTGGCACACCTGCTCTTGATGCAGCACTGGGTCAATACAGACTGAGCGAATCCTGGTGGGTAAGCGCAGACTACGGCCAGGCTCAGCTAAGATCAGCACATGCAGAAGAGTATCAAGGAAGGTCACCCAGTTCCCATTCCACAGAACTTTCCCTGCACTTGCTGCAGAAGAGGAAGAGAAAACCTCACTAGTTGGTCATTCAGCAGATGCCAGAAGGTCACTGCTTATTACATGGCCAAGTCTGGTGTATGTGCCCAGCGTCCCCTGTAAACTCCAACAGCCACTTCTACATTGGAAATAGAGCACTGGAAAAGCCGTTATCAGAATTCTTGGTTGTTCTCCATTATCACAAAAAGTGTAACTACCACACAAAGCACAGTTAGGTGAACTGTTAGTATAAATGCAATTAAGAGATCAAATAGTCATGATTACAATAGCCATGCTCATTGTGCTCTCTTTTGAAATTCACCTTCACAGTTGCACTCTAGAACACCCTGGAAAGTTGGTCCATAATTATATCCACGCAGATGCAGTTCTTGATAAATATCTTCTTTCAAGAGCCCAGACTTTGAGCTCATGTCTACTTGAGTCTGAAAGTCAACTGGCTGGTTACGGAAGTTCTTCAGAGCAGTGTCTTCTAGGAGGGAAATCTTCCCTGATGGGCACAGTAACAAGAATAACAATCGTTATCATTGTTCATAAATAATGGATTTTACTAAGACAGTGTATACACTTCCACTTCCTTCACTTACCACTCACAGCCAGAGTCCCATTTCCTGACACCTCAAAGCAGTGAGAAGCAGGCATGAGTCTTACTTCCAGCTGTACTGATCCTGGCAAGAAACATTGAGGAAGACAGCACTGTGAGGTCACTCATTGCTGTTATTTTCAAGCAGAACTCTATCTCCAGACTTGCTGTTCACAACATGTAATAAAGATGACTATAACATGTACTAGTTGACTGTATGAATTCAGTTTTTTGTTCAGTCATGCTGCCCTCTTCTTTGTAGTCTCTTTCCAGCATTCCTCCTCACTGTTCCCATGCATTCCTCTCCTCCTACGCCCTTCATCTTCATTACACAGTTTTGGTTCTGTTGTACCAGCATTACTCACTCACCCTTTTTGGGAAGGATAGTTGCCTGATGAATTGTGACATCTTCAAACGTAACAGCCATTTGCTCCATGCCCATGCCAAGAGACCGTGCCAGTGTTCGCCAAGCCAGCACCAGGTACCCAGTTGCTGGGTACAGAACTCTGCCATCAATGCAGTGACCAACCAAGTAGTGGTCAGGAGAGTCAGGACTCACATCTTTTAAAGAATAAAGAGCAGGGTAAAAACAAAAAAAACCCACTAATAAAGACATCTTTTCCTCTCAATGTCTACAAGAAGTTCTAGCTGTTTCCCCAACTATCCTACCTGACAACATGTGGCCCTCGAAACTGCTCTTAGTCTGAACCAGAGTCTACTCTGTTCACGATCTTTCATTCCATTTCAAAAGCAGATTCAGGTTTTTTTCAATACAAACTAAACATTAAGCTTCAGACAATGGCTTCGAGGATGCTGCTTTGAGCATTCTTTTCTTAGTTTTACAAAAAAAACTCGGAACAAAACAAAAAAACCTGAACAGGCAAACACACCAATATTGTAGACTGAAGCAGATGCAGAGCCTTTGGAACCTGCTGGAAAGTCTTCGGCTTTTGGAACATCCCAGTCCTGGCTATGGTCCCATTTGATGTATGGAGAAATAAGAGGTGTTCCCACAGGGACAGGGTATTCCACAGACGGGAACAAGTTATTTACAAGAACATTTAGCCTAGGAAGACAAAAAGAATCAAGACAATGTGGGAAGGGAGGGCAGGAGGAAGGGATGGGGAGAAAGAGTAGGGAAAAAAAATTGATCATAATACTTAGAGGTCAGGCAGTAATTGGTCTTAGGACTCCATGTCTGAGATGTCTCCAGGAGGAGCAAGAACACTTACTGCAGCCAAATTGTAATTTTAACAATTATTAGCTTATTTCCAAGAGCTAGTTCCAGATTCCTAGGCCTTTAAATGGGACTTATGTTTAAAAGGCACCTTCCCAGCCCAAGCAGTCTCTAACCCAAAGGAACACTTCATAAGTGAACACGTTGAATATCTAAAGCACAAATGTACACTCCATTTTTTTCCCCAGATTTCTTAAGTACTTCAATCCATGTGAAGACATGCATGTTACCTGAATTGCCTTCCGTTATCCCACTCGCCCTCCTCCCTTAGTCTCCTTACCCAGTTAAATGAATCTTTCCAATCTGTGTTAGGAAGAACTCCAAATTATTTTTGTGCTCCTTCTTCATCAAAGGTAGAATGGTGCAAGTTGGTTTCAAAGTTCTCCTCAAGATAGCCTGGTCAAGTAGAGTCAATAAATCACCGGTGGAAGGCCTTATGTATTACCTTGTCTCTGAATTTTTTTCTAGAGCTATCAAAACACTTATGTTTCTGTGCCAGGAGTTCTGTGCTAGCTGCTAAAACATACACCACTGTAACAGGGAGGAGTACTCTTCCAGTAAACCATGCTGCCACACATCTGGTAAAGCAGAACCTATGTAACAGTAATATAATTCTGCCAAAACACAAACATCCCTTTCCCAAGCAGATTGTCAAGTGAAATCAAAAGCTGCCCTTGAAGAACTGCAAAGTCACCTTCTCACACCTTCCACTCACACACACTCCCTTCCCAGGAGCAGCACTTTCTAGTCTGAAGTATCCTAGAGAATTTTCCAAGCAAAAGCTACTAGACCAAAAAACACAGCCTTAAACACCTGGCCCAATTTCTATCTTCTCTTCAATTTGATCCCATGATTTTTAAATGAGAAAAGAAAGGGAGGGAAGAGAAAACCAGAACACTTTTAAACTCAGATGATGAAATCTTTAGTCACTTGCATTAGAGTAAGAAATGGTTCAAAGATTTCAACACAGAGTAAATAGCCTCTTTATACAGAAAAATAATCTGCCCAATTTAAAACCTCTGCTCTGATTCTCACTTCAAGTAACTTTTAAAGCATAAATAACATGACAGTAAATATACACTGGATGGAAACTCAAAAGCACTGTATAACTATTAATCTTGATTCACAAGTAACTATTATTCTTCTTAAGACTCTTCTCCTCTTGCATACCACAGACCAAGTAAAAAAAGACCAGTCGTTGAGACTAAAGGGACAGGCGTAAGACCACACACACCACCGATCCTGCGGAGCAAGTACATCTTAATGCACCTCTTATGCTGCATTCTCAACCACGGAGATAATTCCACAAGGATTGATTCTTACTGGGTGGGGAGAAAGGAGTAACGATCTGATCTCATAAGGAAAAGGAGTTTACGAATAAAGCAAGGTTCTGTGGTCTCAGACTACCTGGTCTAGGAGAAGAGGGGAAAACACCACTACCCGCCACTACCCTGTAAGACAAGAATCTCCAACCAAATTCAGTTTACAGATGGTAACAGATTCATAGAGAAGGCTTGCGAAGTCTTGAATTTCTCACTGCACACCAATTTTCAGACACTCTCCCTTAGATCCAAACAAGGAAATGCTTTTCTTCCTCATTGTGCAGTTTAGAAAGCTGACTATCAGCTATCTGAAATGCACAGCAATGAATAAAGCAGTAACGTGAACGTCTGGATGAGGAGGTGTAGTGTGTTAGGGATTTTTAATTTTTTTTTTTTATATTAACATATACCACTCTGTAAAAATCCACAAAGAAACAAACAAACAAATGTTAAAACTAGGAAAGGTTCAAAACTACTGAAGGAAAAAAGTGTTCTCAGAACTAGGGGAAAAAAAACCCTAACAACAAGAGAGAGAGAAAAAGAAAACCAGCAGCATTCCCTAGTTCTCAGACTCCCAATCTCCTTCTTGATGCAGCATATGAATATAGTACTGTACTGAAACAATCAAATACAATACCTGTAAAAGAGCATGTGGAGCAATCTCTACTACAACAGCGTTCTCTGGAACATGCTTCAAACCTTCGTGGAATAGCACCGGATTCACTAGGTTGTTCACATGGTATTCTGCAGAGGAATTCCTGGCCAGATCACTCTGCCACTGAGATTCAGGGATAGATGTACTGATCCATCGTGCTGAGCGAGGTTTAGGGTGTGGAATGACCTACAGACAGACAAGAAAGGGGGACAGGAGACAAAGTTACCTGTCAAACAACAGTGCAACAGGCAAAAACAAGCAGCCTCTCCTTTTTTGCAGGGGATTTCTCCCAGCTCAATTGCCTAGACATCCTTCTGCTTGAGGCCAAAGGATTATTTCAAGCATTAGGTCTCACATGCTCTTCAAGAGATTTCACCTCCCTCCTGAAGAAAGGAGGCCCCTTAAGCTCAGCATCACCTCCACTTGAGCCCAGGTGCCCACAGAGCACAAGCCCCAGAGCCCCAGTTTGGCAGCATTACCTTTCTCAGGGCACTGAGCAACGCGGGGGCGATGGAGGCCATGTAGTAGGAGTGGAATGCAACGCCAGCACTGCGAACCTCCTTCGCAAACACCCCATCCTGCTTCAGTCTGGCTACAAACTCATTCACAGCGGCCTAAGAAGAGGAATACAAGTGAACTAAGGGAAAAGCTCACAACGTGTTTGGGATCTGTATGAGTCTGTACTCCCATCACACCCTTCATTACTTGACACAAAAAGGGGAGCCATAGCTGGGATGAGGTTACTGCCTTTCTCAGTCTTATAATTTATCACTCACTACACCCTTGGCTATGAGATATTTCATTACTAGCTTACTGAGGCACTAACATCACTTCCTTTCAGAGTATTTGAGTGTGTAAGTTTACCCAAAGCATCATGTTCCCTCCACCACTTCAATCCAGCTCCCCTTTACCACCAGCTGAGCTCTCACTGAGCTTCACGCTTTCTTCAAACCTGAACTTCACAGGTCCCAGTCACAATCCCAGTATGCACTGTGTCAGTTCCATGCTCACCAGAGGCCCCGAAACAGTGACAGTGTCTTCAGAGTTGTGACAGGCTGGTACCACATTCGGAGGACAGCACTGTTTACACTCCTCCCATGTCAGACCTGCAGAAGGAACACTTCAGGACAACAAAAGTGTTTCTAGCTCTGAGCCTCATGAGGAGAAGCAACCTTAACTGCAGAGTCACTGTGCTCAGTTCAGCACCTGGTAAAACTGGAAAGGATTTGTAACAGAAAGACAGACATCCTCCCTTCCCCCAGCAGTGATTCTGCAAAAGCTAAGGGTGGTTATCCTAGAGCTTTAACAAGGCATGTATCACAGTGATGCTGAACACAAAGACAGAAGGCCAAATCTTTGTACCATCCCATTAACGAATGGGGTGGGGGTAACTCCACACTTTCAAAGAAGCTACAGAATTGGTTTTTCTGTCTTATGTTGCCCTTAGTTTCAAGGAGTCAAGCTCACGTGTTCTCTCTCCTGTTCTGGCTTGGATTGCTGAGAGCCACAGAATATCCACAGAAATCAACAACTCTGGTGACACACTAGCTTAAGACATGCAGCATCTGGTCATACATTACATGGATACAAGTCACAGGAAGAACTTCAATTCAACACCAGATTATGAAAAACATTATATGCAGCACTCCAAGGTAAGTTCTTTGATAAGACCGTAATCTACTTAATCTTTTGTAGGATTACTTAAATTAAAAAATACAGGATTGTAACAAGTGA
>JAOXXN010000230.1:12205768-12221834 GCA_026770055.1 Myrmophylax atrothorax
AAAGCTTTTCTCCTAAGTATTTAAGTTTTTAATTGACAACTACGTCCAATAAGAAACAGAAGAACAACAGAGCTACCAATAAGAATTTTACTTTTAAATGTAAGTCACTATGAAGCCACAACACAAAGGAAAACTACTGTGTCTGAAATGTCACCCAACAGTGGGCAAAACTATGACTGACAGAAACACTAAGCTTATTCAGGAGAAAGCTTATTCCTAAGTGCTATTAGGGAGTTCCATTAGCTAGTGGCTTACCAGCTTCACATCCCATTACTCTTGCAGACAATCACAGATCTTTTTTTTAAGTAACTAAAAAAAAAGTACACATCTCTGTGTATATGATAAACATCTACCAAGATCCAAAACCCCCAGTGGTTCGTATTTTCACCTTTTCAAGATGATTTTTTCTCAGGCCTATCATTGGTCACCTGACTATGAATCCCTCCATTTCCACTTAAATTTTGGACGGCTTACTGAAATTCTGAAGTATTCCAGGACAGAGATCCCTACCATTGTATCAACTTAAATATTTAATACCCTGTTCTACATCAGAAGAAAACAAAGAAGAGACAACAGCGGCAAAATTTTACAGAAATGATAATTTCCATTGACACATTTGAGAGGCCAATTTTATCCCAATGCCATACAGAGATCAGACACACTTTCCCATATCATTCTTTTGATAAGGGGATACCTACCAACAGCAGCCATTCCTCCCGCGGGCAAGTTGGCCTCTTTGACGCATCGCCCCCGCCAGTAAGCAGCCAGGATCGCTTCTTCATGGCTTAGGGAGTTGTCTGCATAGCCACAAGCTAGTTCTCCCACTGAGTGGCCCAAAATCCCATCAGGCTGCAGACCTGCAGCTTTCAGCATATCAATCTGAGCAATCTGCAAGGAAAAGCAGGATTACTGATTCCAGGCCAGAGTAAACAGGTGTCAGGCCTCAAAGGCACAGTAGAAAGTGCACAAAAAAATGGCATTTTGGTACAGACATTTTTGATCTCGCTGATTTCCCCTCCCCCCACTCCCACAACTGTTAGTCCATCCTATTTTCAAAGCAATCCCAAGAATTGTTCTGCAACTCCAGTATTGCTACATCTCCATAATGCAGCTTTCCACTAAGAAAGTACTTGCAACAACACGAGGGTGCCAAAAATGTGTCTGTACAAAGTAAGAGGCAAGACCAGCTTTCCAGATCACTTTAAAAGCTTGTCCTCCAGTTTATAAAAACACCATGAATTCCACATGGAGACTCAGAATTAAAAAGAGATTTCACTTGGCATCACTTAGCTAATTCGCAGAACAAATTTTAGAAGACACTCAGTGGAACCTTGCTCCTTGGCACAAATATTTACATAAAACTTAAAGACATCCCTTAGCCTCTTAAAAGGATAAACTGTGCCACATATACACAGATACACATGCAAATCAGTTCAGATCTATATTAGCCTAAGCATCTTGCAAATGGCGGAGCCTGAAACTGTCAAAGATACAACACGCTGCCTTCTGTCAGAGATACATTTCTAACAGCTGCCATTTGTTGATTACATAAAACAAGCTTGCATTAATTGATATAAAGTGTTACCAGCAAAACAGACACACGAGCAGAACATGCTTATGCGATTGAGTCCATGACCCCCTTCCACTAGCCATTTGAGTCTTGCCTGAATAGCAGCTAGTCCAACAAACGCATGAACAGTGTCATCAAAAGTGTTTTCATCCGTTTGCAGAAGCAGGTCCGAGACCTTCAGGCCTGTGCTCTTCAAAGCCTCATCTGAGCGCAATATAGACTGGCGGAACAAATCCAGCTTCATAAGGCTCAGGCCCATGCCTTTCCACTGTGTTCCCATGCCTGCAGGAGGAGCACGGAGACAGTGAGCGTTACTAACACTCCATAACAGAACAGACATCACACACTTGCTCTGCCAGTGAAAGAACTGTAAGAGCAAAACATTGCAAGTTTCTAATATCCTCCAAATTAGGCACTGCTTTTTATTTTTCTGGACTTCGCTATTCTGAGAAGATAGTTAAGTTGGAAGGTATTGGTAAGACTCCTAGACGTATCACAGAGCTGCAAAATATTTCCTCATGCTATAGTGGAAAACAACATTAGAGCACAGAATACAACTGCTCAAGCCCCCAGACCTACAGATGGAATGGAGAAGCCTGGACCCAGCACCGCACACCTACCTGAGCAGATGTACCAGAGTGGTCTACCAGACGCTTGAACTTGCTGAACCTCCTTGATATCGCTCTCAGTGCCAACCAGTGTGTAGCCTCTATAGGGCATGGAGGACACAGGAACTGCAGAGATATCACCAAGCAGGCTTACAAATGGGCTGCATCCTCCGTGTTTTCTACTCTCTTGAATCAGTATTTCCACAGCTTCCTCGGTTCTGCCAGAAATTTGAACCAGTCTTGGCATGTTACAAGTCTCCAGAGGCTGGTGTTTTTTCTTATTTGGCCTCAGAATGACATGAGCATTAGCACCTCCAAAGCCAAAGGAGTTGATACTGACAAGGCCACCTTTCACTGGTGTTGGTTTACAAACCACCTCCAAAGAGCCATCTTGTAAGGCAGGAATATCTGGATTTGGGGTACTGAAATGAAGATTTGGAGGCCACAGCCCATGTTCCAGAGAGAGAATGACCTGAAAAGAAAAAGAGTTCTGTGCTCCACGCTGTCTCATGACAAACATTCTTTTGTTATTGTTTCACTATAAATGACCACGTAGCATACAGTAAAGCAGTTCTGTGTTTGGATAAAGGGACATTTCAGAGAATTGCATTATTAATGTCACTGAGGTAGTACCTGCTCCACCTAGGCAAATTTTAACTCCATGCAAGAAGTCAGCAGGGAAGACGAGCATAGCAGCTTTACGTTTTGCCTCCAGACCCCTTTTTTAACTGGAAAGTCATGCAGCCTTGCTGGATAAGCCGCCTGCATACTAAGACTACCACATCTTCTTTTTCCCCTTTCATATCCCATGCCCCCATCACATTCCACATCATCCCTCACCAGTCATACAGTCACAAATACTCTTCCTTATCACAACAAAGTACTTCTATTTCTGCCTTTGCTGCAAAAGAATCAAGCTGAAGCACTGATAAAGGAATTTGCTTGCTGCTTTACACCCGTTTGCCTTCTTGATCCAAAAAAGCAGGAACTGCAAGACTGGTCAGAATTGGCAGAGCAAAAGCGAGGTACAGAAACAGCGTGATAAACACAGTATCTGAGTATCTGTGCCAAAAAAGCAAGAGTTCTCTTCTCTCATCATCGTCTTTACATACAGCCCATGACACCAAGCCCATACTCCTCTGTGGCACAAGCACAGCAAGTCACACACTACAAGGTCAACTGCAAACACTCTGTGCTCTGTGTATTTGGCAGTTCCTGCATCACCCCAAAATGGTCAGAAAAGGAGATTCTGGTTTGGGAACTGTTCCTCCAGGTTGACTACTAGACATGGCAGAGTACGTGAGGGAACAACCAGCATAAATATATGATTGCAACTTCAGTCAACACAGTTTAAGCTGCAGTCTAAGTGTTTTCATGTATACTGTCCTACACTCACGATCCTGTGCATTTTGACCTTGCTGTTGCTTTATACTGCACATGTATTTGTACTTTCAAGTCTGCCACGGTTTCTACGCAAGTTTGAAAGGACAGTACAGTGAGTTTACAACCAGTGACCCTGAGCAGCTTTGTTTCTGCTGCACAGCAAGCAATTAGGCTAAGTACTTCAAAGGTGCATGTGAGTTTTCCCTCCCTCACCAGAATTTGACTAAAGTGGCCTTGGCAAGCCCTAGTTTAATTCCTACCTATCCATGGAATTAATGGATTCTCTTCAAGTCTGAAATCAGATACTTTAAAGGTCTCTTTTCCTCCTGATATTTCTCAGAAGACCATTTTATGGAATTCCAGAAGAAAACATTTACTGAAACTGCGAACTTTCCAAGATAGTTACTGTGCAAGAGACACTGGACTTTAGGTGTAGAGGTAAGGAAAACAGTACCTCAAACTTATGATCCTGTCCTGACAGATCACAGAACCACACTAAACAAACTGTTTATAAAATACAACAGTATGGATTGAGAAGCTTATTTTATGACTCAGTTATTATTCATTCTATGAAGAATGTGTCAGTCACAGATAAAGGTGCTAAAAAAAAAGTAAACTTCCCTCTACTGAGAGACAGACACTGCTGTCTCCATGATTTGCAGATGAGGCTATTCACAGTAAGTTGTATGTATTCAGGTCACAGTAACCACTTTGAAGAGCCTAAAATTCTAGCAGTGGCAGTGTACGTGACTTCAGTTTGCGTGGTTCTTTGGTAATAGGCTTAAGAGGCAAGTGTGAACATTAGCTAGCTCTGCTAAGCAGTTTAGTGGCCAGAGCCAATAGGTAACTGCCTGTCTACAGCAGCAGTTAACAGGCTAGTTACTAAGACATACAGTTATTCAAGCTGGTAGCCTCATCCCAAAAGAGCTCACCTGGTTTCTTGCCAATCTAAGAGAGAAGAGGAAGAGATGATACATCCCTGACAAAAAGCAAGAGGGATCAACTGCTCTTCTGGCATTGAAAGCCCACAGTGTCTCTCATCTTTGGTCATTGTTGACTACTCCAAACATCTAAATCCCTCTACTTGTATGTGCCTCAAACCCAAATGACTTATAGCAGACTTCTGTGGGAAGGTCAAGTGTAAGGATCAACGAAGTGATCAATAAACATTAACAAAGACCGTAAAGCCTTTATTCAGAGCAGAGTTATGTTCCTGTAGAATTCAGTAGGAAGGGGGAACTGAAGTGTATGTGCACACAGCAGAGGGCTACCTGGGCATTTGTGGTTTGCAGAATAGCCACCTGAGCTTTTACAAGTATTTGCCTGTGAAGCAAGTGGTTAGTAAGAAACACCTGTGAGTTCTTACCACCACAAGTGAACATTTTACCCTGAATCACTGCACATTTTCCATAAACCAAATGAGCATTAAAACCCCCCACACTGCTGTGTTCCCCACCTTCCCAAATTTTCCCTCTCAATCCCCCTGTTACCTTGGCTAATGCCGCAAGCCCAGAGGCAGGCTCTGGATGACCCATGTTTGACTTGGTTGAGCCGATCAACAGTGGCTCCCTCTCACACTGACAGAAGACACTAACAATGCCATTTACTTCCTGTGGATCTCCAACCTAGTATGAAGAGAATCAGAACGGCTATTAGCTATCACTTCCAAAACACACCACAAAAGACAAATCTGCAAGTTTTTTGATGTTTCGGCGGTTTATGGTGTTTGGGTAAAATCCAAAAGTGGTGAAACAGAACATATTCTACTAACTGGTAGAAGGAAAAAAGATTTCACTTTGGGAAAACAAAGAATAATGTAATGGAAAAGTGTGGCAAGTGATGCAAGGGAAGAAAACACTCCAAACCCAAAAGAGCCATGCTGACCTTGGTGCCTGTCCCATGAGCTTCAATATACTCCACTTCTTCAGGTTTGACACCGCATTCCCTGTACAAAGATCTGACCAACTGCTGCTGCATATCTCCAGATGGGAATGTCACACCTAGGATCAAAATTACCATCAATTCCTCTCTCTATCAGGTAGTTCCCATTCTGATTTTAGCACCCTTTCAAATGCCTGGGGCTACCAGGTCAAAAAAAAAAAAAACCAAACAAAAACCAAAACAACAAAACCATTTATAACATGTCCTTAATACCAAACACAATAAGCCTCTCAGGCTCTTTGTAAGAAGAGTAGAGGAACCAGAAATGAACCTAAAGCCATGAGTTAAGACTAGGGTGGAAAGATAACTGGTTAACAGAATACTAGGAGATGTCTAGATTAAGCAAAACTTGAAACTTGGTGTCTCCATAACTGGAGAGCAGAAGTTGGACAACAGTAGGACAAGACCTTTACAGTCGTTAACACTACCTACATTTCTACCATTAGTGTAGAAGTTACTGCAAAGGTGTCCTGAGGAAAGCTAAATTAGCAACAGAACAGTTCTGTTTCTTTATACAGTAGAAACCACCACTTCTGTTCTTCAACTTCTTTAGAAAATAGGGTCCTGGGCTTTGCATTATCAAAACAGAAAAAGAACACTAAAAAACACTCACATCCCTAAAGAAGAACCCTACATCAGCCCATTTTTCATGACAAAGACTCCCAACTGAACAGTTCTGTTGGTATTGCACTTTTTAGCAGCTCGAGACCTACCTTGCTCCTTAAAGCCATCAGTGTTAATTCCAGCATTTACTATTGTGGCATAGATCCGCTTAGCCATAGATCTCTTGGTCAAAAGAACAACAACAGCAGCTTCAGAGCGACAATATCCATTTCCTGAGAGCAGAGAGAGAAGAACAAGCCTCTAATTCTGCTCTGCTTTGTAAAATGTTGCAAAACACTCTTGCAGTAAGATTACCTCCTTCCTGAGCTACCGCTTACAACAGACTGCTTTGAGAATATGACATATCTATTTGGTTTTTTTAAAAATGTCATGTCCTAGATGCTCATCACAAATGACAGAAAGTTTCCATCAAGAGACAGCTATTTTACCTCCCCAGTGGCAGAGGAATGAACCATACAGTGTCAGTTTCCTTCGCAAAAGCAACACAGATCAGGCCAAAGGTATGTCCCAAACAGTGCACCTCAGAACTACTATGAGGCCAGCTCTTTGCTGTGCTCAAAGAGTAGGTGGTCACAGACTCCACAGTAAGTTCCTCTCATACAACATGACAAGCTTTTGTAGTAATTCCTTACCTGAAGCATCAAAAGCCTTACAGGCACCATCAGGACTAAGCATGCCCAGTTTCATGAACTGCACAGATGTGTTGGGTTTCAGTAGGAGGTTGACCCCTCCTACTAGGGCTGCACTGCACTGTCCATGACGAATTGCCTTGTAAGCGTTTTCCAGGGCAACAAGACTAGAGGAGCAGGCTGTGTCAATAGTTACACTTGGTCCTTAAGGAACAGAAAGGGGAAAGGAAAAAAAAAAAGAAGAATGCTTAATTTCCTAGATTGTTCTCTAAAGACTACAGGATAGGATCACAAGAGAAACATACTGAAAAAAAAAGGTTAAATAGGAATTGCTTCAGAACAGGTAAACCTGATGCAATGGGAGACAAGAACCACCATTTTTGCCTGCTTACTAGGTGGGGCAGGGTAAAGATGGGAAAAAATTAATGAACAGATTGGCCTTAAGGGCATTTTTAAAATGCTGTCTCTCCATCAAAAAGAGATCATAGCTTCATAGGCAGGTCTCATCCAGTTCCCTATTCTCATCAATAAAAATCCTTTGCCCTTCCTGGTCCTACCCTTGCCATTATCTCTGTTCTCTACTGCTCTTCAGATCAATTCCCATTCCTCCCCTCTCTTCAAAACCATTCATGGATGAGTCATAGCTATGCCTTCAATCACATCACTGTGGTGGGTCTCCTACTTCTTCCACTTTACTCAAAAAGAGCCAACTGCTACAGCCAGTTTGTCTCTGGGCTAGCTGACTTCTATATAGCTTGATATCACATTGCAGTCTAAAGGCCAAAAAGGACCTAAACCTTTTTATGAAGGTCTCCTGACATCACGTCTTTCAGGTGAACACCAGCTATGTCCAGCAGCAGCAGCTGAGTTACAAAGCCTTACAATGAGTCTTATCTTAAAGTTACAAAATATTTTTTACTTCTCATATGCCTCCTTACAACAGTTACATGCTACTTTCTCTTTCCAAAGGGGTCTACGTCATCATATTCATCCCACTCCTCTACAGCAACTGTGGTACAATCATGTTGAAATTGCTGATCAGCATTAACAGGTCTGGGGGACGCTTACCTGTTAAATCATAGAAGTAGGAAATCCTGTTGGCAAACATAGCACGCTGGCAGCCAGTCATACTGTACCCCACAAGCTCTTCTGGATCTTGGCTAAGGGCTTCGGCAGCTTCTGACCCACTGGCACCAATCCATACACCTGTGTCTGTGCCACGGAGAGTGGCCGGATTAATACCTATGGGACATTGGAAAGTAGATTACAGTAAACAAGCTTATAATGAGGGGCAAACTGGGGAGATAGGAGGTACACTGGCACCAGTTCACCAAATACTACTTACTGTCCTTTTCTAGCAGGCCTGCAGCATTGTTCCCTACCTTTAGTAACTTTTCAGCCAGTTCAACTGGACACCTTATAAGTCTTACTTGAGAGTCCATCAGAACTCTGGTATCAGCTTCTGGCCAGAACATACTGTGCCCTGAACAAAGCTTTTCAGCCCAGCCAGACATTGCCAGAGTCTTGCATGAAAAAGTGTATACACTATGATAGGCAACAATGCTGATGAGAGAAGCTAACAGCTGACTTCCAACACAGAAAAAAGGAGCAGAATGAAGGGGATAAAAATCACAGCACTTGGAATATCATGTGAGCACATTAATATCTATCTCTAGGCACACACAATGCCCAGATCTGGAGTAAAAGACAGAAATGGAAATTTTTCAGTGCAAAAAAAGCCAACAACCAGAACAAGAAGTAACACTGCTTAAAAAAACCCACATAGCAAGCTCAAATGGCACAAATCTCTGCTGTTTCTCCTCTGTACTTCAGGAGTCCTGGGGACACACAATATTCAATCTCCAGGCTGAGGCTCAGCAGCAAAGGAGCAAGAGTTAAGTTACAGAATCATAGGATATTAAGGGCTGGAAAGGACCTTAAAGATCATCTAGTCCCACCCTCACCCCCCCTCCATGGGCAGGGACACCTCCCTCCCACTAGATCAGGTTGCTCAAGGCCTTATCCAACCTGGCTTTCAACAATGCCAGGGTTGGGGCATCCACTACCTCCCTGGACAACCTGTTCCAATATCTTGCCACCCTAACAGTAAAGAATTTCTTCCTAATACCGAACCTAAACTTCCTCTCTTTCAATATGCACCCATCACTAGTTAGTACTAGTGAGGTGGTTCCACCTTTTTGCCCATGTGCTTCATATGTTCTGACATGAAACTGATTAACAGGAAGAATAACCTTCTGGGAGCTCTGTGCACGAGTAATTCCAAAGACCTTCTACTACTGCCAGGGTTTTGAGAGAGGCTCCTATTTCTGAAAGCACATTTCCTGGGAAAACCTTCTAGAGAAACAGAATGAATGCTACAGGTTTTCCAAGAACCTGGCCAATAGACAGGAATACATCAGGCCATCTGTCATTCTTTTAGAGCATGGATGAGAATTCTAACCAAATAATCTTCCTTTTGAACTACAAATTTGCCTCTTACAAAGGAATTCTTATGGAGTAGTAGGGTTGAGCAAAACACAGGCTCTAGAACTGCTGACTGCTTAAGTGATTCTGTTGTACTGGTTATATCATATGATGCAGGTACAGATTTGCTGGCAGCCCGCACAGGTTTCCTGGTTTGCATTCCAGAGGAAACAGCTTTGCTCTAGCCCCCGTTCCCTGTCTTTAGTCTCCTCTCTAATGTGATGGCTTTCTCTTGTTAGAGTTCTCGTAACGCAAGTGCATGTCTGCACCTGTTGCACAGAGACAATACAGCATAACTGCCCCTCTTGGGTCATGCATCTGCTTACCTCCATCCAAAATAGCTTCATAAGAAACTTCCAACAGCAAGCGAAGTTGAGGATCCATTGTATGAGCTTGTTTGGGATGAACCCCGAAAAAAGATGCATCAAATTTGCTTATGTCCTTGAGCTTTCCATTTCTCTTGGGCAGTCCATAAATTCCTGAGAAGAAAAATACAACACTGAGTCACAGAATACATCAGTGCTGAAGCAGCTGCAAGCTGAGAGACGGTAGAGAAAGACCACAGTTGATTCTCGATGACACAGGAAACCTCACTTCCTCATGCAGTACCCAGTGCTGCACAAACATCTACCGACCCAACCTCGACTGGAAATGAGAATGCTGCATTAACAAAACCAATTGGAATTTTTAAGACTCTCCTGGATACAGTAGTAAAGGACATCGATTTAGTTTAAACATTTTTACCTTGGCAAGTTGTACCAACTAGTGTCCAAATCAGTGGTTCCAGTCAGTCCCCAGTTAGAGGAAAAACAAAAGCTGCCTTTGACTTCTGCAAATCACTAGCGTGAATTGGGTAGACATGTGCCAAACACTTCAGAAGGACAATCAGACAAAAAAGAACGTTCTGAAAAGCCATAAATCACAGCACTGGAATCCCTGTACTACTTCTGAACCCACAAAAATGTCAGAGTTGTCTTACTGTCCCAGCTACCCATGGCAGGTACAGAATTCATGCTGCCTAGCTGCTCTGGCAGAGTGCTCTTTTATTTGAAAGCAAGCTACATATCATTTATAAGGTACTACTGCATGGGACATGCCATTATAATATGGATTGCGTGAGACCTTCATAGTGGTGTTCTGTTCCTGAATTTCTTGATGACATATCAGAAGTTAACTCAGCTCTGGCAGGATTTTGCATCTCCCAAGTCCTTTCTTTTCGTAGGGTAATTCCTCTAAAACACTGAGAACCCAGGGCTCCCAAAAGAGGGACAATAAGCACTCACCTGGTTTCCACCTCCGATCATCCTCTGTGACCATATCAACTCCGTTAAGCAGGTTCTCCCAAAACTCTTGCAAGTTGTCAGATTCTGGCAGCTTTCCTGCTATGCCTGCAATCACCACGTCCTCCATCTCTTCACTTCTCCCTGTTGCTGAGATCCACAAAGCAGTAAGACTAGAAAGATTTCACACAGAGGGAAGTATGTGTGTCTAGTCTTCCTGACATGTTGTGACAAACAAGTGTATTTCCAGAAGAAACACTCCCACACAGGAACAGCCTGTGGAGTCCCTAGTACTAAAAAAAAAATTAAAAAATTATGTCCCAACTAATCAAATGGACCGTAAGGTCCGTGAGGTTGGTAAGGGTGAGAAAACTGATCCTGAAGGAGCATCAGGCTCTCTGAGAACCATCAGCTTCTACATGACAACCAGAAAATGAGTAAGTCTACATCTACTAAATGCAGCGCCTCTATAAAGCCAGCAGAGAAGAAAGATTAACATGCTGGAGCAGAGGTGGGTGGAGAAATTATGAAATGCACATAGTAAAATACATAATTACAAGGCAAACGTAACAGGTAGCAAAACAAGTTCTACAATCATTCCCAAGGTAAATGCTAACTTAAAAATCAATAATCAAAAGATTTGTTGGAGGGGGGAAAAAAACCTCCAAACAAAGAAAACTACAAAATCCCCCACAACCACTTCCCCAAAAATAAACAACACAGCCTTGAACAACAGCCTCCAAACCCACCAAGCAAATAAAACACCCAACAAAAAAAAGGCCCAGAAAAACTACCCCCAAACCAAATGAATTAACCAAAACAAAAAAGCCCACACAGAGGAGAAAACCCAGCACAGAGCACAAAGACTACAGTAAAATTTAGCACCATTTTAAATGGCCAGACCCAGGAAGTAAGTCTTGCATCTAAAGTGTTTCCTAACTGGACCCCACACTGCCACACATTTAGAGGACTGGGAGTGTGGCACTGACTACATATGATAGAGGGTAGTATTTTAAGATATGACTTGGCAGAACAGATCCAGATTACAGATGGGATGAAAAACCTTACCTTTTGTCCCAAGAAATTTCCATGCAAGGACCCCAATCTCAAACACTGCAAAAGAACATCATGCTGCATAACACAGCATGGCAGGGCACCTATCCCAGACCACACCACCAAGTGATAGCTCTAGTATATCACTCCATTATTTTCTATTACACTAAAAATATATTAACAACTAAGCAGAGAGAAAGAAAGTTAAACTGGTATTTCAGTTAAATTCAAATTATAATTTTAGATCCTAAGCAGACAAGTTAAAGCAGGGAAGGGAAGGGGGGAAATACCCTTATATATGGGGAGTTTTAACATCAGGTTAAATAAAAGTGTGGTTGCCGGAACCAGAGGTAGCAACCATTCAGAGTACTTTCTTAGATGATCCTTCTGGTAACTTGAGGTAAAATATTCTTTACTGTGTGGGATTTTAAATAAGTAACAATCACAAAGAAAACTAGGTATTTAAATAACTGCAAGTCTGTCTTAACTTGGAAGGAAAACATTTGCTGTAAGAGCGCTGAGATGTGACTTCCCTGGGCTATCACGCCCCATGCAGGCACTTCAGTGCTGCTGGGGGCTGATCATCTTGTCCAAAATACAGCACTAATGGATCCTCTCTGTTGAGCACCTCATAGCTGTTTCTCCAGCCCAGGATGTTTCATTTGGGCATTGTTTCACAGCATTTTTTAGGAATTCCTGATGCTTTTGAGCAAGAAACAGGCCTCTCTTCCATCTACACATTACATTGCTCAGGAAACATGATGCCCTCCTGTAGCCGGAAGAGACTCCTGGGGGGTGACGAATGAAAGCACAGCCCTCTGCTCAGCTGAGCTCTGGCTCTGCCAAAATACACCACCACACAGGCTGCCTCATTCCTTTCACCCTCCTTTTCTTCAGCAATTATCTTGATTCAGATCTGTGGAGTAACTGTGGAGTTACGCAACATCTACCACTGAAGCAGAAGAGATGGTTACCTCACCCAGTCCATAACTTCTGGGAGCAGACACAGAAGTGCCCCCAAAAGGACACCTGGGCTTTCTAGGTCCTGCACTAAACACCCCAGCAACAGAAAGACCATTCCACTCTGATTCTTCATTTAAAAAGGGAAGAGCTAGGGGTCAAATTGAGCAAGGCCCTTACTGAGAAACTAGTCCCCAAAACCCAAGTTGGTAGTAACAGGCACAGTCCACTTTGTGCTGAAGATAAGCCCCTAAGCTTTTCCACTCACATAAAACTAGTCAGTCAGTTTTACTCCTGGCCTCACCACTGTACCTGTAAAACCCAACCAAGGGCTGTAACTCTGCTACACTTTCAGAATTTCTGTGCTAGGGGCAGGGAATGAACAAATCTCATGCACAAAGCTTACAATTCAAGCTTAAGACAAGAGATACATTAGTTGATAATTTAATTACGATTCAATTTTATACCTCAACTCTTTGGGTCATGATCTCTAGGGAGAGAAGGGCAATTTCTGTTTCCGGGGACTGAGACATCACTTCTGGGATTGCTCCTTCCCATCCCACATTTCTTTCCCTGGAGTATCAGAAAAACTCCATGCAAGTATGGCCCATTGACAAAATGTTCCTCTGAGACAATGAAGTAATGGAATTCATAAGCAAAACAATTTTTGCCAACATGTTATGAACATAGTTGAGCAAGACTGTGTCAAAGGTGGAGAAAAAGATGCTGCAGTAATCAAAATCAGAAGAACAAAAGGCAAGAAGTTAATTTCAGCTGGGTGAATGGGTAAGAAGACTCACAACTTAAAGATTTTAATACACAAAGAACCAAAAAGATTTAGACTTGCCACAAAGAGCTCCAAAAGAAAGTCCAAAGTATGGATTTATCAGCAGATGCAACAGATGATCTGCTGTTGGAAAATAAGAGTGGTAAGGAGAAAAATCATGAATAATCAAGTCACTTCTGATTCAACAATGATTGAAATAGCTGTTGTAGCTACCAACAACATCTTCAGTCTTCCTTGACAGATAATAAGCAGGTAAAACATGTTAAAGTTGATTGACTTTGCCCCAAAATGGTGTATTGCATTGTTTTACTATATTAGAGACTACTTCTGTAAAGCGTTTTTAGACTATACTCAGTAACACACTACATTGACACATTTTTCAAGTATAGAGCACAGCAGAGAACAAGAAAGAAAAATATTTCTACAGTTGTTTTAAGGAGATTAGGCTACAGCAAACATACAGGACAGAGTGCTCCTGCTACCTCTGGTAAGCAAGGTGTTAAAAAGTGACAGATTAAAACAGGAGACAAAAAAGACACAGATGGACAAACAGGAGTCACCTGTTTCTTAAGAGACTGTTTTTTGCTGAATCCAACCAGACATCTAACATCTTTTTCCTCAGTTTAGCCCTGCTTTTGCTTAAATTAAATTCTGTGAATTCTCCTTAGACAGCTTGCATTTTTATCTGAAGGGAGAGAAGCAAACACACACATCCCACCCCACTGCCAAAATATCAGCCCAGTAGACACCTCAGTAAAGCATAAACTACCATCTCACTGGATTTACACAATATTTTTTAGCAATTATACTGTGTTGCTGACTCATTCAGTTTGTGACTGGTAATAACTAGCAATCTCTTCTGGTATTATTGACTAGTAACAACTTTCATCACTTTATACCTGTGCTCTGGTCTACCTCCCACATCAGCCATTTGACAAGGCTGGTTTGTTTATTGATGCCAGTTCCTTTCTCCATCACTTCGTACTTTCTTAATCTGTTTCTCTATGCATTGGATAACTTTGGCATCATGTTATCTTAATACTATGATCAAGGCTACTCTTAGGTTGAAATGCTGTTCTCTACTGCATTTAAAACACTAGTTTTTCAGTCCCTCACTAATTCAGCACTAAAAATCAAACAAAAAAGTATTAATCAGTTTTCTACCACCTCTGGCAGCCCTACAACTTTTTTATAGTACTTCTCTCCACTGTTTCCCTAGAGAAATAACTCTATGACCATTAAGCTTGTAAGCTCATAGGGGAAAGGAGAAAAAAAAGACAAAAATAAAAAAGTGAAGTCTGATTTCTTCTCCTGACTTGCCAATCACCAAAGAACTTATTCTGCTGTAACTTGTTCACCCTGGGTATGGTGAGGAAAGGAAGGGGAGAGGGGAGGGAAGAAACAGCTATTTGCAAAGACACAACAAAAAACCCCAAATCCTGTTTTGCCTAATGCACAGTTCCTTTTCCTAGACAGGGGCCCAATATTTATTTCACTGGTTTTTTGATGGCGGTCATCACTGTGGTACAGAATCCTTAAAGACAGCTCTATCACTGTTTCTAGACAGCCCAAATCTTCATCTGTTTTGGAGCTCTGATTACTGTAAAATGAAACACTCATTACTCCCTCATAGCTTTTTTCAGCACAGATATTGAGAAAAGGATTACTTTCTTTGTTTCTCAGTAGGATAACATCATAATCCTGGTTTCCTCATCTCTGACTATCATTTTTAAAATTTGTAACAAAAACTGTTCTTACATAGGGACTTCACTTGTAAAGAGCTATAATGCCGGTCTCCAAAAAAACCCTTCACAAAACAGAGGCAAACAGTCTGGTTTTCCTTTTTTGAAAGCATCTGGCTGCTAGCAATGTGTCCTATGGCTTCAATTTGATGAAGACCTTTCAAATGCCTCTTTCTGTTTCAAAGCTCTATTTGTTCTGTTGACAAGAAAATTGAAAAAACGGTAGTGTGTTCATATTTAATATGCTGCTACTTAGAGGGAAACACAATGTGGTTTACAGCTGTCATTGGAGAAAAGTTACGTTTTGCTCATGGAATCAACACAGCTTGGCTGATTCCCAAGGGGTCAGAAATCATTCGTATTAAAATCTCAGTCCCAAGTTTGCAAAACATCTGTTGGTAACTGCCCTCATCCTCTGAATTCACCCACTAACTGCAGCCTTTCACAATGTTCTATTATTTTCACTTTGTTTTGAGAAAGATAGAGGCTTCAGGAAAAGGCGAACCCTTTGCTCTTGTGGCTTGAGGTTTTTTCTCTTTTAAGACAAGACACGCTTCCAAGTCGCCAGCACTGCTCTGATGGAGTATGCAAGCTAACCTGCAAAGCCTTAGTACCACTTGTTTATATTTAAGCATCCAAATACAGCTTTTAGCTAGGAAAATATGCATTCAGTATCTCAAAAGGCCTTATGACAGGGAAGAAATGCCTGATGAAACCAAACAGGTACAAACACAGCACAAGAGAAAGGATGATCATCGCGCTCCTGCCAGGATCACACCATCACACCCATACGGGTGTACGAGCACCGACCTATTTGGGGTGGGCAGCTGGTTTATACTGAAGTGGGGGAAATCAGTTTAGCGGTATCCACGGCACCTTTTTTTGCAATGGACTCACAATCCCTTCTGACGAATGTCTTTCGCAACACCGAGCGCCGACCTCCCCCCGCGCAGCTCCCTCAGCCTGGGCGGCTGCCGAGAACGGTGCGCGGGGCTCGGGCCGGGG
>JAOXXN010000230.1:12224213-12235247 GCA_026770055.1 Myrmophylax atrothorax
CCGGCAGAGCCAGCACGGCGCGGGGCCGCGGTCGTTCACCCCGGCGGAGCGCGGGGCCGGGGTTACCACAGGGCGCCCGGCACGCCGGCCGGGGCTGTTCTGCCCCGAGACCGGGACCGCCCTCACTGCGCGTCCCGAGGCGGGGGCCGGGCCCGGTACGCGCCCCTGCACCGACGGCACGGGGCGGATCGCTCGCCGTGCGGGCACCTTCATTCACTTTTCCCTTACAGTCCTTCAATTAAAGCCAAACAGTCAAAGCATTTAAATTTCCTTTTTTATTGCCTACGACTGCCGCTCCAACACACACAAAAAGCCTTTCCTGCCTTTCGGTCGGCAAACACGGCCCGGGCGCCGGGACCCGAAAGCCGCCGCCCCGGCCCAGAGCGGGACCCGCGCCGGGCGCTGCCCCTTCGCCATCCAGCTCCGCTCCCACCTTCTCGGGGCACACCTTTTGCCTTTACCCATATATTCCTCAGCATAACAGTTTTTAGCCCTTTGATAAGAAAAATAATAAATAATTTACTTTTTACCTTTTCAGTACTCTGTGATCAGCCTGAATTCTCTTTTTTGTAGATGCTCCTTTCTTTGTGCAATTCAGTAGTATCCACAGTAAGCAGTATCTTGTTGCCACTCTTCTAATCTGGTTTCTTGAGAATCAATGTCCAATTTATTAAGTATTTTGGTCTGCTGCATTTAGTACACCCTTATCACAACCTCCCCACGCAGGATCCAAGGAATATGTTCATGGTATTTATTTATGCACACTTTGTTGATTTTCAGCATACTTACACACTCTGTTTCTTACAGTTACTCTGAAAAAAATGTACAATGATTGAACTGTTGTTTTTTTTCCTATCACAAGTAAAATAAATTGAAACGACCAAGAGCTATCATCTTCACTTACCTACAGTTGACTTAAGAAACCTGTTTCTCGAGGAAACGGAATATATTAAAGCTGTGTTTCTGGCAAGAGGTCTGCATGACCAGGCATGTCAGGTGACATACTGGAGGGAGGAGCGGGGAAGTGGAATACGCCACCAGCCAACCACAAAAAAAGAAAAAAAACGAAAAGAAAAACACGAAAAAACCCCAGAAAACTCCCAAGCAAACAAACAAATGAAGAAACAAACAAACAAAAAACGCCAACCACAGAAATCTGAAGAGAAACCTACACAAAAGCATTTCTGATGTCTGCAGCCTGTCACCTTATATTCATGATGTAAGGAATAAAGAGTAATGTTTTCCAGGCTCACATGCAGTGTGTTACCAAGATCAGGGAACAAACTGCTCTTTTATACTGCTTTTAATATCTGTAAATGCACAGAATCTCATACAACTGAACTATTGTGCATCTCCAGTCATTAAACATGGAAATAAAAAATAATTTTTCCGGCTAATCTACAGCTATTAAAAACTTCAGAATTTCAACATTGAGTTCTAGAAATAACCAGTGAGTGCTTTAACTGGTATGATCTGGGGCAAAATTCCTCTGCTTGTTAGAAACCACTATGCTTTGAGCTACAGAAAGAGCTCATTCAGGGCCTGGTTCAAGGGAACACATCATGTTGTTCTGGCTTGTGAACAATGTTGAATCCAGGATTTTCAAGTAATGAAAAGATTTAGAAAGATGTTCACAAGCTCTTTCAGGCCTCATATTGGCTTGGTAACATCACATGAAATTTATTGCAGGTTTAGCATCTGATTATAATATCACAGCACCTTTACACTAAAGCAAGATATTTTCAGTAGGTAGTAGAAAACAATTATTCAATTTCTCAAACTGATTACT
Organism: Myrmophylax atrothorax; assembly: GCA_026770055.1. Classification (NCBI taxonomy): domain Eukaryota; kingdom Metazoa; phylum Chordata; class Aves; order Passeriformes; family Thamnophilidae; genus Myrmophylax; species Myrmophylax atrothorax. The sequence goes on from JAOXXN010000230.1 coordinate 12,226,003, forward strand.
GCCACATTGCCAGATGTTGAGGAGAGCACCTGTTTGCAAGAGTACCAGGGAAGCATTCCTAAAAAGAAGAGCTACAGAAAAAAAAGATGTTCTTGGGTAAAAGGCTCTCCTCCTTCATTTGCCCTGTTTAGATAAATGTTTAGTAGCAACTGAGAAGTATTATCCTCTTCAGTGACACTACTCACAGAATCAAAGAATCTTTTGGGTTGGAAGGTACCTCTTGAGATTACCTAGTCCAAGCCCTCAACGCCAGGGTCATCTGGAACAGGCTAAGACCACATCTAGTTGGGTTTTGATTATCTCCACAGACAGAGACTCCATAAAATAAATTTTTTCTTGAATTTTTCATGTGTATTTCCTTTACTTGAAGTTCATCACTGTAATATCCCAAGACAGCTCAGTGTTACTGGAGATGTTACAAAAATAAAATCATTACTGGTTCCAATGTCCTGGTGTGTTCATTACTACAGAGATAGTCTTTATTACATCACAACTCATTCAAGTTTTCATTTCATCCGTTTTAAGACTTATTTCTTGCAATGCATCTGTATGATTCTGAGGGTATGATTCTAACACATTAGCAGTGTTTTTCACTGCTTTAAAGTCCATGCAATCTCATGTCAGGGAAAAATATAATTACTGGTGTGACAATAGAAATTTAATTTTATACTCTTTCATTATGTCTGAACAAGTGAAAAGATCAACAGAAGATGAGAAACAATACAGACTGGGGTGTAATCTTTTCAACTCCTTTTCTTTCAAGTAGAAAGATAGCTGCACAGGATTAACGGTTGCATTGTTAATTATAAGAAAATAGGTAGGTTGATGCATCCCACTGCTAAGCTTAAATCACATCTACAGTTTCTCAACAAAATATTTGCTAAAGACCTGGAAGCTCTGCCTGAAGGCACAAGGCTTTACCTATGTGTTAACTGGGGATTTCTAAATCCATGATGCAAGCAAAATTTAACACATATAATTAAAATAAATCAGTATTAACACTGAAGACTGTAATCTCATAATGCACACACATTAACCCTTTATTTTAGGATTTTCTGTGTGAAAGAGGGCATTTGTTCTCTCTTTTGGTTGCAAATAACATACAAAAATGAAGCAAATATTTAGATCTGATTTGGAGATTTCAAAGTAAATTAACAGCAAGTGTGGATCTAGAACCTGCTCCCAACATAGAAATCAGTCTTTAATATTATAGTTGCGTATTTTTGCCACATGAGAAGAGATTTTTGGTTTTGATAGATGAACATAAGATAAATTCCTGGATTTTATCTTCTGCTGTACTTCCAGCCTTTTTCCTCTGACTGTCAAATCTCCAGCTGGCATTTCAGGTTTATCCTTATTTTGCTGAGATTCTTCAGATTGCTCTGTTGAATGTATAACTTCAAATTCCACTGCTCAAAAAAAGGACAGAAAAATACTTTGTAGTTACGTTTGTATTCAATTATGAGACTGGATAGCTGAAGAGAACTGGTTTATGCTTTTCCTCTAAATACACTGCTGCCACAGTGCCACACTGTGACAGTCCTACACAAACAGAACCAGTTCTGTACACAGGAGGCCCAGAGCTGGCCATTAGGGCTTGCTCTGCTAATGGCATAATTACATCAGCACCTCCTGTTCAATCCTCGTTCCATCTGTAGCTGTTCATCTCCATTAGCATCAGGCTGCTTAAGGGAGGGAGACAGCTGGGAGATCGCTGTGACTGTTCAAGTTAAGCACTACCTGTCTGCTCAGCTGTTTTTACACATCACATTTTACAAGTTTACCTTTCTTTCCATTGTGAGAAAATGTGTTTGGATATGCATGGTACAAAAGGATCAGAGGCAATTCTGTTGGCTTGACAAGGCTGCACTATGACCTTTTGGGTCTTTGTTTTCAATCTTCTCTCACAGATGAAGGCATTTACTCTGGAAACCTTTGATTTTGTTGTGTAAAATGTCTGTACTAGAGAGAACTAACTCAAAAAGGAGTATCTTTGGATGGGAAGCAGTGGGATTGGTTCTAGTATCAGTCAGAGTCCATCCTGCAGCTTCTCACATAATTCTCTGAAAACCATTATCTCCAACTAACCCAACTTTAGTCTTCACAGGTTTCGTGAGGTAAGATAAGTGGAACCGATCAATCAAAGTATTCACTGTAATCTACAGGTAATATTTACAGGTGTTTGGCTCCAGCCACTTAATACTTATTTCTCAAGGCACCGAGACTTCAGATTTTCTATGAAGAGTCAAAGCAGACAGCAGTAGTCATAATATACTTAGGATAACACACACTACAGCATTCTGTACTAGTTTACATTGATGAGCATCACAGGCTACAGTTCCAGACACTATTCAGTAACAGAACAATAATAAAAAGCACACAAATTAACAAAGGTAAGTTATTATTAGGAGAAGGTAAATTGTCAATGTCAACTGGACATGATAGAAAGTCCAAACAAAATTCAACATGGAAGGAAATAAAAAATGTTCTTGAATTCTGGAATGAATTGATCTATTGAAGGTTTATAGCTCTCTGCAAAGCATGACACTGTGGCTAGTGTCAACACATGACACTTTTCAAAATAAATTTTACATTCAGGCTTAGCTTAGACCAGCTGTTCACTCGTGTGTGTCATCTCTGCACTGAGTCAGCTTAGTGGCACTTGTTATCACAGGTGGCAAAGGCTCAGTGGACTCTTGCATTGTGCATGTGAAATCCTGTTGTCCAGCTTGCCACCTAGTGGCTTCCTACAGATGTAGAAGGTATGGAAGAGGATGCTTGAACTCATGGAAGATCTTTGGGTGCATTTGGACTTTATTCATTATAGTACCTCTACCGTATCTGGCAGATAATAATGCAGAATTTCACAACTTCAACTGTTTAGAACAGTATAGGCAGCTGTGTCTGAAAGGTACTGCTTCGGTGATTATTTTCTTGAACAGGAACAGCACCAGAATTATATTACCTCGTGTTTGTGGTCTAAATAACAGCAATGAGCAGGTCCATAAATAGCACACAGTTAACACTGTCACACAGTCTTTTTTTTTTAAATACTCACTCAGTTTTCAAGGGTCTTTTTTATTCAGTAAAGGGGATGACTTTCAGAAATTAATGTGAGAGGTCCTAATTCTGTAAAACCAAAGGCAAAGTAACCAAGCAGCAATGCATAACATGCATCCCTTCCTCTAAGGATTTCTGTATGCTTGTCTCCCATCATTCATAGAGAAACTACAGTTGTAACTAGTAAAGGCTAATTAGTTAGGTGTTTGGAACAACAACACAGGACACAAGCATTCTATAAGGCTATTTCAAAGTTTTGAAATGCCAAAAATGTGTGCTAACACAGAAATTTAAAACCAACCATTGCAAACTTGTAAGATTAGTTCCAAAAAACAGAAAAAGATGAAGAAGCAATACCCCAGAATGAGAAATCCTATTTAAAGTGAAATATCCTAAAAGAACACTGAATAAAGACCTTACTGTATCACTGGTTCAGTTTGGGAATGTTCACACCTGTGAGGGACCTTGAATAAGAATGCACTGTGCAGTAACATTTGAATGCAGTAGCTTGGTTTTCACACCAATGAAAAAACACACCTAATTTACAAGTCTGCAACTTACTTCTAGAAGTGACCTTGGCAACCAGAGCTAGCAAAATCATAGCTAAGCACCTAACCTGCTTTTGGAAATTGAGCTAAATTTTTAGCATATTGAAATGCTTAACGTATCCTCTATTTGATGTGTGTTAATTTCAGTTAGAAATTATTATTCACAGGGTTTTTTTTTCCTCAGGATGAAAGAGATATATGTAGACATGTTCTGTCAGCAAACTGAAATTTCCCCAGATGGAAAATTTCATTTAACAAATTTGTCACTAGATATTTGCTTATGGCTAACAGTGCTTCTGAAGGAACACCAACTCAAACAAGTTCCTGTTCAGGAGAAGAACATGTAAGTGAAGAAACTGTAACTAGGGGATTAGTTAATATTTGTGAAGCACTTCAAATATGAAGTTTTATGTAACGCAGAAAGAGATCATGAGTCTTTCTCTGATTGGAGCCAGAATGAGCCAGAGCCCAAGCACTCTTTCTGTTTGTTAATATTTTACCAGATTCTTTCTCTCGCCAGCTTTTTACCCACATGGATTGCTCTTAGAACTGTCAGTGATGTCAAAGCTGTTGAAATTCTGTCTAGTGTGGAAACACTTAAGATAACTTTTGATCCATAAAGTGTGGAATTTCAGACCACGGAGCTTTGCAAGTAACAATGAGAATTATAGTAAAAGAAACTCCCCAAAGCTCCAGCAGTAAACCAGAAAAGTTACTTTGCCTCACAGCAACTCACTTCTGTTCTTTGTTAGGATACAATGTAAATTCCAATTAATAAACGAAGACATGCTTTGAGTGCTTGTGGAGGTGGGGTTTCTCAAAATGCATAGTGTGACATAAAATACAAAGTTTCATCTACACCAAACGTATAAATCCAGTGACTAGTGAAAACACAGCTTGCCTTAGACCTTTATTCCCGCTGCACTGACCCAGCCTCTGCTGACCCCAGGAGATACAGGTGATATGGATTTGTTCACACGGTACCAAACAGGGCCCTTCACAGTATTTGCTTCATGCTAAATGCAGTCCTAGAGTTGAACTTTAATAGGTTATTTTTGCCTTTTTTCGCCCCAAAAATGAGTGTTTCCAATACCAAGTAGTAACGTTATTAAGCTAAATTTCTTGAAGAAAATAAATTTAATTTTTCCTAATGTTTTCTGAAGCTTCTGCTCCTCCTGTTGAACATTTACTCTGAAATCAAAAGGGTCCTGTCGCCCACTGATGAATACAAAAACCTTGCAGCAGATACATGGCAGCTGATCACCTGGCTGTACACGTGTGCCATGATTTTTAGAGGAAGGCAGACAACTATTCTGATAAGCAACTCTCCTTTGAGGGTGGCTTGACTTCAGCATTGAAGACACACATGATGTGGTTCACTAGGCAAAATCTTTCATCTGCTCTCAGCCTCTGGGACAGACCATTTAAAAGGAAAGAAATACAGAATTGTATTTCATACTAGTACAGCCTATGTATCTTATGGAGCCTTTTAATATCATCATGGCTTGTACATGTCTACCCCTGTAGCAGGTTTTCTTTTAATAATACAGAACAATAAAAACACCTTTAGCTGGAACTTATGTTCCTTCTAAACACCTTCTCTCTACTTACCTACAGAATTAACATACAAGATATTAAATCTCTCATTTCTACAATACAAAGCGAAAATTAGCAAGTAGAGTAAGGAGAGAGAAAATTAAAATATCTCATAGCCTTTTGACTTGCTTGGAAGCTTACATAAGTTCTTAATTTGATGGTGAAATAAATAAATAAAGTATATAACAGTCCACTTCAGTAATTCAGTATTAAGATGTAGTCACTAACACTTCAAAACACATTGAGTCATTGCATTGTGTCATATGCCCGAAGTACAGCAAATTGCAGGGCTTACCTGACATGCCGACCATTTTCAGTGCCAATAGGCTGTTTTGTACATGAAAAAAATGAATGAAACTGTTTAACAGGTTCAGAGAAATCATTTTGATGCTACAATTCTCTGTTTCACCAGAAACACCCATAAAACACAGCAACTGGGGTTATCACTTTGGACAGAGCGGAACGGAGGAAAAAAGACTCACTATGCAAACTAACTTGCTTCCTTTGTAGCAAATCATTTTTTTTTACTGAACTTCCAAGTCTCTGTGTGTGTCTCTCATAGCTGAAAGGGCAGTTCCAAGTCACTTTGTCTTAATGACAGTTCTATCCATTGTAACCATGTGTTTGATGAGTGTATTAAATTCAAGTGAGTGGTATTAAACAGGAAAGATTTACTTAATTTTCCATAGGTCAGACACAAAAAATAATGCAAGCCTCTGCTAAAAATCAGAAGCAGAACTTGAAATTTTTGTGTCTTTTTCTTCTAAGGGGATGTTCTTCCAAAAAAAAGGAAGATTTTGCTTTCACAATCTTGTTTTCTGAAATGCAGAATTCACTCTAGTAGAATTAAGGACACTTTTTGGTTGGCTTTCTGGACGAGAAAGCTAGGCAGCAAAAAAGAGTGTTTAAAACTCTTATTCTTGCAACACAGTATTTCAGGGCCTGTGTATTTGAGTAAGAAGTTCCACTCTGGTCTTCTTCGGATAAATCTGGATGCAGAGATAAAATTAAAGTTGTTCTCAGGAAAATATCAGCCCTTATTGATGTTTCACTTGTTTCACATTGGCAGTATCATCTTTCCCTTTTGCTAGTCTCTAGATCTCCAAAAAAATCTATATTAAGTTTTGCAACAGTGGCTGGAAATTTCTAGACATTAAGAAACTGATGTCCTTGTAAGGCTGCCAGAGCTGTTGCACCACACATACAACAGCATGAAACTGCATGGCACTACCAGTAATGTTTCAAAGACATCCCTTTGCTTATCCTGTCAATATAGGCCTGACCTGAAATAACTTTTCCTACTTCAGTCCCAGCTTCACAAAAAAAGCACATGAATCATGATTGTCAGCACTATGTCCATTCTAGTCCCACAGATCTGTAAATGCACATTCCTTTATTCCTGCAATGCTCTGCTGTTGTGAACAAATACACTTATAATCCGCTTCTCATTTTGAAAGTCCTTTAAAATATTATTTTTTCTTGTAAGCTGATAAAGATGGTTCATTGCATCCATATGCTGATTTAAAAGTAGATGTAACATAGGCTAGAAAGGCCCTTTGGGTGAAATGTCACAGTGCTTATCACTCTGTGCTCAGAATGTAGCTTGACACAACTTGTGTCCATTGCCTGTTTTCACTGTGCACTTCTAAAGAATCTTTTTGTGTTTTCTCCAAAATCCCTCTCTGGGTAGTTAAGAAGTAGCAGCAATCAGAACACTCACTGACTCTTTTCCATGCTGAACAACCAGCTTTCTCAGCCTCTTCTCACGCAGTGTGTTCCTGTGCCCCAGACATTTGGACTCCTGTTTGTCAATCCTTTGTACCAGAGGGTCCAAAGCTGGACACAGTCTCCAGATGTGGCCTCACAAGTTCCAAATAGAAGGGAACAAATCCCTTCCCTTAACCCACTGGTTGTATTCTTGTTCCTGTAGTCTGATATGTGGTTAATGGCACATGAGTACCTATGTTATGGTAACAGTTCATTGCCAATATGAAGCTCATTTGAAAAGGCTAAATGGCTGTCGTATTACTCCACAGATGCTGTCATATCTCAGGAATAATGATGATGATAAAAATAGTAATATGAAAGCAAAAAAACCAGGCAACTCACATAAGCCCCACAGCATCATAAGAAATAACTTACTGGATGCTGCACGACTTACTAAAAAAATAAATCACCTTTACTTAGAACAATCTAGAGAAATGTTTGTCTGCCTGTTTATAAAGACCTTTAATAAAGAAGAGTCTAAAATCCCTCTAGGGAACATACTCCTCTATTAGCCATCCTGCTATTAGCCATCTCTGAAATTTTTCCAATATTATAATGTAAGTGCATTACTTTCTGTCCTATCCACAACAGGTGTTAGAAGAGTTTCTGAAAGTTTTGTCGATGAAGGATTACTCCATGAACAGGCCAACAGTTTGGGACATGTAACATTAATCTGCAATACACTGCTCAGCATACTAGCTACCATTAAAAAGTTCCTTTCCAATTTGCCTGTTAAGAGGCTACACTTTACTGTACACATCTTACAAATGGTGCTCTTGCCAAAATTTCCAAGAGCACGTGGTGCTTTTCATAGAAGTATAACAGTGATTAATGTTCAGTCTATGACCCAGGTTTTACCCTCTCCTCTCATCTTAACCCTGACACTGTCTCACATATAAGAATTTGTGTCTACTTTTATTTTTTTCTGTTCCAGCTTGCTGCACTGGACTATAAAATTCTAGTGAATATCAATACCTAGTTCACTGTGTGCCTGCAGCATATACTACATCATGCCTGTGATGTCACTTTTGGCTTTTAGTTCTTAGCACATTGATCAGTATTGTAGCAATTAACCTGCCACAAAAAATAATGATTAAGCAAGGATTTGCCAAATCACAGTTTGATCTTACAATAACTTGGCAACACATAAAGTGTGCAGTTCTCAAACAGACACTTTCGTATCTGCCCCAGCTAAGTTTTAGCTTATGTCAAAACAGAATTTGCATTTTCCAGGAGTACTTAATGAAAGTGGAGAAGTATTTGCAATGATAACATTAAAACCAGAGCTATACAGACATTCATCTTAATTCTTACCTTTGCTGGCAACAGTGAAATTCCCTTCAAGTAACTCATGCAGATTCTGATATGAGGACTGTGACAACAGCAGCAGTCATGTAAAATAATTAGTGTAAGGGGACAGAATCCACTACGGTACTTTCACTCTTCAAGAAGAGTCAAATACTGTGACTACTTTACAAAGTGGGCTTACCTTCATTGCTTACCTTGAGGACTGAGAAGAGAAAGGCTTGATTCCATTTCTAAAGTTTGCCAAACACCTTGGCAGAAATTATGTACTCTGGATGAAGAAAGCTGGACCTTCTTGACTTGACTAGGACTCTGCCTAAGTGGCTGACTTTGAACAGTCTTTGAGGGTGCATCTGCCTTTTGTCGGTCTGGCCCATGATTTTCAATAGAGAAATCTAGTTGAACCTGCTCAAATTCAAAGACAATCTTACAGAAATACATACTTTCCACATCAAAGACATCTGAAGATTGGTTAAATTTCATAATGGCATTTTAGACTTGGAAAGATAGAAGCAAGAGTTTTAGCAAGAAGCAAGACAAAACCCCATTATTTTTAATTTTGAAAGGTTGTACAAGATTAATTACAACATCATGACTGGTTGAGAAACCCTAGTTTATTTAGTGTTAACAAATACTATTTTGTACAGGAACAATGCATAATTTAAAAAATATATAGATTTTTTAAGTCTTCCAGGAGAAGACTGTTGAGCAATTCCAATTGAAAAATCCAACTGAAGGTGACTACACTGATGACAAAACTGCACCGTACCTCAGTTGATGGCAATTCTGTTTCTTCTCCCCAGCTGTTTGGAGCTGCATCTTCCTTTAAGCCGGGGCAGGCAACTAGAGAAGAGAACCTTGAGGGATGCTGTTGCCTTGCATACTGCAGCTTCTAATAAGAAATATTACATTTACACAAATAACTCAGGGTCTCTAAAAATAATGTATTTATAGCTCAGTTTGCTGTTA
>JAOXXN010000230.1:12235265-12252392 GCA_026770055.1 Myrmophylax atrothorax
TCAGTTATACATACTATTAAGCAAAATTATGTTCCCTTCAGATCAACTGGGTGAAACTACCCTACTAATAAACCTTGTATGAAATCTACATTTAAAATCTACATTTCCTGGTGTTGTTACTATCACTCTGTTTCTTACTCAGGTTTATATTGTCAGGATAATTCTTGACTTCTGTCTTTTCCCATGATTAAATTACAGAAGAAAAACTCCAAAAGAATACCAGAAAAAACAATTAAAACAAAGCAGCTATGGAAAAGTACTTTGTAGGCAACTAAAAAAATCTAATTTACCCCACAAAGTTTCACCAACTTTCAACAAGTAGCAATTAAAGTGACGTTTGATGAAAAGCTTCAGCCCTGTCAAAGGAGAGGAAAACAAACATCGAAGTGTTTTGCTATATATTTAAGGCTAAAGAAACAAAACATGAGCCCATTATGTAAAGTAACTGGCAGTGAAACTCCTGTAGCCATGATAGTAATAAACTCTCTCCGTTTTTGTAAGGGTGACGATGAACACAGGAGGAAATGCAGCCTGGCTGGTAACAGTGATCAGCTAGAATAAAAAACCCAAACTAGAGTAACTGGTTTTTGGACGATCAGCTGGCAGCTCAACTTCAGTGCAGGAGCTGTTCTGGGTAAAGAGCAGACTGGAAATTGAACACAGAACAGCTTGGATATAAGAAGGGTTATGCTTTCTAGTCTGGACAAATGATGCTTTCAAAGGCTCCAGAGGTGGAAAGATCCCCAGTGACAGCCACCTCAGCCACAACCTCCAAGCAAGCCATCAGCTGAAGAGGGTGAACTGCTCCCAGAGTTTAGCACAGCACTGGGAAACTCACAGTCAAATGCTACCTCTCCAAGCGCCACGGACACACTGTATTTTTCAATACAAAAGCAAGAATGATCCCTTTAATGATTTTTAACCAAACAGAGGAAACAAGAGATGTGTAGAAAATTACAAACACAGTATCTAGCTCATTAAAAATAAGGAAATGGAAGACTGGGATGGATGGGTAATGAATATTCATTGGTCTTAATTTAAGACAGGTAAGTTCTAAGATGAGTGTGAAAGAAAGAAAAATCAAATTGGTGAGTAAGAAAAAAAAGTTGTAAAAAATGTGGGCTTGAATTGTGGGAATTTTGCACAGATCTGGAAATCACCTTTGGATATGTTTAGTGTAAGCATTTAGCTAGTCTTTTTCAGACCTCAAGCCCAGCAGTGCAGAGATGAAAAAAACAGGTTACAAGAGGTCTACTCAAATGCTTTGTGGACCCTAATTTCCTTTGTAAAAATTATTTCCAGTGTTAGGTTTTAAGAAACAGGTCACTGTTTCTGAAACAGCAAACTGAAAGTTCAAGTGAACAAAGGATGCCAAGCTTGTGCCTCTAAGTTAATAAGATGTTCACAAGCAGTCTGAACAAATGATCCATCCACAAGCATGCTGAGCCACTCCACAGTAAGTTCTCCTGCTGGCAGACCACATTCTGGGCATTCTGCACACTGTAACAGCTGCCTCACCTATTCCCTTCTGAAACCATGTAGAGGGAGATCAGAATCATGTGCTCGGGACAGCTACCTAGGACCGGACTTGAACTTTCCAGCTTGGAGTTTTACAAGAAGTTAAAGATTTCCTGCTCCAGAATTAGCCCTCACCACTGTCCCATAAGATGTGTCATGGATATGTCAGCAAGGCTATTTATTTGGTGCTCAATTCTTTTCTCTGAGGACCCTACAGCAAAATGCCAATACTTCTTGTGGCAGCGCGCTGTGACAGCTCTTGATCAGGCCCTCAGACTGTCAATGAAGAGATGAAAAACAGTGCTGCATTACCAGATGTATTCTCACAGAGCTCAAATAATTTGAATCTTCCCAGCTCAGAACCCAGATGGCTTCCCCTATGTTATGGCCTAAATAATATTTTTCATGCCCTCATTAATACTTTTGAAATAAAAAGAACTTGATTAGATAAATTCGGTAAAATATACCAGATTCTTCAGGTCCCATTGCACTTACCTGGCTGACCTGTTATAGTTCTCAATTTCTGTTGTCTTAGACTATCTGCTATATCTGGGGAAGAATAAGTCTCCATTAGCTCTGAGAAGGTATAGCAAATCACATTCTCAGTTTATCCCTGTCAGATCGATGGTTTACAATGTTTGCTCATGCCACAACCTTTAAAACTTCTTCATTGACTAATGGGCAGTAAAGAAGAACAGGGATTTATTTTCATTCAAGCAGCCTGTTCCAGTTTGATTCTAATTGATTCTTAAACAGCACAGCCTTTTGGACTTCAGGCAACCTTTGTCTACCATACGAGACAGCACCTGCTGTTGGATACCTTCTGCTAGGAAGAAGCTAAGAGAAATGCAAGCACCTGGGACAGGATGTCCAAATGCAGAGTTTTTCCCTGCCAAGTTCCCTTAGAACATATTCCAAAACACTGGCATTGTTTCAATTCGACAAATTCACCTTAGCCAAGAAAAATACATACTTGTTCACTTCCCCAAATAATATGCCTTTTCTGCTGAAATACTGCTGCATACTTTGGATGCTTGGAGAGCCTTTTCCTTTCATACTCAAATGTCTGAGCCCTCCAAATAAGTACTACCTCTTTTTACTACTATTCTTTATCCAAGAGAATAGCAATCCTGTGCAGAAGCTGCATAGCTGTCTACCTAAAGGCCTGGCAGCAGAACACTGAGTTTGACCCTGTCAGTACTATTCTCAAATTTAATTGCTGGATGATCTTGGCACTTCAAACTTTCACAGTATTTTCTTAGATCTACTAACCCAGAAGTTTTCGTAATTAGTCCAGATAACATCCCTCATGTGTATGATCTGCAGTGCTGTTTTAATTCAAAGGAAAAAATTATATCCATTTTCAGCATACCTAAATTGCCAAAAAGATTGGACCAGCTGAGTCACTTAACCTTCATTTACATAATTTGTGGCACTTATTCCAAGCAACTACACAGGTTAATATGCTTTTTCTTTTCTTTAGCATCATTCTTAACTCTAATAAAAATAAAATACTAATTAGAATTTACTTCCACTGGTTCTTTTCCAAGAAACTCACCTTTGTCATTCAAACTATCTGACCAGATGGTTCATATACTTTGTATTACACCTAGGCCAACCAGATAACATCTGAAGAATTAGTGATAATTTCAGACTGAAAACCCCACAGGATGGTATGCTCAACATGAATGTGCATCCTACCCTTTTAGAATGTGTCTAGATGTAAAAATGTTTAAGACATTCTTAGAATGTATTCAGATGGTAAAATTTTCAATAAATGACTGAAATTTGTGATTTTTTTAGTGTAATCTGTCAATACAATAGGATTATCTCCTGTGTAGTTTCATATTATCTGAAGATAATACTAGAGATCTCTTATGTAAAAAGAGAAACATTTAAATTCAATCTCCTACATATTCCTAGATGAACTTTAGTAATTCTCAAAAAGGCGCTCAAATATTTTCTTAATTTCAGCCAAGACAAGTAAAAATGCATAAAGGGAGAATTAAAAATAAACAGGATCCTCCAAGGACAGTAGCTTAAATTCAGCTGATTTTTAACCCCAAAGGCAGAGGAGATTGCAGTTACAATATGCTGGGGGCTGACTGTTTGGAAAGCAGCTCAGCAGAAAAGAAACAAGAAACCTGATGGACTACAAGTCGAACATGAGGCATCAGCGCATTCATGAGGCCTTTGGGTAACAGCATCCTGACTGCACCAAGAAAAGCACTGCCAGCAGGTCAAGGGAGGCGACTATTTCCCGCTACCAAGCACTGATGCAACCACATTTAAAGTATTGTGTCCACTTTTGGGCACCCCAGGACATGACAGACATGGACATGCTGCAACAGCCAGAAACAGCAATCAGGCAGATGGTCAGCGAGTTGGAGTATCTGACATCAAAGAGAGGATGGGGCAGCTGGCCCTGCTGGCCTCCAGAAGAGACAGGTCAGGAATGATCTTTTCAACGTGTATGAGCACTTGATGAGGATGGTGGAAGGCAATAAAGGCTGAGTCAGTCTCAATGCTATACAGCAGAAGAGTGAGGCAATGGGCAGAAAGAAGTACAGGACACTCTGCTGAAGCTGTAAGGCAAAACCCCTCAACCAAATGGCAAACTTCTTTATTGGGAGGGTGACCAAACACTGGAATGACTTGCCTGGAGTGGTTCCGAGAGGAAGTATTTCCCCAATTGAACTTGGTTAATAATTCTACTGGAGTTTTATACCTCAGAGCAACAACCTTACCCTTTCTGAAAGAACATTGTTTACTGCCATCAAAACTACAACAACAATCAGCTGCTCTGACTCAATCCTCACAGGAACAAATCTGATCAATTAAGTAAAGTACATAGTGAAATCCTGGCTATTGAAGTTACTGGGAGGTTTGCCACTAACTTCTAGGGGAGGCAGATTTATCCACTTGTCTCTCTGATAAAAGATGCAATTTAACTATTAAAAGTTGTATTTTAATGATAGAAGACAAGAGACAGCTTAACTATATATCCTGCTTTCATATATGGAAAAGGTGCTGCTACAATAATTTGGACATGGGTGCTTTAAAATCACATCACTGTGAATATCTGGAAATGTGCTCACTGGTCAATAACTTTAAAGTTTATCTTAGGACATACTGCAGATACTTCAAATGGCCTTTCCTCATTTGGTTGAAGATCATGTTTAAAAATATTACTTTTGAAGCCCCAAACCCTTCAAACATCTGGGGAAACCCCTTAAGTACAGGGAAACATCTGGATAACAGCAAGCCACTAGTGGTGTTCCCTGGGGGTCAATTTTAAGGCCAGTTCTTTTCACTCTTTTTATCAACGACTTGGACACGTGAATTGAGTCCACACTTAACTAAGTTTGCTGATGATACTAAATTAGGAAGACTGGTTGATTCCCGTGAGGGTAGAGAGACCTTACAGAGAGACCTTGATACACTGGAACGCTTGGCAATCACCAACTGCATGAAATCTAACAAGAAAAAAAATTATGGATTCTGTACCCAGGACAGTGTAATCCTGAATGCTGCTATCCACTGGGGGACAAGAGGCTGAAGTGCAGCCCTGAAGAAAGGTATCTGGGGCTTTTGGTTGTTGGCAAGCTCCACGTGAGTCAACAGTGTGTCCTGGTGGCCAAAAGTGCCAACTGTGTCCTCAGTATGTGAAGCACAACACAGTTGAACAACCAAAGGGAATGACTGTTCCATTATGCTCACCACTGGTGTGGTCTCACCTTGAGCACTGTGTGCAGTTTTGGGCTCCACCATCAGAGAAGGATATAGAAATACTAGAATGTGTCCAGAGGAGGCCAACAAAGATGGTGAAAGGACCTGAGGGGTAGATTTATGAGGAGTGGCTAAAGATACTTGGATTATTCAGCTTAAAAAAGAGGAGACTGAGGAATGACCTCCTTGCCGTCTAACTTTCTCATGATAGAGAGCCGAGTAGGAGGTGCTGATCTCTTCTTTTTCGTATCCAGCAATAGAATGCGAGAGAATGGCTTAAAGCTGCATCAGGGGAAATTCAGACTAGATATTAGGAAGAAGTTCTTCCCTGAGAGGGCGGTCAAGCAGTGGAACAACCTCACCCGGATGTGGTCATGACCCCAAGCCTGTCTGTGTTCAAGAAGCATTTGAGACAATGCCCTTAGACACAAGGTCTCTTTATCTTGTATCTTTGCCCTGTCTCTCATCTGGATTCAAAGATCCTCATGGGTCCCTTCCATTTCTGGATATTCGATGATTCTGTGAAATCTTCCAAAGATAGATTTGAGCTAAAGTCAGTAAGAGTCAGTTAAATGCAGAATTTTAAGGAAAGTTACATCTGTGGAATTTGAACTGGCTTAATGGATCATCATTATTACTAAATTTCAGAGAGCATATAATTACCTGTGATGTGAGTCTGTGCTGTAGATGTTTTAGAGCTGATAGCTGACACTGTGTTCTTTTGACAAGTTCTCTTGGAAGCAGACTACTAGAGGAAATACAAACTGTGCAGCATTTAGAACTAACACGACGCCTAAGTCCTATAAAGGAGAGAAAATACCAATGAAGGCATTCTTTGTTGTTATTTTGTCATCAATATTACATTCCCAGCATGTGTTTACAGTGTATTGAAATGAACCACAGAAGACAGGCCTTCTCATTGCAGATGGTTTCAATGCTACGCAGAAATGGACCTCATGATTTCTTCCTTTGCTTCAATGTCAGAGAAACTGCACATGGAACTTAAATATCCACAGTGAAATCACCTTACATCATATATACTCTTAATTCAAGTTTGCTCTACAGTAGGCTTATTCTGCTTACTCTTCCACTTTCCTAAAACATTAGTTTTTATTCCAAGAGATAAACTGCCTCTTTTCTGCTCATATACAAAGTCTTAGTTCAAGTTCCAGTTCCCACACTGACATCTACACATCACCTAAGACGTTCATCAACAAAAGTTACTGCATACAGACTCTCATCGTTCTATATTAGCATTTCCTATTACAGGATAATTTTATTTGCAACAATTAGTACCACAGTCTCACATAAACCATGCAGGCCAAGGATCAGTTAGGTCCAGAACTTTGTTTTCAGATTAAAGCTCTCTCCAGCTCAAAGGATGAACTGATTCCCAGATTTTATTCTAAATATATGTTAGCACTCTTCAGTAGAATACATTTACCTTCCTTTAACACCATTCCAAGCTCTTCCCTGAGTCTGTTTCCCATTTCAATCAACTGCTGCTTCTCTTGGCTTAGAATTGAGATTTTTCTTGCAGCTTCCTTTAGTTTATTTTGCATTCCCTGTAGAGTATGTCTGACACCATATTGAAGCTCAACACCTGGACCTACATCAGGCAACTGTTGTCCAAGATCTGCTATCTTTTCTTCAAAAACTTTGGGTTCTGGCCCCTGAATAAAACAGGTAGTGCTTATAACGAATAATATCCTATGCATTTAATTACACACACACACATATACACACACAGAGAGATATTTTCGGTAGTTTAAACCTGTTCATACCTTTTCTATGTCTGCGCTTACTATACAATCCAGCTGAGCTGAGCTCAGATGAGCTTCGACGCCGCTCAAAGTGGTTGCAGTTGAAATTTTGTGTGTGCTCACTGAACCTAAGAGAGGAGTGTAATAGCAACAGCTGCTTTAGAACATTGTCTCACGAATATACATGTCCAGTTATAGAATCACAGCATCATTCAGGTTAGAAAAGAGCTTTAAGATCATCCAGTCAAACCATTAATCTATCACTGCTAAGTTTACCATTAAAGCATGTCCTCAAGGCCACATCTACACAACTTTGAAATTCCTCCAAGGATGGTGACAACCATTTTCCTGGGCAGCTTGTGCCAATGCTTGAATAACCCTTTCCAAAAAGAAATTTTTCCTAATATCCAATCAAAACCTGCACTGACATAACTTGAAGTCATTTATCTTGTCCTATTGCCTGTTACTTGGGAGAAGAGTCCAACCCTCAGCTCAAAACAACCTCCTTTCAGGTAGTTGTAGAGAGTGGCAGGCTCCCCCATGAGCTGCTTCAGTAGATATACTGTGAACAAATATACTGTAAACCCCATGACAGGGGGGTTTGGACCAGGAGATCTTTAAAGGTCCCTTCCAACTCAAACCATTCTGTGATTCTATATACTTGCTTCAGTATCAGGAATTCTGTCATAACTTCTAATGTAATATGCATGTATTTGCTTTACTCTTGCAATATGTATACACATTTGCTTTTCTAGTGGTAATTTCATGGTGACATTGTGTGTGTGTGTGCGTGTATTTGTTTTTACTAATAATAGTTCTATAGTAATTTGTAATAAAGAATCTCGGACCACTGTGTGCTTGTGTATTGTGCCATGTTGAGAACCCCACAGCAATGAGTTTTATACACCCGTGGGCTGCGTAGCCCTCATAGGTAGTGACCATGACTGCTACACTTCCCTATTGAATTTAAAGTTCTTTGGCAAGAGTTCTCACCTTGCTCTGCAAGCTGTCTGGTTTTTGTCAGAGGAAGAGAGGACATTTGCTCATCAAGACTCTCCATTTCTTTCCTCATTTGTGCAACAGCAGCCCGAAGGCTGGCATTCTGCTTCTGCAGCTTTTTTACATCCAAGGTAGAAATATCTTTGCAGAGAGAACATTTATCATCATAGTGAAATATCTGGAAAGTAGAAGTACAACACAATAAGAACCCTTCACTGATAAGCAGCACATATTCTCTCCGTACCACCACAGACAGAGATACTAATTCCTTCAACCCATGAATATTATGTGGGAGGAAAGAAGCACAGGAGGAAAAGAAATAGATCTGGTTGTTGAGGATTTGCCAAGGAAAAGGTAGTATGCTGAGAGCATCATAGGAGGAGGCACAGATGGGGAAGACCACGGCCACAGAGGTGGCTGTTCTGTCACTGTTGTTCTGTAAGTGTTCTCTCTCTGTCCCTTCCATGCACCCATTTCCCTAAACAACTTACTGGTTCACCAGCAGTCCCCTTTCTGACCTGTCCAATTCTTGAAAGTGTCATTGGAGATCACCTATTCACAGTAACACAAAGAAGTGAATGTTCTTTGCTAAACAGAAAAAGGGCAAGGAATGTGTGGACTACACCCACATAACCTGACAATGGAAAATACCTAGAAAACCTTGAAGTATTTCAATTTAAAGTAAGCAGCAATGTCTTTTGTATGTTAGATAAGCTAACAACATGCATGGTAAAAGAAACATTTGTCAGATGATGATTGAAGCTCTACCTTCATGAAGGCCTTGAAGCTTGTCTTTTGGTAATATACTTAGTGGAAGTCAGAATTGATAAGCAAGTATCATTCTTATAGACTTCCAGAACTGAAGAGACTGACAAAACCCAGATTGCCAAGGTTGCTTTTTACTGTAAAAGATCTTATTTATATCAGTAAAATACAACCAGCTTGCTTATAAAGTAGTACATTCCAGAATCATTCCATTTCTTAAATTTTCAAGGGGAATTGCTCAGTTTTCTTCATGGACTGCATGCAGCCTTAAAGATTATCTTGGAGATTTAGTTTGGAAATCTAGCCCTGTGTGCATTAAGTGATGGCCTAATCAAGGCAAAAATGTGAAATGCTCTGGATCACAAACCAGAAGAACTGCTTTAGTCTGTTCTACCAAAGGTTGCTAGCTCCAGAATATAATTCCTGCCAATATTAAGCTACATATGTTTAGGGAAAAGGACAAATAATTAAATACTTCCTTTCTCTTATGTGCCCCCTCAATTTCCAAATTTGCAGCTTTTGGGGGTGGAAAGAAAAGGAAAATCAGATGTGACAAAAAGCCACAAACCCCAAAACACACAGACATTGATTTGAAAACACATTTTCTGGTCACTTGAAATTTCATCACAATCTTTAGAAAAAAAAATCTAGTTGGACCAAAGAGATACAGGGACCATGAAATTAGGGTCATGACATTATTTACTTTTACTGCTTTTTCATTCAGAATGTCTCTGCAAACAGTTTTCAAGAAGTTATGTTAGACCAATGGTGGTGTATTATAACTGTGGTTTCATCCAAACAGAGAAGGCAGAATTTAAATTCCAACCCTGTAAAATCTTCTCTCACTGACAGAAACATTTGTCACCATTCATTTAAGAAATGTAGATACTATTTGGTACAAGAGTATTAGAAAGCCTTGCAACAGCAGAAGATGCACTCCTCCAGTGACTAAAGAAATCCTAATCCACAGACCATCCAGATCAGATGTTTTTGAAAATAAAAGGATCTTGAAATGTGTTTGGAGCATTTGTATTGCATGTTGCTAATTTTAAACATTTCTTTGAATTCAACCCTAATCTTAAATCGTTGCAAGGCAGCAATTCTGCCTCTTCAGAGGGCATGGCAATCCTTGAGGCACTGCACATAAAACATGTGTGAGGAAATTACTTCAGTCTCAACATTTATGCCTTGCACAGCCTCAAACACTTCTCCCTTCCCATCTTCTCCATCATTCACCACTTCCTCTTAGGCTGTTAAGGTGAGGAGGGGAAAGGCACTGTTAGGTACCAGTACATCACCCAGATATGTTCTGAATTTTGGGGCCCAGGACTTCATGTCAATCTGCACCATACACATGTACCATCACAGTTTGAACCAGAAATACAACTGTTCCAGATTTTTGTAAGTGGACAAGGGTCTAGAGAGAACACCACATAATAAACCAGAATTACTCTAAGCAGTCTTTCTTTATCTGTGCACTTCTAAGGTATTATCACCTTGGTCTAGTTAGACAGACATGACAGACAGACATGACCTAAGTCATACTAAAATATCAGTTATAAGCAAGATTTTACAGGCTGGTGTGTTTCACATCTCTGTTGCTTAATTAAAGGCTGAGAATGACTACTACACTTCATTTTGTATAGAAAAATTACAGAAAAAGGTTCTAGTTCAGAATAGCAGACTTTTCTTTTTTTGTTATTTAGATTTTAAAACACTGGCCCAGCCCATAAATTAGAGACCAAAATGTTTTGCTGAGATGGGTACTGCTTATTCTACAGGCCAAAAGTGCAAAACCCAGAGTATTTTAACACCAGAAAGAAAAGCGTGACAATGAAAACAAAGTCTTGCCAACAGCAGTTGAAGACAACAGTGAATGCAAACAGCTAAAAGACCCCTGCTCAACCCTGCTTCTTTCAGTATCTCAACAATCTATTTGCAAATTGGTATAGTTTGAAGTGAAATTGGAAAAAACAACTTGCTCCAGAGCAAGTTTTTGCTAGCAGTCTACTTTTGTCTATGACATATCTTTCTGAACACAACACTTTCTGCATTCAGGAACTACTAGGCTTGCTTAGCACTGCTTTTTCCTAGCAAGCTCTGGGAACATGCTCTGAACTGCTCACTGTAGCTGCCCAGTAGAGTGCACTGCAGCACACTCTCTACCTTCATTTATTTACAAAAGACCATTTTCTACTTATAATGCATTATTGTTCAGAATGGCTTCAAGCCACCATTATGTTTGCAATTTTGAATGCATTTTTAAAATATATGTATTTTAATAGGTAGTAATTAAAGGAAAATACTGATAGTAAAATACAAGACATTATTCAAACAGGTGACATATTACTATTTTGAAGCATTGCCTTAAAATTTTAACTTTACAACTTTAAAATCTACCCTGAACTGCAACTGACACAGAGCCTCAGGAACATTCCAGAAATTAATTCTTCTCATTCTGATGTGGCACAATGGTACAAGTATGTTGTTGTGTTTTGGAGCAACTGTCTACATCTAGCTTGCTCCTTGTGCTAGTGAGTAATAAATAGGAGCCATAATTAAACCTGAGACCTAACCTATGTGTATTCCAGGCTAGATATGTCTATATTTTGAATGAAACAGATAAAACAGATGAACTGTAAGTCCAGTGGAAACAAGGCACATAAAGCTGTCATCTCAGAATGAATTCATCCACGTCTACACTAAGTGTGGTCTAACCTGTTTCTTCCCTTCAGGTAAAATACTGTGATGAAATGATGCTTGTTCTCTAGTCAAAGAAAGAACAGTCTACACTTCATGCAACCTACAGTCTGTTTTCTGCAGACCAGCTTCAACCTAGGAGGGAAAGAAAGGAGGAAAAGCAAAGCATGTCAGTAGCTCAAGGTCAAAGGAGTGGAGGAAAGAAAAAGGAAAAGAAAGCAAGGGAAGGGGAAAGGGAGAAGAAAAGGAAAAAGGAAGAAAAAAGCAAAAGAAGAAAAAAAGAAGAAAAAAAGGAAATTGAAGATATTTTAGATCATAGCACAGGAACTTTAAGCACATCCCTTTTGGCTCTGTCAAAAACAGCCTTCACAGACAAATAATTTCGCTTCATTGTCTCATCTTTATGTGAAACGGACAATGCTGATTCATCTCTCCCATGTGCTCCTATGCTGCAGCTATTGATGCCTATGAATCATTTTTGAAAGACAATGATAAAATAACACCAGAGTAAATGCCTGCATTCTAAACTTCATAAACAAGTGTTTCCTCTGTACCCATGAGTTTACTATGCAACCTGGCATTGAGAGCTGTTAACCCATTGTGTAATAATCTCTAACCAATAAACATTTATTTAATTTTTCAGAAACCGAAGCTTGTACCTACACAAAATAGAGTTTTTTTCCCTGATGCAAAAATGCTGAGTTTTCCAGGACTAATATTGTTCCCTTGAAAGAATTCAAATGGTACTACGATGGGAAATTCTTTCTCGCCTGGGGCTGCTCTAAGAGACATCTTTCTTCTTTTGCTACAAAGACAAGAGAAAAGCAGTGACATCTCTCAAGATGACTTGATTTCATGAAAAGAGACAAAAGGCCACTATTAGAGATTGTTCATGACAATTAATCTGGTCTCTGATCAAATATATGTGATGAATCCCTGTGCATAATTTAGATTTAGCTTTACAGATTTTTGAAAACCAAAGTTGTACTTACCCAAGAAACACCATGGTGGGAAAACTCATAGCTCTCTTTACAACAGATGTTTCTTAAACAGTGTTAATTTGAAATTCTCACCTCCTCTCTTGATGAAGACAGGCTTTGTGTTAGATCCTGTGATTTCTGATACTGATTACGTTCAGCATTCTCAGAGAGCTGCTGCCAGTTCAGTTCCGTTTGCATTTTACTCTGCTCTAGAATCCATTCTTGCTCAGCTTCCAGAGACAGTTGTTGCTTATACCTATGATACACAGAGCAAAGCTGTTGACTTCAGCGAAATAAATACTGTTTTGTGGTGGGTTTATTTGTTTGTTTTGTTTTATTTTGTTTGTTGGGGGGTTTTTTGTTTAATCTTAGCTTTGTTTATTATCGTTATCTTCTTTCCTTGTGCTATTTTACAAATTACCTATTTTATTCTATTCCACTCTAAGTGTTTTACAGGACAAAATCATTTTAATTGCTTAGAGCTCAGTAGTCTCCAAGGGTCCATCTGCAGGGGTATTTAGAATCAGCTTTGGAGGTCACCTCAGATCAAGCGACATAAACCGTCCTTCAACATCAATGCTGCTCTCAGCAATTGCAGCCACAGCACGTTTCCTTTTTGCCGATATCAGAAAAGAGAGACAAAAGAGCTAAGAATTAAAATTGCTGGATTGTCAGGATAAAATTTCCACGCTCAAAGGCTACTGCATTTACATACAGTGAAAACACAGTATAGAAAGAGAAGAGATAGGAGGTGCACAGAATGAGACAGATATTCGGAATTTATGGGCTTTCAAGAAAGGTTTAATTGTCAGATTGCTGAGCTTTTAAAACACAAAGCTGTGATGACTTCAGAACACTCAATATTGGTTGTAAATGTCACTTTAGACAAAGTATTAGTCTTCTTTATCATTCTGCACCTTTCTGGAATTTGGCCAACTGTGCCCTCATCTTCTCTTTTAGTTCATGCACTGATTGAACTTGGAATTCTTTAGAGGCAGGTGCCCTAGATATCTCAATCAGATGAGAATCTTTGCCTGCTTTTTGGCACTACAGTTTCTTCTTGAAGTCTAGACACAAGAACAACCCCTCTCCCATGTTTATACTTGCTTAAGAAAAGTAACATGTGATGCAATCTGGGATATAAAACTGTTCAGTGATTTTTTTCTTAAAATGAAGAGTTTAGAGGGACTTTTTCATGAGCCAAATCCATATTGTAAACCATTCATTTCCAGTCACATGAAATGCAGGCCACCTGAGCAATTTTGTTTCCAGTGGCTGTCTTGACTGTCTCTTTCCAGGCTAGTTATGAAAGAAGCTCTTCTGGTGCTTTGTTCCTTCTCTAGATTCCCAGATACTTTTTTTTTCCACATGACCTCATTTTCTTATTGAACCTTGAAGAGATGTTACTTGATTACGTCAGTCATAAAACTAATGGTCATCTGGTCCAACCTTTCATGGGAAAGGAAGTCTAAATGAGATTATCTAGTACCCTGTCCAATTGTTTCTTGAAAACCCGTAGCAATGTAGAGTCTAACATGTCCCTAGGGCAGTTGTTCCAGTGATTTATTGTTCTTCCTGTAAAAAATAACAAATACTTTTCACATTGAGATGAAATCTCTCCCCGTGCAACTTCTACCTGTGGCCCCTTGTCTTCTGCATGTGGCTGTTTGGGAAGAGAGAGCCTCCATCCTCTTTGTAGCCATCCCTTATGTACATGAGAACTGTAATGAGGTCTCCCTGAGCCTTATCCAGGAAGAAAAAAACCAACTAGACAATTCTCCAGGATCAAAAAATGAGTCTCTGATCATTGGATGTGACAAACAAAAAAATTGAAGCTTGTGCTTCTCAGGTACACTAAGTAACAAACCCTGCTAAAGAACACAATGATCTCATGGTCTTTCAATTCTGTCAGCCTAGATTTCACATTTAGCCCCAAGACAATTAAAATAAAGTTACGTTTTCTCTTCATCTTCTGCTTCTTGATGGCAATGTTCAAATCATGCTACCATGCACAAATAGAGTAAGTAATATCTTCTTCCTTTGGGTAAGGAGAAATAGATGCTTTATTTAAGTCACTGCTGTGGATGTTTATGAACAGTACTGCCTCCCTGCCAGGAACATGCAACACTAAGAAAGATTTGTTCTTTCTGTATCATCCTTTCAGCTTCAGTTGCTCCAAATGCTACCACAGTTAAAAAGATCAACTAAATCTGACTTCCTTTCTCAACCGCAATCGTAAAGACATTAAAGATAAAAAATGTCTATGAGATGCTTTCTGGACTCAAGGCACTGAAAGAAACTACGCTCAGTGTATACCCACTAAGGCATCAAAATACTTTTACAAGTGCCTTTTAAAACCCGATGTATGCTTCATGAGCTAAAATTAACAATGCATTACATGACCTTTGCACAAGAAATGAAAAACAAGACCACAGCTCCAGCCTACTCCTTCCTTGAAATTATCAAACTACAGTCACAATTTTTCTTGAAAAGAGGTGGTTAAGAAAAACAATACTTCTTTTACAATCTTTCTCTACAATTACCTTAAAATTAAAAAGCACCATAGAGTTTCATATTAAAACAACTTTCTTCTCAATCTCCATATCTCAAATTGCTAATAAATTGGAAGTGCTATCCTGAGGCAAATTTAGGTTCCATATAACACAGGAATCATTAGTTCCATATAAAAATCTAAATTAATGAACCTTCCTATCATTTTTTCCATCACAGAGAACTGTATTTCTTAGAAATGCAATTTAATGGCAGAAAAGAGAGCATTTTGCCTTTGAGAGCAGCAATATTGATAATTGCATGTTGGTTTCAATAAGGATCATAATGGAAATAACACTGTAATTTTAAATACAAATTGCACCAATTGCCTGGATCTCTTGCAGTCACAGGAAGAAGAGTAAACCGCAGTATGGTGATATCAAAAGAAGACTCAGGAAACACTACACATGTGAGGGAGAACATAGTGCTACAAGCACAGCTTACCCCTACAACCTAACCAACAAAATTACCCATTGCAATCCAACCACTTCAGCAGATACAGAGAAACCATATTCACAGGTAGTTCTGCTCCCTCTAATGAGGGCCTAACAGGACTTTCATCAGCTTCTTTTACCAAAAAAACCCAAACAAACCAAAAATCCCCCAAACCAACCAAACAAAATCCTCACAGCCCACCCCCCCCAAACAAAACCTCCACCAAAATAAAAAACAAACCCCGAAACCAAAACAACTTCCCCCCCCAAAAAAACTTGGCTGTAAATCACACACAATTTAATGTGGTTGGTATATCCAATTCAGTGGAGACTTTGTGATTTTTTCTACTAAAATGCCACATTTGAGCTAGTCACCTTTCAAACAAATAGGAGCAAGGTGGTGCTGAAGAAGAGTAATACTTGAGAACCTTCAGAGAGAACCTTCAGACTTTCATACAATGCTTATTTGTCAAAGAAGTGTAAAGCTTTACAATGTTGTTCAAAGTATAAAGAAACTGAACTTTCTTCTCTCTTCCTTGCTATCCTTATATCCACCTGTTTCACAGTGTACTGCAAGTCATGATGAAACAAGCACTCAGCATAGGCAGTGCTGTAGCAGTGTTGAAAAAAAACCACCATTCAGCATAGTCCCTTGAAAAAATTATGACCATCAGTGATACAAGTCAGCATCACTTGTGTGCTGTCTCTTCCTTTACTCGTGGAGGCTGGTTTGCTGTTTATGTTACAAGTAAGGTTAGACATATAAAACAGCAAATCTGCATCATGTGTGATCTGAACAGAATTGATAAAATAAAGCAGAAGTGGGGGAATAGGATAAAGGCCCAAGAACAAACAAGAGAAACCTGGCAACAGGGACACACCTTGGGTATCGCACACGATGGGCTGTGCTGTAGGGTACACTGGACCATCCTGCATCCGCCTCTGCCATTCTGCAAGGCAGACACAAGATTAGGAGCCATAAGGGACTGCAGGGTAGGGTGGGAAGAAACAATTGCTTCTAGGACCGAGAAGTGGTTACACATTCCAGAGTGTCCAAGGAATGTAAATAGAGGGCAACACACCATGAGGAACAGTGATACTGAGTTTCTAGAGCAAATACCCCCAGGGACGACATGAAGGGACAGCCAATGGAGAAAGGAAATGCTACTGGCAAGGCAGGGATCAAGTGTTCTCCAGGACTAGGGGTTTGTACACCCGAAGAGCACAAGGGGAGAAAAAAGACAATTGAGTGGCGGTGAAAGAAAATCCTGCCAGCAGAACAACCTGCAGACAGGAAGCAGATCCCAGAAGGTCCCGTGGAGGGCCCAGAGGGTCAGATATTCTGAGGCAGGAGAGCAGATGGCAGACAGACTGTTGAGGTCAAGGCCCTTAGAAAAAGGCAGCAGAGAGGAGCACAAGATAATGCTTCGGCCTCAGGGACAGCACACGGAGCAGAAAGGAGGATGCAGAAAGACAGGTGTCCAGAGAATAGGACTCGAGATGCACGAGCGACGCGTCGGGAGCTCCGAAGGACAACTTGCCGCACGACGGAATGCTGTGCGACCGTCCTGCCTTCTGACGGAGCAGCGCGGTCGCGGCGCGGTTCCTCCCGGCGCGGCCCGGCAACGGCCCGACTCGTCCAGCGCTCACGGCCTGAGCCGCGTCTGCCGTGCCAGGGGCGGGCAGGGC
>JAOXXN010000230.1:12266445-12288081 GCA_026770055.1 Myrmophylax atrothorax
GCCGGAGCGCGGGGCTGGGGGCGCTTCTGTCCCCTGGAGAGGCTCGAACGGTTCTCCCGGGGAGGGAACAAGCGAGCCCGGCCGGAGCGCGGGGCTGGAGGCGCTTCTGTCCCCTGGAGAGGCTCGAACGGTTCTCCTGGGGAGGGAACAAGCGAGCTGCCAAGGGGCTCTTGACGGCGCTTCCTCTCAGGGCCGCTCGCCGCGTCAGATGGCGCGGGGGTCCTCTGCTGTCGGGGCTCTGCACTGTGGGGCTGCAGAGCCTTTTCAACACCTTTGCTGTCGGGGCTCTGCACTGTGGGGCTGCAGAGCCTTTTCAACACCCTCGCTGTGGACACAGGAAAGCACTGTGGGCGCCCATGTGCAGGAAGCAGCACGGGGCTGGAGTGCCGTAAGCCACTGAGTATCCGTATCTAGCACTCTTTAAGTAGTCTGGAGAGATTGCCGGTTGCTATTTTTTAGCGAAGCAAGTTCATGTGTTATGACTAACTTTATGTTGCTACTAGGTATGCAATGCAAAAGAATAAAATCCGCACAACCAACATTTTTAACATTCACTCCCAATGAAATGTTCTGACAGTTTGGAAGCAGCACAGGTGATGATTCCTCCTACCCCCTGGATTCCTCCACTTTTACATCTTATTCCTGTTCTTCATACATTTGAACCGAGATACTTCCATCAGCATTTTGCCTGTTATCAATACTAGAGAGTTGCCACTGTCACAAAAGATTGCACTTTGTGCAGCTACTCTATGCTGCCTGGTTATTCCTTAAAAAAAAAAAAAAAAAAGAAATCCTTAATTGAACAATGCTTTACACCTTGTATCAAACAGAAGTTACCAGGAAAAACAATTTTGAAGAGCGGACAGATCCCAGTGTCAGGAGTCTTGGCAGAGATGCATCCTAAGGCTTACTTAGCTACCCAAAGCCTGCTGCACAAATTGGCCAGTCTATCAAGCTATATTTTACTTACAGCACTCAGCAAACAAGCCATCTGTGGCCTCAGGCACCTCAATGACCGGTTTTGTTGAGGTATTCTGTTTCCCTTCTTGTTAAACCATTTTATGTTCTGGTTGTGTTGACTTACCATGAATTGCTTTCTGTTTATATTTGATGTCCAGAAAACAAGAGGAGAAGCCAGTACTATGAGACTTAACTCTCCTCATACAGCCCAGGGTAATAAAACAGCAATAGTCATGTGGCCAGATTTATTTCTCTATCATGTATATAAAGTTGTTTCTTCCAAGAAGTAGGAGTGCTGGTCTAAATGCCATAGTAGCTATGTCCATACAGGCCTATTAACCATTATCCATTTGATGCTCAGTTGTCTAGACAAGTCTGTTGTGCCACACATGCTCTGGTTCTGAAACGGAGATATAAGAACTACATAGTTCCCAGTTTATAACAATCACTGTGCAAGCTTATTCTGTTGAAAGCAGAAGCATTCTTCAGTGATTAACACTTCTGATGTGCAACTGTGCTTGCACTCCTCTTTTAGGTACTATAATAGAAAACACTGACACAATAGGAGTAATCAACTGCACTTTAAAGAAATGGGCAATTTGTGTATGTGTAAGATCTCATGTGTAACTTGTCTGAAGCTCACTTCAACATTTTCAAGACTTCTGTGCTACACAGACCCTACGAAGTGCTGTGATGCAATTCCTCTCTGCACTCTTCTTGCACAGGGACACTTTATGTGCCTTTTCTGTGTCTTTTTTCACCTTGCATCTCTCTCTTCTAAGACTTCTTAGCATTACACATTGTCACAAGATTTTATTTTTTAGCTGCAAAGCTGCTTATGACTGCATATAGAAGATGTGAAAAATCAGATTCATCAAATACTGATTTTTTTACTGATAATGTAGTAACAACAATGGAAAGTATTTACTTCAGGCGGGCAGTGGTACTGAGTTGCTGCAGTTACTAACTCCCAGCATCCACAAAAACTGCCTGTGCAGATTTGCACTGCAGTTCCACTTAGGTACTTACTTGATGGGTGACAACTACTGATAGCTCACAACCATCTCAAGGGATCTGCGTAGCTCTTCAAGATAGCAGCGTATCAGGGCTGTATGGCTGTCCTCATAGGAATAAAAAGCCAGGGTGATTAGTCCACTGTTGCATAGAATTCCCGTGATGCGCCAGGTCTCCTACACGAATAGTCCAGGAGCTTCATGTAACAAGATCTCGTAACAAAAATCCCACAGCCTTTAATGCAGTAGTTAACACATAGCTGTAAAAATTAAATACACTCCTGACCTGCAGGAATGGCTTCAGTTTTCCTATAAAACTGATTTGGTTGAAATCCAGTTTTGACTTTGAGAGCTATGAGGGGACGTTCAATTAAAACACAGATGTGCGTGTCTCCTTTTTATGCATTTTTGCAAGATTTGTAAGAACTAAACCGGAAAAAGGAATAGTTACAATTGCAGTGCATCTTCACAACTTCTATTTAAATTAGTCCTATACCTAATTGTAGTCCAGTTTTTGCTGATTTTAGTTAGATAATCATCTCAACGTCTATAGACACTAATTGCTTTTTGTTTCTTAGGGAACACACGAGCTTCATCATGGGAGCTGTAGTAGCTGACGACGGTCCATCTGGTGTTAAAGCCCCTGATGGAGGCTGGGGCTGGGCTGTCCTTTTTGGCTGTTTTATCATCACAGGATTCTCCTATGCCTTTCCTAAGGCAGTTAGTGTCTTCTTTAAAGAACTTATCCGGGAATTTGGCATTGGATATAGTGACACTGCATGGATTTCCTCCATTCTCTTGGCCATGCTATATGGAACAGGTGGGTAGATATGTGTCTTTGAAACAGTATTGTATCATACAATGAAGTTGGTAAATTATACAGCCATTTACAGCATGTATCATGTCTGCCTATCATTACTTGCGTACAAGTAGGGCATTCCAAAGAAGAATTACTATTAATCACATAAATCAAAACGTTATTTAAATCCAGCTTGGATTTAAAAGAGTCTCTGTAACTCAGTAGTTATTAAAGATGATGAAAAAGAAAAATTGCACAGCACTCTGAAGACAAAAAAGCTAAGTATTTGACTGTAGAGGAAAGAATCATAGAATTATTGAGGCTGGAAAGACCTCAGACCTTTAAGATCATTGACTCCAACCATAAACCTAACACTGTGAAGTCCACCAAAGAAGAGCAAAGTGACATAAAACCAACTGCCAAAGTTCGTTTATTTTAACAATTCTAACTTGCTTTTCTTGCCTAGGTCCACTGTGTAGTGTATGTGTCAATCGCTTTGGCTGTCGTCCTGTCATGCTGGTGGGTGGCCTTTTTGCCTCCATGGGCATGGTGATAGCTTCCTTCTGCACAAGCATTGTTGAGATCTATCTAACTGCAGGTGTCATTACTGGTAAGTAGCGTGCATTGCTGAAAATGACTTTTGTCTTAGCTTCAGGTTGAAGTTTTCTGTAAGTGATAAATACCTGAAGCATCAGGATCACCCAAAACAGGTTTCAAGAAAGCTGGCAGATAAATGTGGAATTAAACTGTCATTTATTTCTGCTATTCATGTTTAATAGCATGAAGTGTAATCATAAAGTACAAGAATATTATGGAGGTGAAACGCTTTAAAAATGTTACCTTAGATTTCTTTACTCCATTTGGAATAAAACTATTTTCATTTATGTCAAGAGTCAGAAAAACTTGTAATTATAATGTCTTTACTAGTGATATTGTAAGCCAGCATTAATTTTTATGTACCCTCTGTTACAGGTTTGGGTCTGGCACTAAACTTTCAGCCCTCACTCATCATGTTAAACCGTTACTTTGACAAACGGCGGCCCTTGGCCAATGGGCTCTCTGCTGCTGGGAGTCCTGTGTTTCTTTGTGCTCTCTCACCACTGGGGCAGATACTGCAACATGAGTATGGTTGGAGAGGAGGATTCCTTATACTGGGTGGGATGCTGCTCAACTGCTGTGTATGCGGAGCACTAATGAGACCTTTGGAGCCACCCAAAAAGTCTGAAGCTACCGAAGAGCCAGCTGAGAAGAAAGTGAAGAAAAAACTTTTGGATTTCAGTGTGTTTAAAGATGGTGGTTTTGTAATCTATGCCCTAGCAGCATCTATCATGGTGCTTGGCCTCTTTGTTCCCCCAGTTTTTGTTGTGAGCTATGCCAAGGATTTAGGGTATCAAGACACCAAAGCAGCTTTTCTTCTGACTATTCTGGGATTCATTGATATCTTTGCTCGGCCTATTTGTGGAATGGTAGCTGGTCTTAAATGGGTTAGACCACGCTGTGTCTACCTCTTCAGTTTTGCTATGATTTTCAACGGTTTCACAGATCTCATGGGTTCTATGTCTGTTGATTATGGTGGACTGGTGGTCTTTTGCATTTTCTTTGGCATTTCTTACGGAATGGTAGGGGCTCTTCAGTTTGAAGTTCTCATGGCTATTGTTGGTACGCACAAGTTTTCCAGTGCTATCGGTTTAGTGCTCCTGGCAGAAGCTATGGCTGTTCTAATTGGTCCACCATCAGCAGGTAAGTATTCCATTTAGTTCAGAATTCAAAATCACACGCATTGCACTAATTTACACAAAATGTAAGGGAGCAGTGAAAAGGATGTGAGTCACGCCAGAAATGCAGATTGTGCCAGAGTTGCACATGCTTCAAAGGCTTTCTGCAGTTAGACTCTGAAATAGACCAAGAAGAGGTGGGATGAATCTTCTCCTTCTTGGATCCATTTCAGTATTGGTTAAATTGACATCTGGAGATGCCGCTAAGTCTCCTCTGAAAGCCTGCACCGAAGCTCTTATTGGTAGATATCTGATTGGGATTCAGAATATGAAATCTGTCCATTTTCTTTGGAAAGTACTAGGATAGTTTTTCTATATGCATGGTAGATTTGGAGGAGGAAAGAAAACACCAGAAGGAAGCAAAGAAAAAAAACACCTTACAAGGAGGACTATAAAACTGGACTGCCTTAAGGAAAGTAGACTGCTTCTATTGCACTTGTTTCCTTATTCTTGGGTTGTGAGACATGACAAAATAGTCAAATTCCATTAATGTGAAGTAAAAATGAAAATTAATTGCTAGTCAAAGAATACAGATCCTGAACTGAAACACACTTTGCTTCCCAAACCCCAGCAGTTCACTGCCATAAAATGTTTACTGCTTACACCAGACACTAAAAATCATGAAGTATTTTTATTGTGACAGAACCCCCGTCATGGGAAAACCAGTACTATGCACTACTTCCTCTGATCCTTAGGTTGAGAGAGGCACTTTCTTCACATCCTCCCATCTGTTCTTTTACATCCAACAAGTCCTGTGAAAATTTAACTTTACTAAAGTGTCAGAAACATAGCACTTGTCTCATCTCTTGCATATGAAGGCTAGGCTTGTTTGATTTCAGTTGAATTACATGACTGTGTCTGTGCACGGGGGAGTACGTGTTTTGGGATGTGATATAATGTCAGTGACTGTTAAACTGAACTGAAATAATCGAGAAATACTTTGTTATAAACTTGTTAAAATCCTATTTCAAAAACCTTGCTGATAGATAGTCATGGTAATTCTAGACAGCAGTAATTTAAATGTTTTAAAAAAGTAGAAAATATCCACTGCAAGATAATCACTTTTGGTAATTACCTGGAATGTTGCCTTTTTCAGGAAAACTCCTGGATGCAACAGGAAGGTACATGTTTGTTTTCATTATTGCTGGAATTGAAGTTACCACCTCAGCACTTGTATTGGCCTTGGGAAATTTCTTCTGCATTAAGAAAAAATCAGAAGAACCACATACAAAAGAAGAAGTGGCAGAAAGAGAGGAATTAAACAAATCTGAAGACAGAACTCCTGAAGATGCCAAGGTGGACTCTATTGAAGTGGAGCAGTTTCTGAAAGACGAGCCTGAAAAAAATGGCGAAGTTGTAACTAACCCAGAAACGTGTGTGTGAACACAACAGGGAACTGAGAAGTGTTTAGAAAAGAAAGATTTCCAACTATTTATTTTAGAAACAACTAGTTTAGGGCTGGGCCATCTGCTTTTGTAACTGGAGGCTAGTCAGCTCATCAGATCTCTTTGGAAGCTGATTAGCTAGACAACCTCTTATCGGAAAACCAGCTTCATCAGTAAAAGATGGAGCATCGTGGTTATACTTTTTATGTAAATTAAAAAGCTTTTATAAACACAAGTAGGCTCTTGCTATGCATCACCAGAAGCTGCTCACTTTAAGAGACATAGGAAAAGTATATTATGTTTTCAAACAATATTGATGAAATTGCTGTGTTGTATGGCTAAATATAATTTCCCTGCGTTCTTTGTGAAGGGAAAAAGAGTTTGGGATGGAGAAAAATCTCAGGAACTTAAAGTCTTTATTAGGTTTTTGAATTTCTTACCTTTTTAGACTTTTTAGATTAATTAACTCAGCCCTAGTTTAATTTTGGCAATATCTGTAATTTTGACTTACATATTTCTGAGTTCTGTCTAAACCTTTAACCCTTGTAATTATCATTTGGAAATCCTGTTTGTGGAGAGGCACATTACAGATAGTGTCCTCAGCAGATCACACAAGTGGTACTCTGAGGTAGTACTAAAAGAAAAACAATGAGCAGAATTGATCCTGATAGACCTTAAGTAAAGAAAATCAGCCTACATTTACATATACTGTTTCCCTAGAGCATTAAAAATATTACATTGAAAAGTGACATGGAGAAGACTGATACTAGGTTAGTAGAATATTCTGAAAAAGTTCCATTTTATATATAAAAGAAATGGTGCAAGTTTCCAGATATCCTATAAATTACAGCGGGTAGACTTAGGGAAAAGACTAGACTAGTTTGAAACACGTTAGCCATCTATAAAATGCAATGTTAACATCACAGAAAGGTCTTCCTTCACATGTTTGGGTTTGATTTGGTTTTTGTCTTATTTCCCGCCACCCCTTGCCCCAATTTATCCCACTTCCCTATTCTTTTGCTTAAACTATGGAAGTTCAAAGTGCCACTCCCACTGGCTGAGGAAGCTTAACAGAACTGATCA
Source organism: Myrmophylax atrothorax (assembly GCA_026770055.1). NCBI lineage: Eukaryota > Metazoa > Chordata > Aves > Passeriformes > Thamnophilidae > Myrmophylax > Myrmophylax atrothorax. The sequence goes on from JAOXXN010000230.1 coordinate 12,273,461, forward strand.
TATTTATGACAGCACTGCACAGAAATATAAAAGGAAGGCAAAAGGAAAGCATTCTACTTTTTTACACCCCAATACATCCCAGAAACGTAACATTTTGTACAAAATCATGCCACTGCAGCTCACCTTTCAGATCTGCTTACAAAAATCTGTCTAGGATTTATGACTGCAGTAACAATCTTCAAAACAGGCTAAATGTAACAGATGCAGTTTTCTTACTGGTAGCAAAGGAATACTGACTTCCAGGTGCCCAAATGGTTCTGCTTAATTTCTGAAAACTTAAAGACACTAATCCCTTAAAACCCTATATACCTTTTAAATTAACATCATTAATTGTTTCATACTTTACCATTTTTAACAGAAACAAAGTGCCAAAACCATTCTCTAATGACCTATCTCAGATACCAGCTTCCATTCCAGTAGTTTCTTCAAAACGGCTTTGCATTGTTAGGACAACCTTGCACAGAAATTGAAAAGTTAGGAAAGAAATTAAAGAAATGGATGCTGCAAATAAACTCACTATTTTTATATTACATGTACTGTGTTACTTTAAAACCTTCTATTAATTTAGTGGCAGGAAACGCAGTGACATTTCCCAGTTACAAAAGCTTAGTCACTGAACTTCGCTCCAGTTTGCTAAAGACACAACAGCGGTAGCTCCAGAAGGCAAGAGAAAAATGAAATCCATTGTATCACTAGAAGCTGCTTCAGATGAAGGTCTCTACAGCTTTCAGATTGGAGTTCCCTGCTCTGTTTCCAAAAGCAAAAACTAGAAATGTTCCCAAAGGTGAATTCAGATTCTTAGACAGCCATTTCTGTCTTCCTGTGGTTTTCTCACTGGATTTCTTTGCTAAGTAATGCTACATGGTTACCACAGAACTAAATGGTTATTCCTTTAATCTTGTTTTTTGGCACGATTTTATGTTTCTGTACATTCTTCAAATTGTCTAGAGGGCTTTGTATGTGACAGAACGTCACTTGTGCTTATCATATGGAATTTCCAGACTATGTTTCATTTTCCGTACATAATACTTTTATGGTTAAGCTGGAAAAAAGAAGTGTTAAGCTACCATTTTATGTGATTGACGCAGAAGAGGAAGTTACAAAGACAGCGCAAACACATTTCAACAAGACACCATAAATAATGTCGTAAGTAAAACTAGTACTCACAGGAAGGGCCTTACTGGCCTATAGAAATTTTTTTCTTTGACTCAAAGATGAATTACTCTGACTAGGACTGCCAGTGCTCTTGTGCTGTTTTCGGTACAGACCTACCAATGGACTGAGGTGTTTTGACAGCAGGAGATGCTTTACTGCACAAGAGTGGTCAAATCACAGGACTCTTTATTGACTGAGAAATAAAGGGGTTAGAATTTAATTTGCTAAGTAGTTTAAAAAACTTTGGTATAAAATATTTTACCATTTTCATTAATTATAAGAAGCATCAATACAAAGGTGGGAAGCTCCTAATGTAGCTCGCTTAGCAACATCAAAGCTAGCAGGCTTGAGAGTGCTTCAGAGTTCTGGAGCCAGATAAGCTTCCTGCTCCCATTCTGTCCCATCCAAGGGTAACATCCAGGTGCGTGCAAGCCCCCTAGTTCTCTATCTGTTCAGCTGCCTTAATTTCGTTGGAAAGAGATTGATTATATGGATGGGAAATTAACCTCCATGCAGGCCAGATCCCAACCTGGACACCTGTTGGTCAGTACGAGGCTGTGCTGCAGCAGGTGAAACTGCTCTTATTGTCACGGCCACAAAGGCCTTCACACTGAGCTCCTGTTTTACAGACCTTCCTCCTTCCAATGCCTAAATCTAAAAAAAAAAACCAACCAAACAAAAAAAAAACCCAAAGAAGGAAGCAGCGAGTCCTTTGGTTCCCAGCACTAGTCTAGCCAGGCTCCTTATTAATTTATATCTGCTTATTGTATATTCAAATATCATTATACATATAAATATATATAAAATATATTTTGTATATTTAAAAGGAAGGAATTGCTTTTAAATCCCACCAGGTATTTTGGTACACTACTTCTTTAATCCCAACACCACTGAAATCCTCTTAAGAGCAGTCTGTGACATATGCTCTTCCATATATTTTGAGGATACGCATGGTCAGTCATAAAGCAATGCTAAAGAGGCACTAATGCCCAGGGACATAGGCAAGAACAGTTTCATGCAACATCTACCCAGGTGAACCTTTGTTCAACCTCCCCCTGGTTAAAATTTTGTGATTTGAAAAAAGGGAGAGGGAAAAGGAAGGGAATGCAGGTAATTATGCAACTGAATTGCCAAGCATCCAAAGATTATAATCTGCTCCTGAACCATACACTATTTAAACAAACGTCATTTCATCAGAGGGGTTTGTTACTTGAGGAATATATCTAAGAAGTCTGCAAAGTAAACAATCAAAGAATACAAGTGGAAAAAATCCAAGTAATGACTATAAAGTTGCTGAAAGACAGTTTTCATAGACTATTTATCTGAAACTAATGAACAGTCTTTTACCGAACAGGTGAACAAAATTTTGGAAGCATTTTAGCTATTCATACATTCTATATGCTTGAAATACCGTATGTCTGATTGTGTAATGGACCTTAGGCCCTTATCATCGTGATGCAAGGAGAAGAAATGTGTATAAAATGCCAGTAACACACAGGATATAAAGAGGTGTTTATGTGTATGCATGTATCAATCTATACATACTAAACCTGCAAATTACCCAGCAGAGTATAACATTTATTGCCCATTTATTAGCCAATGAGCAAAGCTAAAGTTATTTCCTTCCTCCTCCTATACAAAGTGTGCTTTTTTAAAAACTCTTAAGTATCTTACAGCTATCAGGAACCTAGAAGACCTCAGCAGAACTAAAATTATTAAAATGCAATCAAACTTCAGAATGCAAAAACAGAATTCACATATGCACCTCTGGTAAATCCCAAAGAAAAGGTTTAGTTTGGTAGACAATCACAAACTGAGGAATTTCAGCAGAATGCAAACTCTTCCATGTTACAGGGTTAAGTGCCCACTTATGTATGTGTGTCTGTGTCTCTGCTACACTTGTCTTTAGGATCATGGGAATACACCTTAATTTTGTGCAAGTGAGATGAAATTTTGTTTTGTGTTAATGCACTTTAACGTAATGTGTATTTATACTTAGATTTCTTTTACGCTTTTCTAGCAAACTGTTGCAAATGTAGTGAATAAATATTTATCTGGTTGTGAACAACTGTGAGTTTGAGAAAATAACTTTAGCACCCAGATTTGGAAATGATGCTCCATTTGCACATGCTCAAACAGCTATAGGAGGCAGTGTTTACAAAGAGGAGACACTTGGCTGAAAGGCAGCCAGTATTTAATGTGTGCAAGGGGACTGCTTTGCCATGGCTCATAGTTTGGCCAGTTCCAAATGGGTATGTCCTGCTGCTGTACATGATCCTGAACACTATTTTAAAGCATCAACTAATTTAAAATAATAGCTATTACTTTTGTGCTGATCTGTGTAAAAATTATGGTTGTTTTCCTCTGAGGAATGCTCCAGGTTTTGTTTGCAGGTCAAGTTTTATGAACTACTATGACTTATAAAGCCCTGAATATTTTGAGTACTGACCTGCCAGCAAACTGTCTATTGTCAAGTGCTGCTCTTTAGAACTTGAAAACTCCTATGAAAACAAAGTGTAATACATTGATGGTGGGGTTTTTTGGATCCCAACTACGACAGGCTCCTCAAGGTATTATCTCAAGGCTACACCGAAGTGAATCAAAATTGCAGTCTTTTCAATGTAACAAGGCCTACCTTTTGTTATCTACAAGGTTGACACCCACTTGTGCTTAGTTCTGAGTACCTGGTGAGAAATTTTTGAAAATCTCTCTAAGCTCAGCTTCAACAGTTTCTCTGTATATTAACACCAAAAAGATCATAGGTCTAGTTTACCTAAAACCCCATAATTATATGATTACCTTTTTTATGCTAGTTTCTACTGCTTCAGGAATCAGTATTACTGGGTGGACTGAAATGAGAGAACTTATTAGCATGCAGTCCATCCTTGTGACAGAAAGATAAGAGTTCATCTTTGCCTCTGGTACTCCTTCAGTCTGCAAGGAAGAAGTAAGGCCATTTGCTGCAGAGAAAAATGTTGTTCCCTGCTGCTGGACCTGTTGAGGGAACATGATCCACCAACACTGTAAGAGTAAACAACCATGACAACAGCAGAGTACTGCATATGAGAAGTAACAGCTTTGGAATGCACTATTTTAGCAGCTTTCTCAATGCTTCTGGAATAGAGCTTGTTTTCGTGTCAGCAGGAAAAAGACACATCTACTAAAAAGTCAAGGCTCTTAAAAGCACTTTGCTAGTGACAGTCTTTGAGATCAGCAGTCCTGTATTTTGCCTGAGAAAGTCTGGCAAGTTAGAGGCAGAGTAAAAAGCCACTTACCTCTGGTTACACACTGTTTGTTCCTTGCCTGATCACCATACTTGCTTCATCATCTCAGCACCATTCCAGCTGGTAACATTCCTCTCTGCCCCAGATGAACGCTTCGGTGCATTAAGAAAGGATACCTCTTGCTCTTCTGACTCTTCATCTACTACTCTTTCTGCAGTTTAAAGTGTTTCACAGTAAAGCTCTGAATCCAATGAAGAAGTGTATCTAGGGTTTAGTTTTTAAAATTCTTAGATAGCAGAAGACTTTTCAGTCTTGCTGGAAAATGTGCCTTAAGATCCATTGCTGACAATGTCAGACAAACTTTAAACACAATTTCTTAGCAGTGAGACCAGAGAAACATTTGCTGTTTGGGGTCTTCTAAATAAAAAAGTCTATGCATGACCTCAAATTCCCCCAGTTTATGTTCTCCTTAACAATTACGGGCAATACCAGAAGCTCTGCATTGCCTTTGTGCCTGTAACACTTGCAAATCTGAACCGAGCTAAGGACTGTAATTAAACAAAGTATTTTTTCTTGTTATGGTCAGGACTAAACATTTTCTTCCTAGTGCATAATGTCTCAAACGAATTGTTATTTTGTTCTACGTCCTACCCCAAGCATCCTGGATTGATAACAGCAAAGACGCAGTAGACTAGGGCTTGATACTTTAGAATGATCCAGTTTCTCCTTCTGCCCACATTCTTCTTTGTCCATTATGCTTACATGTATCTCAGACCTAGCTCTTACGCATTTTGAGTCAAGAATTCTCCCAAAATGAGATTAATGAAGAACAAGTTCTTAAAAATTTTTGTTTCGAGACGTATTTTTGTAGATTCTGTATGTATAGATCTCATCTCATTTTGTGTTGTCTCTCTGCCTGCAGCACATGGTTTTGACAGAAGAACCAAAGCATACTGGTCTCACTAGTGTCAAGCAAGAAAAAATGCATCAATGCCTGAGAAGCCATAAAGTGTTGATCTTGTGCAAACATGTGATGATAAAGTTTGCAGGACTTTGCTGTGAAACATTGTCACCGAGAAGCAGGCCTCTGAGCACTCTCCTGGTACAAAAGTATTGAAAAATGCAGGTTCAAACACTCACCTAAATGTAGACATCTACATGTACTGTTCTTAGTAACAAAGTACTGCATTCTTTCACATTATTAACCCATTTCATTATTAACCCATCTCACACAGTGAATTTTAGAAGCTACTCTGCTGTAGGATTAAGTTCATGGGTTACAATTCCTCACAACCAGATTAAATCTAGATTTCTGACCAGAGGGCTCAACACTGTTAAAAAACCCAGCAGCGCTGTTTGTTTTCACTTGGTATTTTGTACACACCAAGTGCAGCTTTTCCAAAGCGAAAGTTAAAAAACAAAATAAATACCTTTTTTATTTCATTCTTTTGCAAAGAGAAAATAGATATTCTTGAAATGAACATGTATGCTACACTCTGGGGGTCAATGCTACACCCAGGTCTGGGACGTGGGGTAACAACTAGTTGTGCTTATGATATTTTCCTCCCATTGCACAATAAAGGATGACATCTACATGCCTTCATCCAAGGGGTATTTTGAATACTCCTGTGAAGTTAACATGGAATATATGGACTCAAATGTTTTTAATTAATATCTCTCTTAAAGCATAGGATTCATTTTTAATTGTTTTTAAAGTACTTCCATCATGAAGAACTCAAAGACTCTATAACCATCCAAGATTATGTAGAACAGCAGCACAGGGGGTATTTTCCACATAAAAGCATATAGCCAGTTCCAAATGAAAACTATAAGAATAAATTAAAATATACTTTTAACTTTTAAAGGCCTGCTAATAAGAAACACAAAGGATTCTTGAAAGTGCATCTGCCCTCAGATTCTAGTAAGACTTTGCGAATCACACAGTAAAAGCCAGAATTTTATTACACAGGGCATTGTGGGTAGAGCTCAATAATTTACTTTCTCTTACCTTAGCTCCCATAACTGATCCAGTCTCAATTCTCTTACCATACGTCCTATCAATACCACATATTACACGATAAGTAAAAGCATTTGGAAAAAACCCAAACAACTTCTTGAAATGAAGCGATATTCAAACAAACACATTTACCTTTAAAGATACAAAAGACATGCTTTCTGTCAGCAAAGAAATTAATGCTTTCTCTTTCTTCCTGCATACCCCAACTGCTTCATTCTGATCACAACTACCAAACTATCAAAATCCTTCCGTGAAAGTATCTTCAAATGTTTGCAACAGACCATGCTCTTTGTAGGTACAGAAATTCCTTAAAAGAAAAAAAAAAAGAGAAAAAGAAAAGTTGCATCGAGCAAAGGATAAGGATTCATTGTAAGCAAGTTACACCAAAGAAGAAGGGAAGTTACTATGAGTGTATTTACACAACTTGTAAAGTACACAAACACAGCGGTAGTACAAATGAAGTGTTTAGAGATACTGGTTTCCAATACACAGGTTTACACAGACATTCTAACCATTTTCTGCATGATGGAATTTAACCACTATGAAGGACAAAAACTGCCCTTCTAGGAGTGTGCAGTCAACTTTTAAGTACAGCTTAGCAATCTAATGGTCCAGATACAGAGAAAATAAAAAGGCTGCTTTTGTAAATCCCTCAAACATTACATTATTAACCACAGATATTTACAAGAAAAGCACAGTGAAGTGTAAAACTGTTCAAATGGTAGTGCACATGCCTATAATACCAAAGTTTATAGTAACTGAGGAAATCATTCTCTTATGCAAACTTATCCACAGATCAGCCTCTTAAGCTTTTTCACTATACTTTCTCCAAGCACACATTTCCCCAGTCTGACCTGAAGTACACACAAGCAAGTAGCTAATGTTATGAAAACATCCAAAGAAGATTAATAGTACTTATGTGGACTTCTGAGAGGGGCAAAAAAGAATTTTTAACCACTTGAACAGTAAAAATAACTCTCCATAAAAATTTGAAGACCAACACACCTTTAAAAAATTGTTTCCAAGTAGGGAAGAATTTCTCAAAATACCTAACTGTTCAAACAAAATCTCTGTATATACTTTCATTTCCAACATGGAACTTCCCAGTATTTTAATCATAATAGTTCTGATACTGTTCCAAGTACCATGAAGACAGAACACTACTTTTATGAGACCATTTACAGTAAAAAACAGTATGAGAGATTTCCCACATTCCATAACCAACAGGTGCCAACAGCAGTTTTTTGGACAACCTGAGCCTGTTGAGTGATTCATGCCTAACTAATGATTCTGGGCATGGTCAGGTTGAATATAATTAAGATTTAATTATGGTACGCACCTGAAGGGTAAAACTTCTCAGGATTTCACAACGTGAAAGGTTGTTATGTTTGGGGGTGGTTTGTTGGTTTTTTTTTAATAATTCCTTTTTAGAGTCTTGGCATGTCACAGAAGGCCTAAATCAACTGATTTATTTATAAGCATGTGGATACTGAACGAAACATGCAAATTCACTGAAGACTCAGTAGCAACATTCATTTTCCACCTGCAATAGCCTTCATGCTAATTAGCCTCAGAGATGAGGAAACAAGATCTTCCCAGAAAAAACAATGTTTGAAAGTATCCATTTACCTAAATTAAGTAGAGAGATAAGGCAAGCTTTCAAATTCTAAATCCCTCAATGTCAGTCTTTCACTTTGTCCTTCATGTTCTTTACAAAAAAAAAAGAAATCCATCACTACAATCTTTACTACACTTAAGACTCTCCTGCAGGGTACTCAGTTCTCTTCTTTTATGAAAAAGAATGAGTATTAAAAATTCTTTTGTGTTACACAGAAGGTTATATGTCCAGTGCGAATGAAGACAGCAAACAGCAAAATAAACGTCTAACAGTTAAAAACTTTGTGAGAAAACTGACTCAGTCAAAATGGGCCCATACATGAAACTAAACAGTTTAAATAACATCAGATGATTTTGATTCATTTACACGTTCCCTGGCAGACTAATCTTTTAAACAAGAAATTTCAAGTCATTGTCTTTAGTTCAGGTTTGTTTATATTCTACATTTTTAAATCAGACAAAAGCAAGAGTTCTTTACAGAGAATTAAGCCATAATTTTAGCAAAATGATACAAAAAACTTTCTTAAACAAAGTAAAAGATTTATAGTTACAGTAGAATAATAAAAAGGGGGTAAAGTCTGCCGCCTGTGGAGGAAAAACTGAAATGGCCATCCAGTAACAGGCGGTCAACTCTGTAAACCATCCTTCTTTTCCAGCCCTGGTACCACAGGGTTCTCTTAAGGTCATTTGGTTTCTGGCAAAAGCGTCCTGTAATGGCAGCTGCTGAAGTCTGTGCATGTTCCTCCAAGTGCCTTTTAAGTCACATGGAGAACTCCAATTTCCACTCTAGTTTAGGGTATTTTTGCTAGTAAAGCCATTGGTAACACAGGAGATCAGCCATGCATTATCTGTCCTCCATGGCAAAATAATTTTCATCGGTGCACAGAAGACTGGAGAACACTGGTAGTTACCCGAGCAGGAATCTACCAAAGCCAAAAAAGAAGACAACATCAGCACATATCCTTCCAGTTAACATACAAGTGTCTCTCAATGTACTTTTATACAAGCCATTGTCAAATAAAAGCGTGTGAGTTTAAAATCCAGTGGAGCTATATAATGTTCACACCCACCTGTAGCTACACAAAGTTCCCTATTATTTTCCTCTTATTTGAAGTTAACATGGAAAATTCACCTGTCCAGCCAGAGGGGATGTCATGAAGGAAAAAAGGGAGCAGAGCATAAACAAGCACAGAAGAACGAACAAACCAGATGAAAACACTACCAATGCACAGTATTAATAGACTCAATGAACAGTTAAGTTTTGGGGAAAAAATATCATTAAGAATCTTAAAAAAAATTCATTATTTTCAATAGCTTTTCATGGGACCTTGTGTTAAAAGATATTCCACTTATTTCCATAGCTTGACCTACTGCAGTAGGAGTGTAACATTATCAAAGTACCACTTTCACCATGAAAGTGAAAAATAACCAAACAGCTCTGCAATTTAAGAAGTGAGAGATGTCTAAGCAGCTGGATCAGTATTCATCATTCATTCCAGTTGTAAACAGCTACAAATACTAAGGCATCCAGTAAAGGCCAACTAATGCAGGCAGAACCCTGAGCAGACCACAATGGGCGTGTCTCCTCCACATGGGCTTTTCAATGCAAAGCTTTAGGTTTGCTGTTTTGCATCTATCTACATATTTCTTTATTTTCACTAAGGTCTGATAATCGGTCCTTAAAGTGTTAAGCTGCCATTTACAGCTGGATCTTCTTAATATTACGAACTGTTCACGAAGCAGCTTGTGCACAGTCAGCCAAGCACACAAAGCAGAAGGAGAAAACAGAATAGAGGATTCTTTACCAACTAGAGATACAGGATTAGTGCAAGCTTAGGCTTTACAGAGAAAGTGAGACAGCAGACAGAGCTATACAACACAACTTACCGAGGAACAGAAAAATCTCCCAGCCTTTTTTTTAGTAAGAAGCAAAGCAAAGAAGCTCCTGAAATACTTAAGAAAAGCATCCTTCAGCCATTAAGGTTCAGATTCCAACTGAAACTTATTTTCCTGATGAAACCTTATTGCCAAAAGCAGAACAGACTAAAAGGCCAAAAGCTGCACACAGAAAGGCAGAAACTTCTACTAAACTGAACAGTGGAAAGGAGTTTTAAATACCCCAGTGCAAGTCTGTCTAACTCTGAGATGCTCATGTTCAAACTGTTTTCGATAGTATGTGACTATATTTTTAAATATAGATCTGAATACATTTGCATACTTTTAAAATGAGAGCTCATAGGGCATGGAGAAGAATATGAAACAGTGAAAAATGCACATGGCTGTAGTAGAACGTTCCATTTATGACAAGACAGAGCCTCATTTGAGTAATATTGTCAATAGAGTCTTCATACAAGTATTTTGCTTTTATGATTCTGAAGCAAATCCGGTTTTGAACAGACGACGTACCACTGCATCAACATTCCTGGGAAGACACGTAGTTCTCAAACAGCTAAAATTTAGACTGACTTTATTTTATTGTTGATACATGAACAATTTCAGGGACTTTTAAAGTCACTACTTTTGTCAATTCTGCTTAAGAGTCCAAGTGGAACATCAGCACTAACTCAACTTTTGGAAAAACATTTAAGTTAGAGAAAAATCAGTGCTTCATCAAGCATCTGACCAGAAAGCACAGATACAACTATGAGATCACATGAGGGGGAAGAAGCAAAGTCGGTTGTTTCCAAAGAGTTTTTCCCCACCCCATCCAAAGTTTTGGTGTCTAATGAGAAGCACTCACCCAGTGCTGCCTTCCAGCGAAAGGAGACGAGCAGCTACTTGCCATGGTGTTCGAAAGGAATGCTATTCTGAGGTAGGGGAAAACACAGCAGTTTGTAACAATTCCACTGCCCCAATATGTAAAGATGTCTAACAAAAATCCAACTTGAACTTGCAGTGGCAACTGTATCTTTTGAGAAGCTCCGATTTCAGACTACTTGTATAGGACATTTCCATCATATTAAGAGATATGCAAAAGAAACAAATCATTAATTCTTAGAGAAAGCTGACAGGGTCAGAAGAACAATGCAGTGTATGATGACTATTAAGATGTATATATGGAGAAAGATTTGCTGACGAGGAAATGGAAAATGCAGAGGCACTGGAAGTTTGGCACAACCCTCAAGTTGCTCAATGCCAGTGTTGGATACATTCTAAGAACTTCTCCTGTCAACAAGACTTAATCAAGTATTTCTTTGTGCAGCATTTCAATCTTTTCTTCCAACTATAGACAGACTACCTTTACTACCAGTAGGAATCTGGCGTGGCTTTGGTTGTTGGGTGCTGAACATGCTACATACAAGAAAAAAATTAAACAACTCACTGTACACCATGAGCAGTCAGACTGAACCTGTCATCGAAGGAAATGAAGGCTACTCACCCATAACTAGCCTCTTGAGATAATCGCTGCTTTCAGGATGCAGTCTGTGCAGTGTGGATCAACAGCACTGATTCAAAGTAGCATTTACTGGAATACTCATTACCTCATTTACTACCTCCTTTACTATGTCTCTTAATGTTTAAAAACTACGTGTAAAGGAGACTTAGGGAACAATTCACTTAGAGAGCTTAAGAGCAAAAGAATCTTTTAACAGCCAGTACGATTTTCTGTCCAATACAGATAACAACCCTTCATTGCACATAAACCTGTAATTTCGGCTTGCTTTACACTCAAAGACATGACTTAGAAATGAATCCAGTTTTGATGCAAAGAGGACAGATGATTTACTAATTTTAGAGGTTCTTTTTGTAGCTAACTACCTTCACTTAGACCTCTATTTTGCCTTGCTTCACATGTGTGGTTTTAATCTTAAGCAATAGGTTCTTCATGCGTTTTCTGCATAAACGTTAAGTTCTTGTAAAAAATCACTGTCTCTCAGATACTACACCAACTAACTCAAGAGGTTCTCTTCCCCTTCAGAGAAACTGAAAGACATGGATTTGAAACTCCTGCATAAACAAATGTTTTCCTAATCCACCTCATTAATGACACAAAATAACCTCTCCACTTCTGTTCATTACCGTTTCATACCTAAATTCAAGGATGAAATCAATCATGTCCCTTCGTTATGACATCGCACAAACCTCTCCAACATTACACTTACCTCTTCAGTCATTCCTTACCATAGATACAGTTCTAATACATAAGACAATGGCCTCCACTCCCTCATCCTAACCAGAATCTGGAGAACTGCAGTAATACACATTTTATTTGAAAAGGCTTTGCTTGACTGTTCAACTCTCACTAATGTTTACTAATATCAACTCACAGCTTGCAGGTTTTCTGCTGTTGCATCCACTTCATATAATCAAAGAAAAGTACCAAATAACAATTGCTACAGAATTTATGTAATTTCTTTAGACACACTTCTAAGTTTCACAAACCCTTTCACAGGCATGCTAATTGTTACTACACAAACACTTCTCCTTAGCGTTATAAAGTGCTAGTCCTTTTAATGAGTTATGTGCTACGTGGACAGTATCTTGGATGTGGGGAATAAATGACACTTACTTTGCTATGCTTACCAATGACCATTTTCCATGTTCTCTGAGAACACCTAATTTCTATATGGGAACTTTGCTTCCTATTACCTACATTCGCAGCCTCGCTTTTTCGGTTTCGGTCTGAATGGATCAGTACTCAATTTGGAAAAGAGAAAGATAAAACCATGGAGTCAACTTTAAGAATGTCTACTTAGAGGTAAGTAGCTTTCATTATGTCTTTGACTAGCCCTTCCTCTAGGTGAGTAGAGGTGGAGGTTACAGATGCACAGTTGCTTTACCAAACCAAGGCATCCAAATAAATAAAATAAGAAAGCCAATTTATCAAGTTAAAAATAAGAACTCTAACAAATGTAGTTCATAACACAAGACATGAGTAGATGTGTATGGCAAACTCTAACAGTCGCTTTCCAGCAGGAGTATGGTTTAAGCACTTCCTCAAAAAGGAACAGTGGTAGCACATTCAGTTAAGACTTGCTAAGGAAATTGACACACTTGGAATGGGCATGGACAAACAGTCGCTGTTCTTTACTGTTCTCTTGATAAGAAGGTGTATGCATGACTTTTGATAGTCTTATATCTAGCCAATCAAAGCTCTCTTTAATGACTCTGCCATGTAACTTGAATAGTTCAGGCTTTCCTGATTGTGAAAAAGGTATGAAGATAATTGGAAACCCATGTCTTTAATTGATAACTTGGTTAACATCTAAGGTTTGATTCCTGTATGGGCAGTTTACTTAAAAGTTGAACTCGATGACCCTCGTGTGTTCCTTCCAACTCAGAAAATTCTGTGATTCTATTATTCAGTCACCACGAGTAGATACCAGCAGTGGTTCAGTGTCTTGGTCAAGAACTTAAGGAAGACAACAGATGATGAATTATTAGTTCTAGCAAACTCAGAGAAGATTCCAACTCGGTTGCTATTGGCATTGTAAAGAAGTCAACCATGTGATTTCATACTTGGAGCAGAGTGTTTAGAAGGGCAGGTATGGAGATGTCCCATTAAGACAGACTGCACCGCTGGCCCACGCCAAAAATTACACATGTGGATGTTCAAAGACTGCTCAAAACCCCCAGAGCCCTACACAATCTCAAAGTATTCCCATTTTACAAGCTAGGCAGAACCAAAATATATCTGCAAAGCCCACCTGTATTACTCATATCTTACGAAGTTTAAAAAAGTGTCACCTGCACATTGAGCAACATGTCATTAACATAGAAAAAAACCCTGAAGATATATCCTCTCTAACACAGTCAAGTGACATCACTGCATTTATTTCTGTTACTGCTATTACTTATTTATCTGACAAGTAACAGAGATAAAGCATCTGTTATTTGCTCAGAATGCCAGAAACAAACCCCGGGCATACACACTTTTCCAAAGAAACTACCTTTACATTTGAGTAAAGGTTTGAGGAGATCTCTGCATCACAGCCTCACCGAACATGCAAGGTCAAAAGGGATGCCTGGAAATCATGTAGTCCAATCTCACTACCCGAAGCACAGTCAACTATAGCAGGCCACTCGGGATATTACTATGGCTCCCAGTAATTTGAAAGAGGGAGACTCCAGAACCTCTTAGGGCAACCTGTAACACTCTTTGCCCATTCCCATAGTAAAAAGCTTTCTTCATATGTCTAAATGGAATTTCTTATATTTCACTTGGCGCCCATTGTCCATTTACCAGGTATCACTGCGAAGAGTCTGGCTGCACCTTCTTTACAATCTTCTATCAGGTATTTACGCAAATTTACCAAGATCCACCACTCTGCACAATTGTACACTCTTTGTTTCCATAATACTTAAAAATATTTCAGTATGTGAATTTCTGGTGGTAAGAATTGCTGTTCAGCAAACAATTTAAGATAAGCAAAACTTGCCACCAAAGCAAATACAGAAAACCTCACCTATTCTCTATTCTTGTCCAGTCATTTCTGTTCCTCAACTGTTCATCCCTTGTGCAAGCACAAATTTCTGTGCAGCTACATGGTGAAACAAAAGGCAGTTAAATGCCTCCCTGACACCCGATCCCGTCAGATCTCGGGAGCTGAGCAGGGCCAGCCCCAGTTAGCACTTGGATGGGAGACCTCCTGGCAATACCGGGGGCT
>JAOXXN010000235.1:0-10923 GCA_026770055.1 Myrmophylax atrothorax
TTTCTCCCGTGGTGGATCCCAAGGAATGTGAGGAGCTGGGGTTGCTGCTGTGGATCCAAACCCTGCACATCCCCACAAGCCTCCTGTGTTCTTCTGGGATCAGAAAAGGCAACTGTGGCCCTCTACCCGTGGGTACCACCCCCAGGACATGGATACCAATTGGACCCTGTGCATGGTCCTGCTGGGCTGTGGCTGCCACTTGGGCCTTCTACATCCCTGGGACTTTATGTGAGTCTGTGAGGTTTGGCAGCTCCAGCAGGGTCACCACAGCTGGGATCAGCTGCCCAGCCCTCCTTTTTTGGCAAAGCAAGGTCTTCCCTGTGGGAAGGGGCACAGGAACAGCCGTGGGTCGGAGCAGAGGCAATTACAGCTCCTAAGAAGTAAGCAGGGACTATTTTAAGGCCACTTCCCAAGGCTTGGGGAGCCAAGGCTGCCCATCAATCCCCCCCAGCTCCTCTTCCTCCCTCATTCCAGCCTCCGTCGCGTCAGCATCTGCAAGGTTGAAACCAAAAGAGGTCCCAGCCAGCCCCGAAATGAAAAACGTAAATATGAAATATTAAAACCAGATCTGCTCCAGAGAAGAACTTTGACATTGCCACAAATCTGAAGAAGAAAGGGAAAACTCTGGCATATAAATTCTGGATGACATCATTTTCTGGGAACCTGGTGCCAAAACAGTGCTATCTCCGGGAGAGCCGCAGCAAAAACTTTGGTCGGCCTTGCCAGGTTAATATAACTCTGAGATTAAAAGTGCTTTCATATTCGTGCTGCAGGCTGGGGGATGGCATGGGGGGGTTGTTTTCCCAAGGGAAATATTACATTCCTATCAGTAGTACCAAGTCAAGGAAGAACAGACTTGTCATCCCTGTGCGAGTCATTGATCTTCCCTCCCCAGCTTGCTCCAAAATCCATTGACTTGGAAGCTTCTGCAACGAGACTGAAACCCACAGAGCTTCTTGGTGGCTGCATAACACTATAATTAGGGTTCAGGAAATTTTTTCCTTCGATTTATCATCACCAGCTTTCTACAAATTACTGAGGGGAGTCGTTGTCAGAGCTCGGACGTGGCTGCGCTCGCTTTGCTCTCCTCCTGCAGCAGCTCCAGCTTCACACACACCACACACCAACCCTTGATGCTTTCCCTCTAAACCTCCCAATCACAAACCTCTCTCAGCACTTCCAGGGAATAAAAGCCTGTTCTCCAGCCTCTCATTGTCAGAGCAGCCGGCTGGGACACCAAGCAAGCAACATAACCATTGCAGCTGCACAAGGTGCCGATGGGGCTGGGGGTTCCCTGACAGAATTACAGCTGGGGAGATTTTCACTGTCACTTTGGGACATCCTGTGCAATGCAGACACTGCTCTCTCTGTAGGGCTGCATCAGGCTCCAGGGATTCCATCCCACAGCTGGCCCACAGGGAAGGGCAGAGCTCAGCAGCAGACACTGAGCAAAGGGGTGACTTTGAGTACCACAATCACCTGACTCTTGGGAAAACTCTGGGCTTGCTCAAACTAATGCAAATAATCCAGATTGCTCTCTAGAAGGTGTTGGCAGTGTAAGAGTCAGCCTTTTGTCCAGTGCCTCCCCACCTCAAGACTCCCTCAGGAAATTAATGCTCTTCCAGAGGACTCATCTGGTTTGGGACAGTTATTGGGCAGCTCAAGCTGTGAAATGAGGAGCTGAGGTGAGATTTTCTTTGCCCATGGGCTGTGAGCAGCCAGGAAGGGTTATGGGGAAGGTCTCCATGGCCACCAGCACTGGTGGAAACCTGCTGGTGAACTGGTCTAGTCCAGTCCCCCATCTAAACCAAAAACTGTTTGCTAAGAGGAAATGTTATGAAGTGCCTGAGTGATTTGGGAATCACATTCCCATTTTCTAGCACAACTTAAGCAGTTGTGGGCAGGTTTATAACCTTGCAAATGATGGTTGGATTTGCAGTTTCTCTTGAGAGCTGGGCTCAGATTCTAATGTGTTGCTCCAAGAGGACAAGAATTTAGGTAAAAGGAACCCAAAAGATTTGTATCAATCAAGAGAATTGCATATAGGCTGTTTTCCAGCCTGAGTAGCACTTAACAGAACATTGACCCTCCATGTAAAGGCCAGGTCCTTGGCCAGCAGGATCCTGGGATCATCCATCCAGCTGTGGGACACCCATAGGATGCTGAGCCTGGTTCTTTCCCGGGCCAACACCAGCACTACTTGGTCTCTGAGGGCACCCCCTCCAGGCAGCTCCTGTTTCCAGCTTCTCCAGGCACTGGCACACAAACCAGAGTGGGGAGCTCTGGACGCTCAGGGCCATGGGAAGGCAGGCCCTGCAAGAGCAGGGGCTGTGCCAAACATCTGCAAGCCCCAGTGCCCCAGCACAGCCTGCTCCTAACCTGAGGGATGGGTTTAAATATTTAGGATTCTCAACATGCTCAAAAGAAAATCAATCCATGGTCCACCAGCGAGTCTCCAGTAACAGAGCCCAGGTCTGAGTGAGGTCTGTAACATTCTCCACCCTCCTTCATGCTCTCCAGGCAGTGCTAAAGATTTATGGGGCAGGTAGAGCTGATGGAAACAGTTTTAACCTCATTTGGTTTTTCAGAAAGAAAGAACCAGTTCATCAAAATTGACACGTTCCGAGGGATGGTATCGATTTTGACAAAACTGTCACTGCACGAGTGTCAGAGCAGATTGTTTCCACCTTTTCACTTTGTTACCATCAATTCCAAAAGTTCTGCTCCCATCAAGTCCAATTTTCCCTGGATTATGTCAGTCTGCCTGCACAGCAGGAATCTGCTGTGAGCCTGGCTCATGGCAAAGCAGAGCAGCACCTCATGCTTAAGGGACTGATTTCATTTCAGATTTGTTTGGGATCTCTGCTCCCAGCATTTTCTGTGTCAGGGAATGACTTACCTGAGGTACAGGGCAGGCACTGAATTTCCCCAGGGATTCTCCCTATGGCCACTGGTCTCCAGGAAGGACTCCACCTGCTACTGTGGGGATACAGGGACAGAGAGTGTTTTCCACCCGGCACGGCTTCCACTTCCCTCCTCACTGGGGTCACCACACCTTGGTGTCCTGGACCTGCTCCAAGAGGTGACAGTGGAGCTGCACGGGACAGGCCACCAGGTTTGGCTTTTTGGATGCTCTGCCTGCACCAAAAATGCTGCTGGGCACGAAGACACGTTTTGGGTTGTATTTTTTTAATGAGAAAATCCTTTCTCCAAACAAAACCATAAAATTCGCATTTTTAATAAAGGCTACTGCCAGTCCAACAGTCAGGAAAAGAGCAGGAACCAGAAGGCTGAGTGCACAAAAGCCAGGGCTGTTCTTGCAGCCCCTCAGCCCTCAGTACCTGCAGCAGAACGGGCTGTAGCTGGGAATGTGCGCCACGTGTCCACCTGTTCCCGCTGGGAAGGTGAGGCGTTCCCGCTGGGAAGGTGACGCTTCCCCGCCGGGAAGGTGAGGTGTTCCCGCTGGGAAGGTGACGCTTCCCCGCCGGGAAGGTGACACTCCCCCGCCGGCCGCAGCAGGCTGCTGTTCCGTGGCTGTGGAACAAGGGCTCTCCCTCTGGTGGCAAATTCCCCCTGCCAAGGCACGGATGGGGCTGCAGGCAGAGGTCCCTGCGCTCGGGCCATGCCCGTGCCCTCAGGCGGTTACTCCGGCTGCCCGTGCCCAGCCAGAGCCCGCAAAGGGACAGCTTTGCCTCGGCGCTCCGAGGGATGCTCAGCATCCAGCTGTTGTTCCAGGTTTGGGCAGCTCCATGACAGTCTCGGAAGGGGGTAACTCCGGGAATAACTCGGGCACTCGCACACAATCCCAGCAGGACTCTGATGGAAAGGACTGGACTCTGCACTGTGTCTCTGCCCGACTCCAGCTCTCCTGCTTCTCACCCCAGATCCATCAGAGCCCTCTGTTCCACCTCCGCAGGGGGCGGGAGCGCTGCCCCTCCTGCCCGGATGGAGGATGAGGAGTCACAGGGCGTGCTGAGAACCCAGCACACGGCAAACACCCGTGCTTTTAGGGGTGTTACTGTCCATCAACACCCCACAACTGCTCTGCCACACCCGGGAATGCAGCTTTCAATGGATAGACCTGGCAGAGGACTAGCCAGGCCGTTAGTGTCAGGTAACTCCTCCATCCTCACATCCTTTAGAATCCAGTCAGTGACAGTTTGGCAGCAGATCTTGCCCTGGGACAATCCTCTCACCTACTTAAAATTCCCTTTTTCCCCTCCCAAGCTTTCCAGTGGGATGCACAGCCCGGCTAAAGCTGGAGGCTTCGCAGGGGCAGAGGCAAAACTGAGTCTTGCCACCCCGAGGCTGAAGCCAAACTAATTTCCTGGGGTGGGATGTGCTTGGCATCCCTCTCGCTGCCGCTCTCCCTCCCACAGAGACGCCCACTCTGCAGAAAGCCGGGCGTGTATTCTCCTGCCAGGATATTTCCTCCCTGCCCCGCTGGAGGACCTTCCCCTTCTGCAGACAATGAAGGGACCGACGCCAATGGCAGCGGCTGGTGGAGCCAGGGAATGCAAGAGCCTATGGAGCCCATCCTGAACCGTCCCCGCCGTCTGGGCAGGAGGGGGTGACACGGTGACAAGCCCTGGTGGGTGGGCAGCCCCCACCAGTCTCCTGGGACCAGGTGAGGTGGGTGGGAGGTGGCCAGGACTGCCCTGTATCCCCACCAGGAGTCACCCAGCGAGGTCGTGTACCCCCCGGATGCAGCAGAAGCCCAGAATGAAGCGTGGGGAGCAGGACTGCAATGCACTCACATTGGGGTGGGGGCACAAATCCAGGCCTGGCACAGGACAATTCCAAGCGTGCACAAGATGCCACAGAATCCTCCCGCTCGCAGACGTTGCCTGAGGCTGGGAGACCCCAGCAGAAGTGATGGTGCTCAGCCAGATCCCGAGGGAGGGAGGGAGGAAGGGAGGGAGGTCAGCGGCGTGTGCACACAGCTGTCACTTTTTATTAAGGTTTGTTAGTAGAAAAATATATCATAAAACGTTGTGGCACATTTGTCCATTCCTATTCCGGGGCAGAGGCTCTGGAAGGCAGATGGAGAAAGAGCTCCAGGATCGATGCTCCAGCATGGGAAAGCCAGAAATTGCTCCCTTGGGCTGGGACAGAACCAGGGATGCTCCCAGAAGTGGCTGGGGAGGGATGCACTCGCTGCATCCAGCCGTCTTCAGGGACGTGGGGAAGGAGAAAACAACTGAAAGCAAGAGGGGAAAAAAATAAAGAAGAAAGACCGAGTCTCTTCTGTCATCCCTTTCCGATCCAATGGAAGTAAAGTGCCACTCTGGGAATGTCCTGACCAAGATTTGCCACGGGAGAAAGTCACCTCTCACTGCCCAGGCTGTCTCCCTGTCCTTGCAGTGGCAGTGGCACTCTGAGAACAGTTTGGAGGCACTTTGGAAACAGTTCGATAGCACTTCAGGCTTCAGTTACAGTTTGCAGGTGCTTATTCCAAGAGTCCCTGTCTCTAGGCAGCTGCTCCACGGTTCTAGGACGAGGAGGTTGGGATAGAGAGTCCATGGATGGTGTTTAGAGGGTCCGGAGGTTTCCCCACAGGGCTGGTGGGTTTTCTGTCCACAACTGCAGGAAAGGTGGAAAGGGAAAGAACAGACAAGGCAGGGGATTGATGGACTCCGAGCACATAGACCCACCTCCAACAGCCCCCCAAGAGGAGTTCTGCCCCTCACAGCTCCTCATCCAGCTCCCGGGAAAGGCAGCCC
Organism: Myrmophylax atrothorax; assembly: GCA_026770055.1. Lineage (NCBI taxonomy): Eukaryota > Metazoa > Chordata > Aves > Passeriformes > Thamnophilidae > Myrmophylax > Myrmophylax atrothorax. The sequence continues at coordinate 5,724 of JAOXXN010000235.1, forward strand.
TTTGGAAAGGAGCTGGCAGGCTCCTTGTATCCGGGAGAAACAGAGAGGGAAAAGGGGAATGCGTCCAGTGACAGGGACCATGGGGATGGCACTGCCAGGGACCGGGATTCACCTGGGGAGGGGACCCAGCCCAGTCCCAGCCACACACAGAACACATCCCACACACTGCCTTAAAGCTGGAGTGTCCTGGGAGGGGACTGTGCCCCCGGTGCTGGGAGGGGAAGGGGACGGCACCGTCACACCATTCCAGCGCTAGGGAAACTCCTGCAGAGCTTCATCCCAGCTCCAGCTCCCGGCAAGGCTGGCCCAGCCCGTGGCAATCCCCCTCTCCCCATCCACCCGCTGCCTTCGGGGACGGGGATATTTAGCCCGGGGCTGCCGGGGCCACTGGGATAACCAGGGGGAGTTTTGTGAGTTTGGAAAAGTTCTGAAATTAGAGGGTGAATTTGCCTGGCTGAATTTGTGTGTCTTTTCTTCCTTCTTCCCATCCTTTCCCCCCCCTCCGCACTCACTGCAGGGACCAGGAGCCACCAACCCATCCCACTGGGTGACCACCCTTTCTCCTCCAGCCCCTGCTCGGGTCAGGATTTTTGCCAGATAATCCAATATTTTTGTTGTTCAAGACAAGTAGCAGAACCAGAAAACCGATTCGAAATAAACTAAGTAAATTTTTCAAAGCTTTAAAAGCTAAAAAATAAATTAAAAAAAATCCACGAGCAAACAAACAACAACAAAAAAATCCCACGCGAAACAAAACGCCACAAACGCTTAGAGAAAGTCTGTGAGCCTTTGGGCACAACAGTTTAAAAATCCGTAAATCAGAAAGTTCAGGCTCCAAGTCATTTAAAATACCTCAAAAATACGCGAAATATGGACAGGTCGGCTTTCTTGCCTTTGGTCATTTTATATCCTTTTTCCTTTCCTTATTTTTCATTTTCTTTTGTAACTCTTCCTTCCTTCTTTCCTCTCCCCTCCTTTCTCGCTCTCGGTTTCTCCCTCTTTTTTCCTCCCCTTTAAATAATCGATTTAAATTATCTGTTCTTGATATCTTGATTACTCACAGCAGGTTGATCGAGTTAGAAATGGTCAAGGATAAAAACCAAACCAAACCAAACCAATAAAATATTAAACCCCTGGGAAAACCACATAAAAATGGACTAATAAGAGGGGAATTAATTGCAAATTAATTAAAATAATAGAAAGCCTAATACCGCTGGGAAAGAACAGAAATATCAACAGGGATTTTTATACTCCGGGTGGAAAAATTGGGATTTTTAAAACGAAACCGTCCATTGAGGAAAAAGAACTCCATTAATAAGGCGAAATAATTAACAGGAGATAAAAGAACAATCCTACTTAGCAGCCTCAAATTGCTCCTTTGGAATTCTCGGCGGAGCGTTTGGAGAGAATAAATTAATTATTAGTCTGGGAACAAATTAAATAATAGTTACTTGTAATAATTAATAACAAATCGTTAAACAATTGCTGTGACTTAATAATTATTAGTTAATTACTAGGAATTAAGACATTTCAGTTATGGTTTCTGCCTTTCTGTGTCATTCCGAGCTTTCCGGCCTCGGCATCCCTGTTAATTTGGGGAGGTGTCAGGAAAATGCCCCTGCTCTGTCCTGCCGCACCCCCACATTGCGGGGGTATGGACAGCGCTGGCTTCGCCCTGAATCTTCCCGCTTCCCTGGCGATTCCCAGCGAGTGCCAGTGAGGAGGGAAAAATGATTTCCGATTTATAATCTCCAGAAGGTGGCTGAGGCTGGAGGGGCTGAACAACAGAATGCCGGGGGCGCTCAGGTTTATGAAACAGGGGGATATTGCAGATATTCACCCTGTCTGAGGGTGGGGGCACCCGCTGCAGCCACTAACCTCCCTCCTGCCCCTCTCCCTCCCTCCGATCCCCCCCGGCCGTCTCCGCGGCTCCCCCGGGGGTCCCCCCCGCTGTCCCCCCTCTGTCACACTCTCACCTTCCCTCCCGGGCTGCTTGAACGTCATGGCCGTGGCCAGGTCGGCGCCGTGGACGGTCACGCCGTGGCCGTGGTGTGCCAGGGGGGTGCCCTGCGGCTGCCAGGGCGGGCCCGGGGGGATGTAGCCGCCGGGGGAGCCGCCGTACACGCCGGGCTGGCTGGAGGGTGGGTACGCACAGGCCGGCAGGAAGGTGCCCATCGAAGAGAGCCCCGGGCCGGGCTGGGGACAGGCACAAAGAAATGGGGAGGGGAAACGAGGGAGGGGGTTCAGAACAGCCCACCCGGCTCTGGGGATCGGGGTCCCCCTCGGGGAGTCGGGTGCCGGGTGGAGGGGAATGGGAGCCGTGGGAAATCTGCGTCTTCCCTGTCCCCTCCCTGTCCCCTCCCTGTCGCTCTGTCTTACCCTTCCCTGCCCTTTTCTTTGCCTCACTCATGCCACCTCCCCGTCCTCTTCCTGTCCCCTCTCCCCGTCCCCTACTGCCCCTCTCCCTGTCCCTCCCTGTCCCCTGCTGCCCCCCCAGCAGTCACCTGCGGGTATTTGATGTCCCCCTCCATGGCCGCCTTGTCCAGCCCGTTGACCGCCTGGCCCGGGGCGGGGAAGCCCGTCCTGTTCACGCTGGGCCACTCTTCCATTTTGGGGGGGTAGGCAGCCCCCTCTGTGCCAGCCAGAGCCCCTGTGGAGCAAAGCGTCAGCTCTCGAACCCCCCCGGGCCCCGCCGAGGAGGTTTTGGGGTGAAACAGAGGGAAATCCCGGGTTTGCCAATGTCTGAGTGTACAAACGCAGAGAGAGGGGGCACAGGAACCCGCATGCCCTCCCAGTGCCCTCCAGCATCCCTGGGCACAGCCCACGGCACGGAAATGGGGCGGCAAACCGCGGGGAGAGGCTGTGGCAGCGCCCCCAAACCTGAGTCCGCATCCCCCCCATCAATCCCAGGCCCCCGGTAATTTAGGGAGCCCAATTTCTCTTCTGACGAAGGAGATTTATAAAGCTGACATCGGAATTTTAAGGATAAATGATTGCACGGGGCAAAACGCATGCGGTTGATTTACTGGGGTTTTTGGAAGGATAAAAGGACCCGCACGCCCCTGCCACGTCCCGTGTCCCTTCCCCGGAGTCGGCGGGGCTCGGGTCTTGACGCTGCCGGTGCTCCCGGGGCCCCCAAATTTCCCGGGGTATCCCGGAGGCCGGATACGAAGTGCCTTGTCTTCTCCTTTCCCCCCTCCTCTGTTTTTTTTCCTCTCCCTTTTTACCCCTTTTCCGCATATATATATATATATATATATATTTCTTTTTTAATCCTCTTTTGAGAAGGAAAATTCAGGGCTCCGAATTTGCGGTCGGCAATCTATCATCCCTACGAAAATATTTTCCACATTTTTCATAAAAAGTTCAAGATGTGGCTGAGCCGAGGCCGCATCTGGCCCAGTCACCCCGACGGGCTGGTGGAACGGGGGGTGGCCCTCAGAAAAAAAAAAAAAAGCAAAATATACGAAACAAGTTAAAAAACTCAACAAACAAACAAAAACAAAAAACGAGACAAACAAAAAACAGAAATAAACTAAAAAAACTGAAGAAAATAGAGAAGAACGAAAGAAGCAAAACAGCACGAAACAACAAAAAGTCACGAAACAGACAAAAAGGCACGAAACTAATAAAAACCCCGAAACAAGCAAAAGAGCACAAAACAAGCCAAAAAGCACGAAACAAATAAAACCCACGAAATAAATTTAAAAAAATCGAAACACACACAAAACCTCGGAACAAATAAAAAAACAAACAAACCAAACCAACAAAATGGACACAAAAACAAACCAAAAAAAAAACCAAATAGAAAATAAAGAAGATCAAAACTCGACGAAGAAACCCCAAAACCGACTAAAAAATAAAGGGGGCTGGGGGGGAAGCGAAATTGCCGCGGGCAGGCCGGAGCCGGGGTTGGTACCCACCCGCCTGCTCCACGAAGGTGCGGATGCCCAGGATGTTGGTGACGGAGTGCGCCGAGGGCCAGGAGCGGGGCAGCCCGACGGGAGGGGCCCCGAGGGGCCCGGCCGGGTGCCCGCCGGCCTTGGCGGGCGGCGGGGCTGCGGGGCCGGGGTACGGGTACTGGTAGATGTGGCCGCAGGGCAGCGCGGGCGGAGGCCCCGGCGGGGCGAGCCCTCCGATCTTGTTGCGCAGGATGCGGCTGATGGAGCTGACCGAGGGCACGTTGTACTTGTCGCACACGCCGTCGGCGAGCAGCCGGTCGCGGATCTCCCAGGCGAAGATGCCGGGGTCGCCCTGCTTGTAGTCGCGGATGTGCTTGACCACGGCGGGGGTGGTGACCCGCGGCTTGCTGCCGCCGATGGCCCCGGGCAGGATGGAGCCCGTCTCGTGGTACCGGGCCAGGATCTTGCTGACGCAGCCGTGGGACACGCGGAGCTGGCGGCTGATGTCGCAGGGCCGGATCCCGAGCTGCGCCAGCTCCACGATGCGCAGCCGGATGGCGTTGGGCAGCGGCCGCCCGTTCACGAACACGCCGCCCAGCTGGTTCACCTCCCCGTACGTGTGCTCTGAGGGAAGGGCATGGATGGCATGGATGGCATGGCATGGGTGGGATGGAGATGAGGACGAGCCGGTTGTGGCTCCAGAGGGCTGCCCGAACAGCGGGCGGGCTTGGGACGGGACTGCAGAGGGAAGGGGGAAAGGAAGGGGAACGGAACAGGGGGTAGAAAGGAAAAGAGAAGGGGAAGGAGAGAAAGAAAAATAAAAAGTAAGGAAAATAAGGGAAGGGGGGAAAAGGGGAAAGAAAAAGGAAAGGGAAAGGAAAATGAGAACATTCTCTTCCTGGGAGAGAGAAAGCGAGAAAGAGAAAAAAGGAGACAGGAAAGCAGAAAGAACAGGAGCAAAAAGGAGGGGGGAAGATAAATAGGAAAAATAGAGGGAAAAGAGGTAAAAAAGACAGTAAAAAAGAAGGAGGGAGAAGACAGGAGGGAAAAAGGGAAAAAAGAAAAAGAGAAACAAGGAAGGGAGGGGAAAGTACAGAAAGAAAAGGAGAGTGGGACAAAAAATAAAGACAGAGAAAAGGCGAAAGAACAAGACCGGGAGAAAGAGCCGCAAACAGGGAGCTGAGCGAAGGCGAAGGAAGGAGAGGGGAGAACGGGGGAACCCGGAGCCCTCCCGGCCGGGCACGTCGTGCCGGCTCCGGCCCCGGTGCTGCGGGCCGGGACATTCCGGGCCGGACCCT
>JAOXXN010000246.1:5049-20060 GCA_026770055.1 Myrmophylax atrothorax
AGGAAGATGCCCCGGGACCCCCAGGCAGGTGAGGAGGAAGTCAGTGCCCCTTTGCCCCTCTCTTGTGCTGCATCTTCTGGCCGAGCATTGCCTCCGGCTGCAGGACAACCCCGCTGCCGACGCCGTCCTGCTGGATCTCCTTGGCCTTCCCTGTGGGCAGGAGGCAAATGCCCTGCCTGTCCTTCTTCCTTCCTGCCCCAGGCCCTGAGCTGAGCATGGGGAGCATGGAGAACAAATCCCCCCAGCAGAATCTCGTGACAGAGGCTCTTTTGAATGATTTACAGCACAGGAAGTCACTGGGAAGGAAAAGTCATGCAGATCTATACCAGGAGAAGGGGCTCCAAACCCAGCCAAGGGTGCTCCAAGGAGGGAAGAACTACCTTGTGCCAGGAAGCCAGCCATAGCTTCAGACAGAGCTTTGACCTGGTGGTGCGGCAGCAGCTTCACACACAGGAGAAGCGCTACAAGTGCTTGGAATGTGGGAAGAGCTTCAGCAGCAGCTCCTACCTAATCCGACATCAGATGATCCACAGTGGGAAATGGGCCTTCACATGTAGAGAATGTGGGAAGGGCTTTGGCTACAGCTCTGACCTGATCCACCACCAGATGATCCACACTGGGGAACGTCCCTACGAGTGTTCTGAGTGTGTGAAGAGGTTTCAGACCAGCTCCAATCTTCTGAAGCATCAGCGGACACACACTGGGGAGAGATCTTTCTGCTGCACCGACTGTGGGAAAAGCGTCAAACAGAAGTCCCACCTCAACACTCAGCGGTACATCCACACTGAGGAGAGGCTCTACCAGTGTGGGGAGTGTGGGAAAAGCTTCAAGCAGAGCTCTGAGCTCATTATCCACCAGATGATCCACACTGGGGAGAGGCCCTATGGGTGTCCTGAGTGTGGGAAGAGGTTTCAGAGCAGCTCCTATCTCCTTGTGCATAAGTGGATGCACACGGGGGAGAGGCCCTTCTGCTGCACTGTCTGTGGGAAGAGCTTCAACCTGAACTCCAATCTCGTCACCCATCAGTGCATCCACACTGGGGAGAGACCCTACAAGTGAGGGGAGTGTGGGAAGAGCCTCACCCACAGCTCTACTTTGACCTTACACCAACAGAACCACCAGTAAGGGAAGCCTTATGAGTGCCCTGACTGCAGGAAGAGCTTCATCTGCTGCTCCAACTCCATTGGAGGACCCATGTTGGAAACAGACCTGGAAACCCACAGCCCCAGTGACTCACATTGGGAAGACACCTGGCTGGTGGTCTCCACATCCTTCTGGTTCCCTGAGGGCACTTGGGTGAATGGAGGGTAAGGAACATCTATCAGGACACACCGATGCTGGAAGTTCATTTACTGATTTTTTGCTCTAAGGAACCTCACCTGCTCCCTCCAGTTGTTTCTTCTGGTGGCCTTAAGCAACGCTTAATGATTTTCCAGATCCTTTCTAAACTAAATAATTCCATGATTATAATTCTCTGTGTCCCTGCCTCTCTGTGGGCCACCCAACCAAACCCCATGCACACTCACATGGTGCCTGTCTTTTGTATTTGACTTTCTATTAATCTAGCTTCCTCCCTTAAAATTACCTGAAACTGAGGGGGAAAATAAAGAAATTGAACAAAGATATCTAAAGTCCCACCATTTTGCTGGGATTTGGGGAGTTTAAGGGATATTCAGGAGGATTTCAGGATTCTGGGGGGATTTGGGAGAGTTTTCCCCAAAATGGGGCACCCAGGCTCAGTGAGTTTTCTCCATCACTTTGCAAGATGGCAAATGTGCCTCAAGAGAGGGACTTGAACAAAGACATCCCTGGGCATTTATTCCTTCAGGATCTAAACTCCTCATCCCTCACATGACAGCCAAGACCAATAGAAATATCAGCAGCTGAGCTCTTCTCTCTCTTCATGGCTTTGCCATGTTACCAAGTGGCTGCCACAGGGTCACCTTCACACCCCTGAGGTGGGTTTTGGTGGGGTTTTGGTGGGGTCTGCAGTCCCTATTGTGATATGGTTGTTACAGTTCCCAGACCACGATCTCTAGGCTGTCCATTCCACATGTTCATTTCTAAGTCCTGTTTAAGCTGCACTTTGTCTATTCTACTACTAATGTTTAAAGTGTCAGCTCTGGGATTCATTGGGATACATCTTTGACTTCCATAACACAGCCATAACATTCTGAAACACTTCAATAATCAGCATAATAACACCAGCCACTTCTGTCTGCTCTCAAATAACATCAACACCCCTCCTGTGGTCTCAGCTCTATCACAGCAGGACAGACACTGAGTAGCAGAGAGCTGAGGGCAAACACAAGGGCACAGAAGGAGGGTGGGGAAGTGGAAAGGGCAACTTGGAAAAGACCAAGTGCTGCTTCTCCCTGGCAGTGCTGCTGTGCTGGGACTCTGCTTCTCTCCCCTTCTGCCCCTCCACATTCACAGGAGCTTTCAAAGGACAACTGGATGCTGCAGGATCCATGATTTCATTCAAGTGCACACACAAAACAGTTCCTCTTTTAGGCTGTATGTGGGTACTATTTTAAGAAAAACAGGGAATTAGAAATGGTATAAATAATCAAGTTTCATCTTTGTGATGACTAAGAGCACCAGACCCAGCTTTGGTAGAGGTAAACAGAGCAAAAACAAGAACTATGGACGCTGTCCCCGAGCCCGCTGGTCTATCCTGATTAACATAGACATAACAAAACTCCAGGGCTTGAATGTAAACAGCACCTGCATCCCAACAACTCCCCCTTTCTTGTTGTCAAACTGCAAAACTGAAACTTGTGCAAAACCACCATTAATCATACGTTGCATACAAGACAATAAACCAGGAATACAGAGCACAATACAAAAATATGAACAGACCCATTAATACCAGAATAAATGCTTTCTTTGACTAGAGTATTATACATATCTAGCCAACTAAACAAGCTTTTTCAACTTATCAATGTCTTTATGTATTGATTTACAATGATCACTGCTTTTTTCAGAATTTATTCTTATGAATCTTTATTTAAGCTAACCTTAAAATTCTTTACTAAAACCGATTTATAAACAAATAATCAAACAAATAGCTTTAATGACTTTTTAGGGTTTGTGTTTTCTTTGACTTTTAATTTTTACTTGACGGCAGTTTTAATATAAGGTTGTGGTAGTTTTAGCAAGGCCTCAGATTAGCAGGCTCAAAGAATCTATGTAGATTAGCAGAGACAGGTATCACCTGACTTAAGCAACCAAAGAAATATTTCATACCAGATGACGCAAACCTAAGACATAAATACGGGGCAGGAGGTGTTCACTTGGTTCCACCATGGCCGAAGCAGAGGCAAGACACGCAGCTGCTGTCTTGCTGGAGTGGACCCTGCTGCTGGTGCTGCTATTTTCATTTTGTTTGAGTTCAGGGAAGTAAAAACATTTTGTTGTTATACTTTCTGTTTCTTGCTGGGTGTCTTTTTGGGGTGCTTATGGCTCTAGAGTGATGGAATCTGTTTTTGGTGGGAAGTAGAAAATCGTTGTATCTAACTTGTGTAAGTGTGTGATATATTGTAGTTTCTTTTATCTTTTCTGTATAAACATATATAGTCAGTTTAAGTTTAAATGAGTTTCTAGTTTTTTTAACCCTTCTCCCTTTTCTCGGCCGGAGGGAGGGAGGCTGACTCTGTATTGGGCAGTTGGCATTTTGCCAGCTCAACCCAAGACAAGGGTTTGGTCTTGAAAACTTTTATTCAAGTATTTCTGCAAATGAATGACTTTATTCAACTCCGAGTTATGTATCTTCTGACTTTCATCTTTGGGTGCTTGTGTATAGATGAGATGGTGTGGCTGTGTCAATGGGACAGGTGCACCAGTAGCACATCCATACACGTTGACATACTCACACACTTACATGCAATCTTTCATCCAGGCCAGCTTCCATTCATGCAATCACTCAAAACAGACCTTAGGAATTGACTTTGCTGTGTCTTATAATTATGAAATGGGAAATGGTGTTCTTCTTAACTGTACACTTTTCTGTGGTTCTTGAATTGCTGTGTGCTGGTTTAAAGGTAAACCGGCAGGAGAAATAAACCCAGCTCAGGAGAGATTACAAGTAAGAGTTACAATTTAATAAAAAAAAATTACAATAAATGCAATGACACAAAGAGAAATTGCTTTTAACCCATAAAATCCAGAAGTGTAACCCAGTGCCCTGGGGCATAAACACAAAGGGGTTTTGTTAGCGCCTGTGCTGAGCCCCACGTGGTTCCCCTGAGTCCAAAGTAAAAGGAGGTGAAAAACTTGTTGGTGCAGCTGATGCTTGTAGTTTGGTGAAGAGTGGTGTTCACAGTCTGGTTGAGAGTAGTGGCCTTCTTCTGTCCAGGTCCAGGTCCAGGTCCTGGTCCTCCTTTCGGTCTGACGAGTGGTTCCCCGAGGTCTTCAAACCCCCAGATTATGTACCCTCCAGCCCAGGTGGGAGCACACAGTCCCTCCCCCAGGGTGGAGATTTACACAATGGGTGATCTGACTCTGTGAGTCAGGGAGTACTTTGGAATTGTTGATGGCCCATTAGCAGGCACGGCCCCTCAGGATGGGTGTGAAGGTGCCAACGACTTCCTGGAGGGGAGTTATCACAGCTCCTGTCTCACAAGGTTCTTTAACACCCAGCTTGCAGCCTGAGGAGTCGCGTGTGCCCTGGGCAGCTGCTGCAGATGGTCCATTGTTAACAGTTCTTGGGAAATGAATAGAGGATGTGGAATACATAGCTTTGACACTCCACACAGTGATAAACTGGTTCCACCTGCTAAACTAGGACATGCTGCTTTGAAAAGAATGTAACTTCATAAAACATAAACATATGTCTGCTTTGTGTTCAGTTTAAAATGCAAAAATTCTTTCACAAACAATCCCATAGTCCACAGGCAAGCTTATACTTCTTTTTTTTCCTTTTTTTTTTTAGGCATATATAGCAGCTACTAAAGAAAAATAAAGTCATTAAACAGTCATTGATCAGTTCCTGAGGAGACAGAGCTTTTATTTATTGTCTTAGTTCTTCTTAATTTAAGCTATCAACCTTGGGGGCATTTTTTTCAAATAAAAGAAATAAGAAGACAAGCGGGGAAAAAAACAAGAGCAATCTCCTCAAACGATATTCACTAGAAACCATCTGGTGGATGAAACAGCAGGCAATCGTTCACTTTCTCTGGTCGCTGTATTTCTGTCTGTGAGGATTATAAAGGTTTTTTGAATTAGGAAGGCTTTGGGACTGCAGGCAGCTCTCTAGGCCTAAAGGTAGGCTGGTACCTCTTGGTACCAGATGGGAACAGTGAAAGATAATTAATCCTGTGAGAAAACCAGCAAGCTAACTAAAACAAAGTGAGATAAGGAGGATTTGAAAGAAGCAAGCATGGTAATGGAATGTGGGGAGATAAATTTCTCATGTAACAAAAGTACACCTGGACAGTGAGTAACATCCAATTAGAACCTGTAATAAGTTTATGGACACTGTGATTGAGCCTATGGTAGCTAACCACGGGTGGCATTTTAAAATATATATTGTGTAACTTGTAGTTAGAGAGTGTCTTCTATTTTCTTTCTTTTTTACTTCTTCATGTTCTTTTTGGTGTGATACAATAAACTATTGTGTGTGCGACACCTGCGATCTGTGCTCCTTTTCGTCTGCCACAACGAAACTCAGCCACGGTGTCCACTGAGTGCTGTGTTGGTCTCTGTTCGGCAGCTCCAGGAGCCGCCATAGCCGCATCAGCTCCACTGTGCCTGGCATTTTGTGCGTGGTGGCACCTGCCCTGCTGGCAGTGGCTCCCGCACACTGGAGTCCCCAAACCAGCCATGGCTCTGCCTGCCATGGTGATGACCTCATGGTCTGTGTGCTGGTAATGCAGCAGTGCCACAATGAACAGCAAATCCCCCACGTGCATTGAGTTCACCCCTTGTTCGAATTCACAAGTGGGCAGCAAGGGTTAGCCAGCCCGAGCTCCTCAGAGCTGGCAGCTTCTTACATCATTCATGCCCATCTGTCATGAGGGTGGTAAGGATATTGTGATAGTTTTGACTTGGCAAAATGCCAAGTAATCACTTGGGAGACAAAATTCCCCCTTCTCCCCCCAAAAACCAAAACACAAGCTGTAGTTTGGTAGGATATGGTATATTAAACAGAAGAGAAAATAAATTAGGAACCAAATACAAATTACACCTTAAATGATCTCTCTCCAGTCCTTATCTCAAGTTATGAACCCTTTGTTGTATTTTCTCTCCTCTCCTCAGTCGCAGAGGGGAGGGAGGGAGCAGCTTTAGTGTCCAGCCAGGCCCAGCCCTCCACATGCAGATCAAAACCAGCTGTGATGCTCTGCATGGTTTAGATGTCCATGAGCAAAGCCAGCAAGGAGAACCTGCCCCAACAAGGCACAGAGTGTGCTGTAAAAGAAACACTGAGGGATCACAGTGAGTGACCCTGTGTTGAGGGGCACTGGGACTCCCATCTGTGGCCTGAGAGAGCCACGAGAAGCAGATCAAGGAGGACTATAAAGGCCTGGAGAGGCAGGTGGAAGACATGGGTGTCCAGGTCATCTTCTCTTTATCCTACTGCTCAGAGAAGTGTGGACAGCCAAATGAAGACCCACAGTGTAGATCAACATCTGCCATTGTGGCTGGTGCTGTCCAGAGGTTTTTGGCTTTCGGGAAAATGGATTGTGCTTGAATGATCATGGCCTGTTAGGGAGGGATGGGAACCACTGATCTAAAAATGGCAAGAGAATCTTTGGGAGCAGACTGGCCAATCTGGTGAGATGGGCTTTAACCTGAAGGACTTGGGGGGTGGGGTCCAAAGTGGCACCTCTGGGAATGGTCTTAAGCACCCTCCGGTGGATGGTCATTGACCAGTTTGGCTCTGGGCAGACCTTTTCACAATGCCCAGTGGTCAGGCTGGTGGTGTCTGGGCAGGCTGGCTCTGCCAAGGTGGAAAATGTAACCACTTTTGATGCAGACCTTCTGGGGCCCTCCAAATGCTGGTGGAGTAGCCCAACTCCCTGAGACCTGGCTTTGCAATGAGCTCAGCTGTTTGCAGCTGCAGGCAGCACCGTGCCATGCAGTGTCAGGTGTCTTCAGCTGCCTTAGGGGGGTTGCAGGGGACTAAGGAATAGTAAATTTAACTTTACTTCCCCAGGCACTGGTGGAGCAATCAGGCTAATTAGAGTGGTCTAACACAAGACCCACATTCAGAACAGACCTGATGGCCCACATTCCCAGTGATCCATGTTGGGAAGCCCATGCTGGAGCAGAGAGAGGACTCTGACTCCTCTCCCTGAGCAGGGGCAGGAACAACGTGGGATGAACTGACTGTGACCCTCATTCCCATCTCCCTGTGCCCTGGTTCTTTTGGTTTTGGAGCCATCCACACTCCTCGCAGAATGCGGTTGCTGTGTGCTGCTCACTGGAGAGAGGCCGTTCTGCTCATCGTCACTGCTGTTGGTGCACTTGTTCTTCTTGTCCTTGCCATCCTTCTGGTTCAGCATCAGGGGTCTGGCTGCTGCTCTGGCTCTGCTGCCACCCGTGGCGTTGCAGCCCACCTGCCCCTGCTGCGGCAGCAACCAGAGAGAGAAGGAGAGTGTTCCGTTTGCAAGTGAGCCTCTCTGAGTCACTTCACTGCATGCTGAGGTGCAGCAGCGACCCCAGAGAGGAGGAGAGCTTTTCTATCTGCAAGAGAGATTCAGTGTTACCTGCCGGACAGCTTCACTCTACCCTTTTCTTTGGCCTCTGTCTCATCGCATGAGTGAATCAGAGAAACTCAGCGACTCACCGACTTGTCTTGGCTTTCCGGAGAAAAAAGCTGGTCACTTCGCTGCCAGCTGAGGCGCGGCAGCGACCTCTGCTGTCTGCAAATATAGCTACACCAGTGAAAGAGCAGAGACAAACTCAGTTTCATCTAAAGGTTTTTGTTTTGTCTTGTTCTGTTTTGTTCTGTTTTCTCTTTGCGGGTATAGGGTGGTTGTTTCTTTTTGTCCTAGTTTTGGTTATACATATGTATATATAGTGGTTAAGAACAGTTATCCTTCTTATATCCATTTTCCAATTAAAGTCCCTTTTCTTAAATTTAATAAGGAATGACATCGTTATTGAGGAGGAATCCTCCCCTCTGGTTTTGGTAAACATTTTGGTTTCCCTCAAACTGAGACAAATGGTTTCCAGTTTCAGGGGAAGTTTTCAATGCCAAACGTTTACCTTTTTCCTTAAGTCCAGGGCCAAGAGCAGTTAGTTCTGCTTTCTGAGCAGAGACAGGTTTTGGTGAGGCCACGATTCAATTCCCTTGTCCCTGGTGGTCACTGCACACCCTGTTACTCGTTTTCACTACTGAGCAAAGCTGCTTCATCGGTGTACCATTCCCAGTCAGGGTTTTTGGATGGAATAGGCTTTGGCTCTTCACGGATCTCTGAGAAACTCTGAAAGCACTCCCAGAGCCACATTCTGCCTCTCACAGGTAACTGTTCAAATGGTTTTGAGAGATCTGGCAGCCCCAGAGCCAGGGCTCTCACTAGGGGGTTTGCTGGCTGCTTAAAAGCTGCTCTTGCATCGTCTATGTGAGTGAAGAAATTCTTACAGGCTGTTTTCAAAAGTTCATATAATGGTCTTAGCAAAGTCCAGAGTGAACAATCCATAGTTGCCAGCATCCTGCCATTTCCAGGAGAGCAGTTCATGGACTGTTCATGGCTCAGGAGGAGACAGGATGCTTCTTCTCTTCCTTCCCTGTTTCCAGACTTTCTCATTCAAAGCAAAGATTTTCCTTGCTCAAGGAGATGCAGAAAAAGGCATCTTTTAAATCTAATCCTATCAGTTCTTCTAGGTTATCATTTAAGGGTGTTCTCTCAGGTCCTGTAATAATCAGTAATTTTTCCCATTTCTTTCTTTATGGGTACTTGGATTTACATTCTACAAACAAACCAATATTTAACAAATTTGTCTGTTATTGGAATGAATCCAACTTGGCTTTCTAATTTCAAAGGATACTGATTTTGCCTTACCAGCTCCCAGCTTAGGGGTAATTCCTATGAGTTCTGCCCTTTTTGATTTTCCTGGAATTTCACACAATAGGAACAACTGCATGTTCAGCTTCAGCTGGGATGTGGCTGCTAACTGGAGTTATTTCCTGCACAAGAAGAGCTGCTTGTGTGGTCTCAGGAATTATGATTTCAATATCCCCATTTTTAAAATTTAATTTCTGCCCCAGGCTTTCCAATTCATCTTTTTATAGAAAAAGTTCAGGGTAGTTTGGCAAATAGAGAAGCTGATGAATTACCCATTTTTTTCACAATTTAACTGTTGTCACACCAATAACCTTTCCAGTGTCATTCCTTAGTTCTCCTTCTATTGGGTTAAGAACTGAGTAAGTTGCCCCTTTGTCTGACTATAACATGGGGAAAACAGACTTGACCCCACACCTTTAACCAGACAGTGGTATATCAATACCATGCTGATGCCTCACAGCATTTTTTTGATTTTTAATTTTATAGATTTTAGAAGTAGCTATAGTGAACGTAAATTCTGGTGTACCAGTATTTCTAGTAGCTTAAAGTTCATTGTTTATGCATATCTGCCTTTACCCCATATCAACCCCTCAAGATTTCATTAGCTGTTTAGTTTTGTTTTCAAGGTAGAAGACAGAAAAACACCGCAAGGCCTGCACCACAAGACATAAACATAGACTGAGTAACCTCCCAGCCCAGAACACTTGAAAGCCTTCAAGTACCCCATGTGCTATGAGGGAGATGAAGATGATCAAAAGGAGGTCCCAAAACTCCCTCAGACTCAATTCTGGATGGGGTGTGCTGGGGACGTAATGGGGCTGGACGGAGGGAAGAGTGAACAGGGATTGGACGGACATTATTATAAACCCATGAAACCAGTGCTGGGGCATGAGCGTGGATGGGTATTCCTGGGTGAGCCTGGGTGTTCTTTAAAGCTTCTGCTCTCTTATCTCCTATCTCCTGCTTAAATTGGCTTGGAGTCTTTTTCTCCACAGACTTTTCAGGCAATAATGTTCAGTGCATAAAGTGGGGAGAGAAGAACCCTGTGCAAAGTGACCCCATGCTTGAGCAGGGGGAGGACTCTTCTCCCTGAGGGTGAAGCAGCAGCACAAACGTGTGATGAACTGACCATAACCACATTCTCATCTCCCTGTGCCAGTGCAGGGGAGGAGAGAGGGAATCAAGGGTGAAGTCCAGTGTTTTTTAGGATTTGTTTTACTTCCTAATCTCCTGCTCTGATTCAATTGTTCATAAATTCAATTAATTTCTCCAAGTGGTGTCTGTTATGCCCGTGACAGTGACTTTTGAGTGACTCTTCTTGCCCTTATCCCGACCCTCGAGCCTTTCTTTCTGTGTTCTGTTCCCTACCAGAGTGAGGAGGGCACTGAGGGAGAGCTTTGGTGGCACCAGCCACCAGGCAGGGCCAGCCCAGCCCAGCAATCCCTGCAATAGTTCCATCAGCTCCATTGGAAACACAGCCACAAAAACACAAACTGGGCAAAGCAGGACAGTGGGAGAAGGCAGGTGGTGCCGGGGGGGAAATCTTCCTCTGAGCAGGCAGGGAGAGGAGGAGCAAGAAACTGGTACAAAGCAAAGGGCAGAGGAGAAAGGACGAGGCTGGAGGGTGGAAGGTGGTGGGGGCAGCCGTGGGGCAGCCGGGCCTTTGCTCTGCAGATCTCTGGGGTGAAAGGAAGCGCTGTGAGATTCATCATAGAAAAAAAAGGAGAAACAGCAGGTGATGGAAATCGCCGCCGTTTGGACTCAGCTTCTCTGTCTGGATGAGAGAGGCCGAGAGCCCCCAAGCGCCGCTGGACACCCGTCCCTGCCAGCGCCAGCCCCGATGGGTCCGAGCTCTGGCTGGCGGGGCCGGAGGCTCCATCACAGCTCAGCGCCTGCTCCGCGCTCAGCCCCAGAGGCCAGGATGGGCCGTGGGGTTTGGGACACAGCCTCGATGGGGGGGGAGGGAGACACACAGCCCCGCTCTGGGGGGACACAGCCCCGCTCAGGGGGCACCAGGGAGAGGGGGTGGGGATCGTTTATCCCCCTCGTGCGGCTCCGAGCACAGAGCCCCTGTTTGCGGGGGCGCCCCGCTCGCCCTGCAGCCTCCAGCCGGCGCGGGGACTCCGGGGGCTGCGGGGGCTGCGGGGGCTGCGAGGGCTGCTCGCCCCGGCCCGAAGGACCGTCCGGAGACCCGCCCCGCCCTGCCCCCGCGGCCGCTGCCCAAGATGGCGCCACCGGACCGAGGGGCGGTGCCTGGGCCGTGGGATCGCCGAGCGCCCATTGGCTGCTTTGCCCGTCTCTCATCGTTCCTGAGGACTGATTGGTCATGGCGGCGGATGGGCGGGCACTCTGCTCGGCTGTGGCGGGCTCGGCCGTGGCGCGCTCGGCCCTGCGTGTCCCCCCTCGGCCTCCCCCGACCCTGGCCGTGCCCTCGGCACAGGCGCCCCCGAGGATTCACCCGTAGGGGCCGGGAAACGTCGGGCCTGGGCTCTGAGGCTTCTGTGCCACGATGGAGAAAGAAACCCAGGGGACCAGTTGTTCAGGCCAAGAGGAAGCGTTGAATACCTGCAGTGATCCCGAAGAATAGTCCCAATGGGGTAATGCTGGGAAAACCAAGGCTGTGGGTGAGGGCAGGGCGTGGGAAGAGCTCTGGAGAGCATCAGTGGGATGGGGATGGAGGCCTTGGGTGGGTGTGGAGTAGCCCTGGCACACCTACACTAAATTCCATGCTGGGGCCACCTCTGGAGGCTGAAGATCCATCTTCAGGTCCTCAAACACACATTGGTGCCTGAGATAGATCCCCATCAGCTCTCCTGCCCTCCTGAGCCCCAAGAGGGTCCCTGTCCTGGATGTGGCTCGGGATGGGCTGAGGATCCAGCACAGGAGAGCAAAGCAGAGGGGAGGGGACCTACCCCAGCCTTGTCCTGCTGTTTCCTCCCCCATGATGCAACTAGAACAAGTCAGACTGGAAAACATCCCACATGGTGCATGTTCTCCTCCCTCTGAGTGTGTTCCTGGGCACCCTCAGCTTCAGCCTGGTTCTGGCACTGACTGGTGAGTCCCACCCAGACACCCCTGTGGGGAGGATCCGGGCCAGGCACCTCCTTTTTGGGGAGATGGAGGATCCCACGATTTTCCCAGCATTGAGAGATGCTCCCCAAGCAAAGTCTCCTTTGGGGGTGACTCCCTTTTTTCCCCAAACCGTGGTCCAAGTGTCTGCTCCTCACTCCACCACACCATTGCTTTTTCCCCAAGAGCATGATCCCCAGTTTCCTTCTTGCAGCTGCTAGAAAAAAACAATAAATTAAGCCCTGCTTTTTAGGGCTG
The DNA here is from genome assembly GCA_026770055.1 of Myrmophylax atrothorax. NCBI lineage: Eukaryota > Metazoa > Chordata > Aves > Passeriformes > Thamnophilidae > Myrmophylax > Myrmophylax atrothorax. The sequence goes on from JAOXXN010000246.1 coordinate 17,388, forward strand.
CCCTTGCGTCTCACTCAGCTTTCTCTATTTTAGTTGTCATTCTGAGATCCCATTTCCCTCAGCTGGAATTCTGCTGCGTGTGCCCAGACACTTGACCTGGTTTCCAAGGAAACTTTTCTGAGCCTGAGGGCAACTGGAGCATGAGCCAGGAAAGGGCCAAGGCCCTGGGAGCTTCACTGGCCATCATAAGCACCAGCGGTGGACTGGTGAGAACTGGGCTTGAGCCTCTGTGCCAGCACCAAGGTGGGAAATGTGGGCAAATAAAGAGTATAAACCCAGCCCCAAACCTGCTTGGCCCCAGAGTGCTCCCAGTGCTGGAGCCTGGAGCCAACCCCTTGGGAAAAGCCCCATCCCTGGGTGGGGGATGGACACAGGTGCAAAAGAGGAGGTGGAGAAGGCAAGACTGGCCAAACCCTGATGTTTCTTTGCTTTCCAGACATCATTCTACCCTATAAAGGCAGAGGCCACTGATCACTTGGGCTGGAAAAGACGGATAAGGGCTGGTGGTGGATCAGTGGCACAGCCTTCAAAGCCAGGGGGTGGTCCCTCTATCTGTGCTGGAGCTGGGGGTCAGCACAGGGGGCAGGGGTCCCTCTGGGTGCGACTGGAAAGGACCTGGGGAGCTGCTCCCCCCTGGAAGAGATTTCATGGAATCTGGGATCCCCCATCCTGGGATGGGGACCTTCTGCCCCCATGTCCAGGCAGCTCCTGGCTTTCCATGGGGGGTTGAGATGGGCTGAGGTCACCGCCCACCAACCCTCAATTATAGAATTTGAAAGCCTCAGATAAATGCTGCCTCTTCTCTCCTAGAGTGGAAGTCCCAGCTTTTTTTAGTTTTTGAGAGTAGTTTTCTTCTTCTCCTCCCTTTCTTACTGCAGCCCCCTCGGCATTGCAGGTTTGAGGTGCAGGGCAGGGCCCTGGGTGTGCCTGACCCCAGGGAATATCAGCTCAGCCTGGGCACTCCAAGCACAGCTGGATCTGCAGCTGCCCCCATGACCACGTGCTCTGTTTCCCAGAGCTTTTGCAAGGGACAGCAGGAAGAAGAGAACGACCTTTGGGAGAGCAGAAGGCAGGGAATTGTTCCAGAGGACTGAGGTGAGAGCTGGGCTGGGCTTGACACGCCAGAGGGAAGGGAGGGAATCCACAGGGACCTGGAGAGCAGAGTTTCACACAGTTGGACTCTGAGCAATGTGATTGAGCTGAGCCCTGCTCGTTGCAGGGGCTGGAACTGGGTGGCCTTTAAAGGTCTTTTCCAGCCTGAACAGTTCTGTGATTCTGTGCATTGGCACTTTCATGACACATTCTGCTCATTTTCTGGGCTTGCTTGGAAGCAGATTTTGCCTGTAAGTCAGTCAAGTACAGACATGACACCTCTGGGTTGAATGAATGTCAGCAAAGCGATTTCCTTCCTGTTGGAAGCAGGTGAAAAATGGTGGGGAGGGAAGCTGGGAAAATGGTGGATTTGGAATGTTTTAAAGTGTATTTCCCTCCCAACCCCCCCAAACCCCCTCAAAACAATCACATGAAACCCCAACCTGTTCCCCCAAACTTAAAATTCAAAACAGCAGCAATAAATTATCCCAAACCAGCCATCCAAGAAAAAATGCCCAAAAGAGAAACACCACTCCAGACCCCTCACACTCCAGCAGGGCCCAGGTGCCTCCAGCACTCCATGTGCAGATTGTCTCAGCTGTGCCAGGAGGATCCCTCAGGGAAGCTTTTTTTACTTGAACTGTGTATGTCATAGTACAGTATTCAAATTAATGGGAAGGACAGAATTATGTTTTTATAATTGCATATGAGGAACCGTTTCTCCTCTTGCTGTGTTTTCTCAGTAAAGCAAACTCCTTTAAAGGCTTTTATTACTGTCACAGCTCTATCGACCCCTGGCCCGAGGCACAGACTGCTGCTTCCCCTGCCTGGGGGCTCATCCTCAGCCCCAAACTGGTCCAGACCCGCCTGGGAAATGGGTTTGCAAATCCTGAAATACCCCGCAGAGGAATGACAGGGCAGAGATCTGACCTGGGAGACCCAAAGCCCCTGTTCTGCGCCAAATTCCCCTCCAGTGGTTTCCCTGCTGCTCCAATCCCTGCCCGGGCTGGTGGCGCTGAGATGCCGCTGCTCAGCCAGAGGGTCACGGAATAAAAACATGATGAACAGGTTCTTCATCCATCGGGGCGATTTCCCGGCGTTTCCCGGCAGCAGCGGGACAGGCGGGGCCCGGGTCGTGTGGGCGGAGCCGGGTGGGAACTGCGGGACGGACCCGCCTGGGAACACCCCGCTCGTCTCCACCGCTGGAGCCGCTTCCCCGGCTCCGGCTACCACGGCTCGGTCCCGCGGGGCGGCTCTTGAGTTCTTCTTCATTCTTTTCTCTCTATGTCATTATCTTCACACCTCCCACCCGCCTCGGTGCAGCCCTTCTGGGGACACCCAACAGTGCCCGTCCCTCGGGGCGGCTTTTCAGTGGTACGGGAGGATGGGGACCACTCAGGGAAGCTTTTTATTCTATTTATTTTACTCTCTTCTTTGTCGTTTATTCCATTACCCGCCCGTCCCTCGGTGCAGCTTTGTCAGACTGGGGTGGCGCAGACCCCCCTGGTGTGGCTCTTTCATTGTATTTTCCTCTGCAATTGGTATTTCATTGCATCCCCACCCCCCCCAACCCCCGGGGGG
>JAOXXN010000246.1:35511-52389 GCA_026770055.1 Myrmophylax atrothorax
CGGGGGTTTGTGTCGGAGCTGGGGGCTGAGGCTGCTGGGCACAGCGGGGGGGGGCTCGGGGGGCAGGGGCGCTGGGGGCAGCTCGGGGCCCAGGAAGGCGCTGTGCAGGCTGAGCTGGGAGGCACCGCCGGGCTGTGGGAGACATCGCAGGGTCAGGGAGGGTGGCTGGGGCACCAGCAGCCACCAGCTGTGGGCTGGGGTTCTGCTTACCTGGAGGAGGGTGCCGGGTGGCAGTGGAGCCTCAAGGCTTGCAGGCAGCCCCCGAGCACCCATCAGGGACCCCCCGCTGCCAAACAGGGGCTCGGCCATGGGCAAGAAGCAGGATGGCTCCTGGTAGCCTGGTTGTGTTTGCGATGGGGGTGATCGGTGGCTGGTGAGAATATCTGCAGGGCCAAGTGGAGACAGTGACTGGCATGAGGGGACCTGGCCAGGGTTGGGGGACAAGCCCTGGGGCACATAGGGTGGATCCATATCCTTTTACTGGCATTGCCGGGGAGTTGCCAATCCTGCCTTGTGAGGCCAGGGCGACTCCAGCACATTTGGCATCCATGGCCAGCCTTGCCACATGCATGGGGACAGGAAAACCCACCCAGAGTGTCACTCAAGGGTGGGAATCCCACCCCTGGCATCCAGCTGGGCTCCATGTGCTCCATGGCTGCTCCCAGGTGTGTGCATGGCTGTACCAGCCCCGGGCAGGGACAGGGACCACGACATCCATGCTGGGGGCACAGCAGGGTAGTCTGGATGAGCAGGTCACGGCATTCCCAAGTCACAGGGGAACATGGATGGTCCCCTGGCACGGTGGTGAGTGCTGTCCCCCCCAGCCCAGCGCTGCTGTGCGTGCAGCCTGTGGCTAACCACATCCCATGGCCTCGCCAGAGCCGAGCCGCGTGACCCTGCCACGACTCCCGCTCCCTTCCTGTCTCCTTCCCACAACCCTGCTCCTTCCGCAGGCCCAGACGCCCTGGCACGGAGGGCTGGCACTACACTTTGGGCAGCTGCCTCCCCAGGCACATCAGCCCCCACGCTCAGTGCCTGTGCCTGCTCTGGCTCTGGCATTGCCACCAGGAGAGTTTGCCCTGCAGAGGGTGACTGTGGGACTGGGCTGGGGCTGCTGGATGCCATCCTGTAGGATGGGGCTGGGGCTGCTGGATGCCATCCTGCAGGATGGAGCAGCAGGGCTCCCTGGGCTGGCAGCTTGACAGCCCCTGGCACAGGCTCTGTGCCTGAGCAGCCACCCTGAGACAGGCAGTGGCATCCCCTCCAGGGAGCACCCAGCTGTGCTCTCCAGCCCTTGTCTGGTGCTGGCAATGCCACCTCCAGGCCCCGCTGCCGGCTCTGCCTGCCTGGTGTGTGCAGCCATGCCCATGGCACCGGCTGTGGTCCACACTCCAGCACCCAGGGTGCCCTGGTTGGGACCCACAGTGTCCTGAGGCCTTGCTGAATCTACACCAGAGGAGCAAACATGCCAACACCATGGGATGCCATGGGTCTGAGCATGGTGGTGGTTCCAGCATGCCATGTGCTACCATCCAAGGGGAACAGTGGTGTGAAATGGGGCAGAATTGTTGCTCAGCTGCCCCAGCCAGCCCCCAGACTGCCCCTTCCCCCTGCCAAGGCCTTGGTGAGTCCCTGGCAGCACAGCAGGACCACCTGTGCCCCTCCAGGGGCCAGCACTCAGTGTGTGCTATGGTGCTGCCAGACAGGGTGTCCCCCTTCCTGGGATGCAGCCCAGCCCCACGCTGCCCCCACCTCCACTGTGCCCACACTGGACTGACCTTGCAACTGGCACCGAAGCTCTGTGGATATTTACAGGCATTTCTGATGCCCAACTTGGCAGATTTGTGCCTCTTGCTGTGCTACAGGGATGGAACGTCTCTGGCATTCCCTGGGAGCCCTGACCTCCCCTTCTCCTGCCCCTTCCCCACCCCACATCTGCTACCCATGCTCCTCCTCACCATCACATCCCCCTGCCCCACTCCAGGTAGTGCAGCATGGCCAGGGCACAGCGCTGCTCAAGGGAGAAGAACCCATGTGGTCAGCACAGCACACCTTTGGTATCCTGCCCAACCCTGGGGCTGCTCTGCCCTGGCATTGGGGCCGCAGAGCCCCTTCCCAACCCAAGGACTCTCCAGCACCAGCCCCAGGCTCTCGGAGCGCCCTGCAGTGCAGCAGGGCAATGCCACCCCATGGGACGGCCAGTCCAGTCCTCGGTGCCCCCATACCCAGTGTGGGTCCTACCTGGAGCGCGGTGCCAGCAGGGCACAGGGCCGGGCTGCTCCCTCGCCTCTGCCATCGGGACTTCTCCGTCCGCCCCGCACCGCGCTCCGGCACCCGCCGTGGACTCGAGGTGCTTCCTCATTTGGGGATTGGCTTGCAGGCACTGACTGGCAGGCACTGAGCTCTGCCAGAGCCACCCGACACGGTGCCAGCCCTGTGACCCTGCGGTGCCCACCCCACACATCTGCCCTGCACAGCTCGGTGTGAGGCTGCTGGGGGATCCACGGAAAACCATCGCCTGCCCTTTGGGAAAAATGACCTTTGGCACATAATTGGGCTGGTGGCAGCACCCACTGTTTCAACCCCTCTCCTCTCCCCACTTCTCCATGGGGGGCATGGCACACACACAGCACTGTCCCAGGAAATGTTCCACATCCAGGACAAAATTCCTACACACAGGTTTCCAGGCACCCCACGGCATGCTGCCCTGCCCCAGGGCACACCAGCCCCTCTCCAGCTGGGACATTGTCCCTGATGCCAGCAGGACTTGGGACCCGCCCCAGCCCCAGCAGTGTCCTGCTGGGCACAGGCAGAGCAGGAAGGGATGTTTCCCTGGGATGTAGTGGCCTGCAGTAAGACCCATCCCATTCCCAGACAGCAGTCTGGAGCAAAATGCAGGCCTTTACCCCAGGAAAAATGCCAGTCTGGCTAATATATTTCTTCAGCTGGGCACCACAGTGCTCCTGCCATCTGCTTGAGCATGAGACCATGCTGGGCCCTCAGAGAGATGCTGGGGCTGCTGCTGTGACACCCTGCAGGACCTCTCAGAGGCAGGAACACTTGTCTGGGGTCAGTCTGATCCCCCTGAAGCTGTCCCACCTCCCACTGACTGATGCCCACGTGGGGCACCAAAGGACAGTGGGCAAAGGATCAGCCATGGGGACAGACCCTTTTTCCAGTGTGGTTCAGCCTGATGGGATCTCTGGAGGGGATGAGCCAAGGAGGGGCTGGCAGGAGCCTTCCCACCTCATCCATCCCCAGGGCATCCCACTGCCTGGCCTGGCACACAGTGTGCCCATCCTGCTGCCTGCCAGCATCTGGTCTTGCACCACCCCTCAGCCGTATGGCGCAAGTGCCCTTGTTTCCTCCTGCCGAAGGAAGTGAAGAAGGGCCCTGGAGCTCCAGGCTCACATGGGGGGCTGGAGATGCTGGTGCTGCCTGAGACCACCAGCTACCTGGGAGGGCTTGCAGCCACCAACCCCCACAGTGTGCCCAGCTCTAGAACATTCAAGGGCAAAGCCGGTCCCCAGTGGAGCCCTGCCCTGGCATATCCCACCCATGCTGCTTTTCCTGTGCCACTGGATGTCTGGTTCTTCTGCCTGCCACAGCAGCTCCTGGTCCTGCCTGGCCAACTCCTTGATCCCAGGTTTTGGGCTGCCATGGGGTGCAAGGCTGTGTGGGATGTGTGGGATGTGGTACCACATCCAGGCTGGCTCTTACCTGAGATCTCCATGTCATCCAGGCTGGGCTGCAGAGGTGCCAAATCTGGCTGTATCATGTCAGCATTCCCAACATACACTGGAAGAGAGCAGAGCTGGAACATCAGGGCCCATCCACTGCACCCCCAAGACTCCCCTTCAGGTCTGCTCCCATCACTGTGCCCTGACAGCTGCCTGGCTGCCACCCCTCTGTGTCACCCCGGAGTCACCCTGTGTCACTGGACCCTTCCCTGGGCAGGGAGGTGGGTATCCACTCTGGGAGAGTCCGGGCCATTCCATCCTACCACTCTGCCCACCAGCAGCTCTAGGACATCCTCCAGTGCCCAGGAACTCCAGGCAAAGGTTGAATCTTGGCACCAGGACCAGCCTGGTGTTGAAAGGGCTCCAGAGATGTGACCAGGCAGAGACAGCAAAGAGCAGTCATGGAAGTAGGACTTGCCCTGGGGGCTGGGATGAGGTCCTTCAGGGGGCTGGTTGTCACTGGGCAGTTTGGCCCATGTCACCTGGGACAGCCCATGCTGGTCCACAGGGAGCCACCAGAGGAGGGGAAGATCCCACCCCACCAAAACACTCCATCTGAGAATCTTCATGTCTGGTGGCTCCTGTTTGGGCAGGGCAGGAACACCCCACCCTCCTGTCCCAGCAGGGGCAATGCCAGGGGACCCTGCCTGCTCAAAGGACATGGGTGGCAGCTCCCAGAGGCTAAGCCAAGAGGCAGAAAGGTGCTATGGTGTGTGCTGCCTGCTGGATTCCTCCTCCACATCCTGCTGGAGCACAGGCTGGGGCACCTACCGTCCTCGGGGAGTTCCTGGTGGGCATTGGGCATCTGTGTCATGGTGAAGAGGGTGTCAGATATGTCTGAGAGGAAGGTGTCCAGGTCGAAGTGCTGCCTGCTCCCAGGCTCCTCTTCCTCATCCCCAAGCAGCATCGGCACCACGTTGCAGAAGAGTTGGTTGCACCATTTCTCTGTTGGCCTCCAGACATCCTCGTCCTGCATGAGATGGAGCAAAGGAGCCAGGTGGGCACCTCTCGTGGGGAGGGTTCATGCCTGGCTCCCTGGCTGCTCTCCCTGGCAACTCCACAGTGTCCAAACCTTCACACCTGGCACACTGCTGCTTCCAGAAGGGTGAATCCAGCATGTCCCAAGTGCTTGGCATTCCATCCCAATGGGTTCATCATAGCCTGGGGGTTTCATCTGCCCTTCTCCCAAGCTGCCCAGTGCAGGGGTCTGCCCTGTGCCTCCCTTTTTCCCTTCCCCACCCTTTCCCAGTGGACTCACCGGCTTTGGACTGGAGATCTCTCCCTCCCGGGTGGACTTTCGGAGCTGGAAGGGGAAGACAAACTGTGTCACCCCCCAGGCAGTGTGGGCACGATGTGGGGTAGGGCGAGGGTGGCAGCTCAGGAGGGGCAGCCAGCATCCCGTGATACAAGAGCCTGCCATGTCCCTCTCTGTCATCCACAGCTCCAGGGTGGGCACAGCTGTGTTCCATCCCACCACTGGCACTGCCACAGGATGGGGAGCAGCACGGGCAGAGCCACTCACCCGTTTCTTGTAGTAGATCCTCCACTTGTGGTACTCCCTCATCACCACCTCGATGCGGCGTTTCCAGTAGTTGCCCTCCAGCACGACAGCCTGGGGGGCAGGACAGGGGGAAAGGCTGAGCCCCCCCAGCCCCAACACCCCCCAGCCAGGGCTGTTTGCCTTGTGCCACATCAGAAACACCTTTCCCAGAAAAGCCAGAGTATGTGTCCCCAGCTCCCCTCTGCGCCACCCAGTCCTGCTCCCGCCCGGGCAGCTGTGAGGGACCCAGCCCCACCTCTGGCTTTCGGTGCTCATCAGCCTCCAGCCCCTCCAGAGGGGTGATGAAGCCACACACAGGGTTCTTCCTCCGCTCCACATCTGCACAGGGGAGAGCACAGCTGGCTTTATCCATGCCCCATCCATGCTTTATCCATGGCCACCCCGGTGCCAGCCCCACCCATGCCAGTGGGCACAGCCCAGCTCCTGGCAGATGGGATAGGGCCTGGCCCATACTCACACTGGATGTACCATGCTCTCCAGATCGCGTTGTTGAGACGAATTTTATCCCAGCAAAGCAGCCTCAGCCCCTTGAAATTCTTCCACTTGGGTGACACCAGCTTCCCACTGAAACAACAAGTGAAGGGAGGCTGAGGGGCACCATCCCACAGTCCCTCCAGTTCGGGGTCTCCTGGGGGGGCTGAGCCTCAAGACCTGCCTGGGGCCACCAGCCCCATGGCAAGTCAGGAGCAGGCACAGCCGGCTGGCTCTGCTACAGGAGGCTTGACAGGCACCTGTGGGAGCACCCAGGGAGGCATTCCAAACCCTTGTGCACCCTGAGAGCAGCACACACCCAACTCCTGAGCTTCACAGACCCACGGGAGGCTCCTCAAAGCCCCGGGATCAAAGCACAGCACGCAGAGGAGTTACTTCCTTGAGATTCCAAGCCCAGCTCCAAGGAGGGATCCCACTGTCCCCAACCAGCCCAGCTGTGTCCCAGCCCCAGGGCACAGGAAGGGAAGTCTCCCGCCCAGGCGAGACACCCGGGGACATGTGCTGTGGTGGCTCTTGCCTCATCACAACCTTGGGGCAGCTATTTCTGACCCTCCTTTTAATGCCAGGCGCGACTTGGAAATGCTGCCTTCAGCTGGGGCAGGCAGGGGCAGCCATGCCAGGGGGCTGGGAAGGCAGGACAGCGTTGGAGGATGTTCAGGGTGTTAAGGGACACTTGTCTGTGCCCCAGGACAGACAGAGAGAAAGACCAGCCCTGCCCTCAGCCAGAGCTGCCCTGAGCTCCCCTCCTCAGCCATCCCTGCAAACCTGTGCTCTCCAACCCAACTGGGCTCTCTGCTTCCCATTTCCCAGCTCTCAGAGGCAGCTGTGTTTGTTCCACAGCTCATTGTGGTGGTGCTGATATCCCTGATGGGACCCTCAATGGGAGGAGCCTCATTTCAGTCGTTTTTTTGTTTCCATCCAGCCAAGGGACACAACCCCTCATGTGCACCCACTGGGGAGGTCCTGAGGATCCCTCTGCCTTCTCTTGGGGTCCATTTCACCTCTCCCAGCTCTGCCACCCAGCAGGACATGGCCTTGGGGCAATGCCAGCTGCTCCAGGGGTCCCTTGGAGACCTGCCTGCTGGTTGCATGGCATTCCACCCTGACCATGCCACGTTCCTCTCCAGCCAAGAGTTTGTCCTCTAAAGATCTCAGTGCTGCTTTCAGTCCCACATTTCCTTGACTCATGGAGGGAGCAGGAGAGGTGGAGGCTGGGCTGGTGCTGGGGTGCTCTATCCCCTGTTCCCAACCTCTCCTCAGGTGCTGCTGGGCTGTGACCCCAAGGAGGTGCTGGGGATGAGAGTGATGTAAAAACATCTGACTTGTTCATTCAAGCTTGTGAAACCTCCAACAGTTCTCTGACAATGATTTCAGTGCATTCTGCTTTGACCTGCCTTGAAATCCACCTCCTGTAGAGGAGGATCAGGGACCCCTCCAGCTTCAGAGCCTGATGCAGGGACACATCTGGGAGTGGGTGCTCCCACCCACGGGGGTGGATGGGGGTGGTGCCCCCAGGGAGACACAGCCCAACCCACGGCTCCAGGGGCTCGGGAGGGAGCTGTGTCCCCGTGGCTCCAGCCTGAAGAGAGTTAAGGACTCAGCTACACACTGGCCACTCCACTATCACCAGGATTTTGAACTTTCCCCAGCGGCACAAGGCAAACAGCACAGTGGTGCCAAGTGGAGGAGCCAATGGAAAGGACGGGTTTCCCAGGCACGTGGCCAGGTCCCGCTGGTCAAGGCCATGCTGCTCACTCCCAGACAGCTGAAAGGAGCAGCCCAAGCCCTTGGGGTGCAGTCAGACACCTTGGTCACACGTGGGGCTGGTGGGGCTGTGGCCACAGAGCTGCTGTGGGGCCTGGAGAGTGGTGCACCAAGTACCTCTAAACTGCCTTTTCCCACTCTGATACCTTCCTCCAGCTGCTGCCTACAAGTGTGTCAAAAATGTATTATCAAGGGAAAAGCCAGGAAAGCTGGGGGTGTTCAGCCTGGAGAAGACTCTGGGGAAGCCTCAGAGACTCTTCCAGTGCCTAAAGGGGCTACAGGAGAGCTGGAGAGGGACTTGGGACAAGGGATGAAGGGACAGGACAGAGGGGAATGGCTTCAAAATGACAGAGGGCAGGGTTAGATGGGATATTGGGAAGAAATTCTTGGCTGTGAGGGTGGTGAGTCCCCTGGCACAGGTTACCCAGAGAAGCTGTGGCTGCCCCATCCCTGGAAGTGTCCAAGGCCAGGTTGGATGGGGCTTGAATGAGGATCCCACTGCAGTGGATCCAGTGTGTGCATTGCCATGCTCAGTGTGGGCAGGAAATGAGGCACTGAAGGAGTCCAAGGGGTTGGGACCCCTGACTGCAGCAGAATGGCAGAGCTGTGCCATGCCAGCTGCCGGTAAACCAGGCACCTAGGGGGTGGTGATGGGCCAGATGAACACAGATATGTGGGAACTGGTACCCCCAGAGTGCTCTCCCTGTGCCTGGCATCCCCAGGGATGCCCTGGCAGTGACCACATAGCAGTGGAACTCTCAAGGTCTCCAAGGCCAACCTGAGAGCTCAGTCCCTGGATGAGACCCTGAATGAGCCACTGAATGAGGAGGAAGGCAATGGGCACCTCTTCAAAGCTGCTTTGTTGGGTTTGGCTTTCATGCAGCATCAGTAGCACACTGTTACTCCTGGTGTGCACCAGGACATCTTGGGAGAGATGTGCAAGCAGCTCTGCACTGACTTGAGTGGAGCAAGTCCCTCTGATGCCGTGCTGGAGAGAACTCAACACATGGGGGCTTGGCAAAGGAAGGGATCTGCCTCCAAGATTGTGGACCAAGGTGACAAGAGACACAGTCTGTGCTGTTGTCACCAAGGAGCTGTCACCCAGGCTTGGGAGACCCATGTGACAGGGGAATGGTGCGGGTACCCACTGGATTTAGCAGGAGAGAAGGAGGGAATTATTCAGGAGACTCTGGACAAAAGCTTGTGCAGCCATCCGAGTGCTGCTGCTTGTCACAGAACAACATCAGGACATGTGGACAGAGTCAGGGACAGAAGGCAGGACTGCTGCTCTGGGCTGCATTGCCAAAGAGTGAGTGTTGGCTGCCCACAGGGTCACTGCTGCTCTACAGGGTGTACAGGGTCTGGCCATGGGGGTGCCACAGCCGGGCACAGTGATGCCAGATCCCATGGGAAATGGAGGAGAGTCAAGCTACACATGAAAAGAGGAGGAACTTCTCACCTGGCTCCATGACCAACAACCCAGCACCAGCTCTTTCTCCCCAAAACCTCCCAGGACGTGGGTTCTGAGCATAAGGCACATACAGCCCATGGAGAAGAGGAGCAAGGATGTCAGCTGGGCACAAGGTCCTGGATAGGCAGCAGGGCTCAGCCCCACGTGCCTTCAGAGAGCTGGGGGTCCGTGAGACACGTGCCAGCTCTGGGGCTCACCTGTACTCCAGGCTCATGCACTCGAAGAGCCGGGTGAGGGTGGGGTCGATGCTCCGGGGGTCGGCCGGCTCGGGCTCGGCACGGTGGTGCCGCCGCCGGGGCAGCGCGTCGCTGTGTGGGGACGACACCATGAAGTGGCCACTGTGGATCACCTGGGAGGGGTTCTGTGCCCCAGCACCGGGTCCTGTGCCACCCACAGCCGCATCCTCGGAGTCGGAGTCAGAGTCGGAGACAGGGCATGGCCCAACTGGGGGCTCCGGGAAGGCTCCTGGGAGCCCCACCTGAGCTCCTGCCATCGTCTGGCACCTGCTGGGGAGCCCTTATGGACCTGTCCCAGCTGTGTGATCCATGTCCCAGTCGTGCCAGTGCCCTACAGGCACTGCGTTGGCATTGAGCTCACACCTTTGGGCTCCCCAGCACAGGACACCTTCACCACACCTCCTCCTGGGCACCTCCTCCACTCGGTCCACACTGCCAGCTCTGGTTCAGTGGTTGGTTTGCCAGGGTTCAGTGGTTGGTTTGCCAGGGCTCAGTGGCTGGTTTTCCAGGATTCAGTGAGTGGTTTTCCAGGATTCAGTGGTTGGTGTCCCAGGGTTTAGTGGTAGGTTTGCCAGGTCTCAGCAGTTAGTTTGCCAGGGTTCAGCAGTTGGTTTCCTGGGGTTCAGCAGTTGATTTCCTGGGGTTCAGTGGTTGGTTTGCCAGGGTTCAGTGACTGGTTTGCCAGGGTTCAGTAGCTGGTTTTCCAGGGCTCAGCAGTTGGTTTGCCAAGGCTCAGCAGTTGATTTACCAGGGTTCAGCAGTTGAATTGCCAGGGTTCAGTGCTCACTTTGCCAGGGTTCAGCAGTTGGTTTCCCGGGGTTCAGCCGTTGGTTTCCTGGGGCAGATTGTCCCCAGCCCTATTTATAGTGGTGGCAGCTGATCCCGCCCATGGCACGCTGTCAGCAGGTCCCAGCACTCCGCCAGCAGCCACGGGAGCTTCAGCTCCGCTCCACCGTCCTGCTCTGGCAGTGTCCCTGTCGCCCCCGGCTCTTCTGTTCCCCCAGGGCTGGGGAGGAGCAGCCGCAGTCGGCTCTGTTTACCCGGGGTTAATCGCTGATCCCGGGCGCTGACCGGCAGAGGAGCGGGCGGTATTTACCCAGCGCCTCTGCCCTAATGGATCTCCCCGCACTTCCAAGGGAACAAATACAGATTAAGGGACACAAACAGGTAAAATTATAGCAACGAGCACCCAGCTCAGCACAAAGCACTGAGCCATGTGCCGAGCTGAGAAACAGCCCAGGGAAAAACTGCTCCCAGTGGGACCCAGCAGGAGAGGGGCTGCAAATCCCAGGGCAAGAGAGGACAGCAGTAGCTCAGGTGTGGTGGGATTTACACATGAAGTCCTTAAAATCACAGAATCATCAAATCCTAGAATGGTTTGGGTGCTAAGCCTACACACTTTCCTTGCTAAACCTGACTCTGTTAAGTCTCAGCAGGGAGCATTTTGGGGATGCTTTTAGGCACAAGAACGAGGGGTCATGCAGAGGTTTTTGAGGACAGGCTGCTTTCCTTGCTCACCTTTGGCTCCAGGACTCCCAGGTCACATCTTCCTGCCAGGGGAACCTGGGGACAGCAGTGCCCTGGTGCTCACTCTGGATCAGCCTCTACAACCTGCTGGGGAGGGAGAGCTGGAATTTGCATGTTGGTTTGGGGGGTTTAATACAGAGTGTGCTGCAGGATTTAAGAACTGGTGTCAATTACTAGAAAATAAAGAATCTTTATCCTTTCCCCACCCTGGATGACCAGGGGGTGACACAAACCCCAGGGATCACCATCCCTGCTAGTGTTCCAAAACATGCAGATGTGGCACCTGGGGACATGGGTTAGTGGTGGCCTTGGCACTGCTGGGCAGTGGTTGGACCTGCTGATCTTACAGGCATTTTCCAACCTTAATGACTCCATGATGCTCAGAGATGGACACTGATTATTTGTACAGCTCAGAACAAGGACACCATACACACCAAGACATTGTGTTTCCAAACCATGTTTTATTTTCAGGAGCAGGTGCATGGCATTTCAGAAGCACAGGGTTTGCAAGGGATCAGCCTGATTGCAAAGCACTTCAACCAAACACAGCTCAAAGGGAAGAACCCAGCGAGGGAAGCAGAGCAGCTCTTCAAAAGAGGTGAAAGGAAAACCCCTTGGCAGCACGGGCTGTGCCCCGGTGCCCCCCACTGAGGTGCCCTGGCAAAGAGGGGCCCAGCAGGGCTCTGCTCCAGCGCCATGCCTGGCACAGAGGGGTGGTGAGGCAGCCCTAGCAAGTGACAGGTTTGATGAGGATGGCAGAGGCTCTGCAGTTCCCACTGCACAGGTTGCCCCATTTCATGCTCCCTCTATGGTTCAGCTGCACGGAGTAACACGATGAGTACCACCACCCACCTCCAGAGGTGGCAGCACAGTTCCCACTGGAAGTGTCCTGATCCCGATCTTTAGTGGAGAACTTCATGTTGTCGTGCATGGTGTTGGTACCTTTGGAGGCCATGGCATCCTCTGCCGTGCCCGAGTGCGCTCCCAGCCTCAGCCGGTAGCCCTGGGACTCATTGTCCAGGCTGAACAGGTTGTAGTCTGCAAAGCTCCTGTTGTTTGAAGCATTCCAGATGACAAACCTGACCTGGTAGACCTTCTGCTTGGTGATCTGGCGGATGTACTCGGTGCCCAGCCAGAACTCGGTTTGCAGGCTCCCAAAGCCGTGCTTGTAGGTGCTCCAGGACTCGGCCCAGCTGATAACCGTGTCCTGCCGGTTCCTCTGGATCACGGTCCAGGTCTCATTTGCCTCCCCCATCTCACAGTACACCACGATGGGTGATGATCCCATGGGCTGGATGACGTAGACACCACTTTGGCTGCCAGTGGGGAGCTCACTGCAGTCCCTGGGCAAACCTGGAGCAGGAGAGAACATGGAGGACTAACGTGCCCAACAACCCTGTCTGCTGCTCCTGCAGCTCTGGAATCACCTACATCCCTGGGGCTGGGAAAGAGGAAACCTCTTTCCCTTGGCATTGGACACCCTGTGGATGGCTGGGAAACCCCAGCAAGCTTTGCTTGGGTGGTACATCCTGTGGCATGTAAGTAATGGTGTGGAGTCCTCTGAGGTCACAGAAAACCAGAATGGTTTGGGCAGGAAGGGATCTTAAAGCTCATCTTGTCCCACCCCCTGCCATGGGCAGGGACACCTTCCACTAGCCCAGGTTGCTCCAAGTCCCACCCAACCTGGCCATGGACACTTCCAGGGATGGGGCAGCCACAGCTTCTCTGGGAAACCTGTGCCAGGGCCTGCCCACCCTCGCAGGGAAGAATTTCTTCCTAACATCTCATCTAAATCTCTCCTCTTTCAATTTAAAACCATTCCCCCCTGTGCTATCCCTGTTTCCCCTTGTAGAATCCTCTGTGCTCGTGTCACTTGTGGCTCAGTGTGGGGCTGTCACTGGTAAGGACTGTGCCCTCAGTGTCCTTGGCTGTGGAGCAGCACATCGAGTCCTGCTCGGGCTCTGACCTGGCTTAGCTCCCCAGGCTCTCTGCCCACCCACCGCCACCATGCCCTCCTTCCCTTCCACCATCCCCATTCCCTTTGGGATGCAGGGTCTTTACTGCTCTGTTGCTGTGCCAGCCGGGACTCAGCTGCCAGGCTCTGCTGCCCACTCGCTTCGTCTTCATCCGCCTCTGGAAAAACAGGAGGGAGGTGAGCAGCCCTGTGCCACAGCACAGGGGGAACTGCAGCCTCCAAGGGCTGCTATTCACATCACTGAGGATGATGAAGGGCACTGGGCTCATTTTTCTTCCTGTGTGGTAGTTTTTGGCTGGAAACTCTTCCAAGGGATCAGACCCTGGGAATGGGATCACTGCAGTCACTGAGCTGCTGCCGATTCACTCCCCTCAGCATTATAGGGTGGAGCAGATGGAATCATGGAATGGTTTGGGTTGGAAGCAACCTTTCAAAGGCCATCCAGTCCAACACCCCTGCTATGAGCAAGGACACTTTCTTCTAAATCAGGTTGCTCAGAGCACTGGTGGTGAGCACAAGGATGTACAGAGAAGGGCTGAGAGGGAAACGAGGCTCTGTGTGCTCCTTTTCAGTGATGGCTGAAGGGTTCGAGTGTTCACTCAACCCACAAAGAGCCTCAGAAACTTCAGAGAGAAAAGGAGCTCACATGAGAGGACAACCCTCTATTTAGAAGTCCCAGCACCCATTTAGTAAGATGGTGGTTCCCTGACAGCCTCTGGAGTGTGACCTCCATCAGTGATGTGATGAGGTTTGGGGATCATTTAGCCCTGTGCAGGCTTCAAAAAGCATTTTGGTTGGTCACTTATACAAAGTTCCTCTGAAGTTTCAAGGCTCCAGATGGACTATAGGAATACATATCTAGGGAGGGAATATTTAAAGGGAAAGATCTGTCTTCCTTTGACTATCCACAGCTCTCCAGAAAAAGCCACCACATACAAGTTTGTCAATAACATGAATGACCAAATCTGGTGCTGTTTGGTTAAGATATTAAATTGGAGAAAGGTTTGATTGGGCTCCTTTTATTTCAGGGTGTGACTGTCCTTCCCCAAGAGTACTTTCCACACTTCCCTCTCTGTGCAGAGGACAGGGAGCTCCTGATGTTTGGATGAGCAGAGTTTAGCGATGTAAGAATGAAAGCACATACCGGAAAGAAGATCAGAGGCGTAGATGTTAACGATGTCATCTAAATTTACTTGCAGTCTTTCCAGGTTTTCGATCTTCAGAGCAAGAAGTGGGGCTAGCAGGGCCAGCATGGAGGTGAAGAACAGAAGGTTGGAGTGAAGGGCTGCTGGAGAAAGAACACACACAGTGAACCTGGAAATGGGAATCCTCTGCAGGAGAACTGGTGTGCTGGGTTGTGGGCACTGCTGGCACCCAAAGACACTCAGGAGCTACTACAGGGTGGATAAACAAGGGACAGAGACCTGAGACCTTGCAAAGAAAGGAGCTGTTTTGGCCACAATGCTGAAGGTCCCCTGAGAGTCAGGGGCTTCACTTAACTGTCCCAGAACAGCCCTCCCAACCCTCCCACCAGGGCATGGCACGGAGATTGGGAGCCGCCCACTGCACAAAGGCACCGGGAGCCAGAGCACTGATCCCACATCAGATCCCTGCTCCATGTCACACACGGGGCTTCTCCAGGGATGTGCATCCCAGCTGGCATCTGGGCCAGGACATTCTGAGCTCTGAAGGATGGTTTTTGCCAGCATCTGGAAGTCTGAGCAATTGGACTCCTTTGGACCAGACCTGACCTGGGCATTCCCCAACAGTCTGTCCATGGCCACATCCGTGGATTTGTGTCTACAGCTTGTCCACCCAGCTTCAGCACCCTGAAGGACTGATGAGGATGACAGGTGATTAATGCAGTAATTAGCTGCAATTCCAGCTTTTTGGGGGCAGCACTTTGGGCTCTGATACAAATACAGCTCAAATAAACGCTGGCTTCTCAACACCACCCAGGGTAGAATAGTTTTGCTCATGGTCAGGAATGGAGGAGAGACAGTGAGGAGCAAGAGAGACCAAGAGCCCTGGGGGTACAGTGGGAATAGGGTCATCCCACCACCCCGAGGCCAGAAAGGCTCACTGGGAACAGCAGAGCTGCAGTGTGGGCAGCAGAAGCCCAGGGCAGGTAGAGGTGGCAGGGAAGCCCAGCTATGCAGAGCATTCATCCCATCCATCCCATCCATCCCATCCATCCCATCCCATCCACCCCATCCATCCCACCCCACACTCACCCATGCTGTCTCTGCCTGCACCCTGCAGAGTGGGGAGCTGAGCAGGTCTGGTTGGCTGGCAGTGTGGCCAACCCTGATGTTATATAGGCCTTGTCAGTGAGGTGGGTGGCCAATCCAAATGGCAGCACTCACCAACTCCTGAAAATTTATGGTTTGTTTGCCCCCTTCCACCGGTGCCTTTGCTCACATGCCAACGGTTGTGCTTCTGTGATAAGAGTTCTCAGCAAACAGCAGCCGATGCTCACACAGAGTTCAACAAAACCAATAAAAGCTCCTGATAAGAATTATCCTTCAGGTTGTTACTACTTAAGGGATTTAATGCCAAGCCTGTCACCTGGGCCATGCTGGAAATCTCCATTGCAGACCCTCTGGGATGGGGACAGGTGTCTGTGCCCTCTTCCCCTCCTGCCTCCTGCCCGGGGAACCATCACTGCCCAGCACACAGAGGGTACTGGAGCCAGACAGACACCCAGTGCTGGGGACATACAGGGGTACAGACTGTCCCACCAGGACCACAGAGGGTCAGCTGGCAAGTCCATGCTGGTGCCTGGATGAAAACTGGGACTGAAAGCAGAGGGGACCAAGGTTGATGTGCGGGCAGCTCTGCAGGGACGGGGCTGACACACACCTGCCAGGAGCTGAGGACCACTGACAAACCACTGCCTGTAGGTATTGTTCTCTTTGCTCTCCAAGCTTCCTTCCAATTCACACTCCTGCCCTTCTGTTTGCCTTTCCCCCCTCCTTCAGCCCCTTTATTGATCTGCAGCAGTTGGGAAATCCCCAGGAAGATTTAATTTCTGGGCAGGTCCAGTGAATTGCAGGTGATAAATGCCTCACAGCTGGGACATGGGCATTACTTTAGTTTTTGTTAAAAATCATGACTTTGGCCCTCTTTGTGTAATCTTGAGCAAAGGGAAGGCACCAGCTGGGCATTTAATGATTGATGCTGTGAGCTGAGGTGCTCGCACAGAGAAGGTGTGTGTAAGGATAGGCCTGGGAGTGAAGGGACAGGGGCCAGCATGGAGCTGGGAGCAGTGGGGCTGACCAGCAGCTTCATGGTAATGGATCAGTCCTCCTCCTCCTCCTCCTCTTCCTCAGAGCTCCTTTTCTGCAGCACTCACAGCTCTGGGGAACACACGTAGAATCCAAGCTGAGGGACAGCAGTGGAGACCACGAGAGAGGGAGCTGATGAGTGCCCAGTGTCTGTCCCGCTCCTCCTGCTTCCATCCCATCAGTTCTTTCTGGTTCTCTGCTGCTGCTGGGCTCTTTCCTGCATCCCTGTGAGCTGCATCCACTGCATCTGAAACATCAGATCTTACACAACAAGCTCAAGTGCGGGGCTTTGAACGGTTTGCCCTGGATATCTTACACAGATTTACTTCTTTCCCACAAAAATACCTTTTGCCTCTAGAACTGCAGAAAAAAAAAACCAACCTGCTTTTAGGAGAAACATGAGAAAATGTGACCATTTCACTGTGTGGTGCAGGGAAGGGGCTGATCCAGAGGTGACAGGTCCATGTCTCACCTCTCTTCAGCTCTGCAGGGCACAGCCTGTCCTGAAGCTGCAGCTCCCACCACCCTGGGAGCCCCTCGCTCCTGACTGTGCCCTGGCTCTGCCTTCCCTGCTCTGAGCACCCCGGGGGCTGCCCAGGGATCCTGGTGGTGATGGGCACTTTCTTCCCCAGGGCTCCAGGCTGGGACACACCAGATCCACCGGGACCTTGTCCTCCTGCCCACTGTGGTCTGGTGTGACATGGACACTGAGGGCAAGGGCTGGACTGTTGTCCAGAGAAACTCCCACGACACTGAGCTCAACTGGAAGCAGTCCTGGACCACCTACAAGTACGGCTTCGGGAACGTGCACGCCGATTACTGGCT
>JAOXXN010000246.1:123972-143903 GCA_026770055.1 Myrmophylax atrothorax
GGTTAAAGATCCCCCCTGGAGACCCTCCCACCCCCCAGCAGCTCTAGCAAATACACGTGCGGTTTGCGGGCAGAGCCCCCGGCCCCGGGGTCTGGCCAGGAGATCCCGGCGCTCCGGCGCTGGAGGTGGCTCCCTGGGGGCCGGGATATCCTTAGGGATCTTCCCAAAAGGCTGCACTGAGTGGGGTCCCAGGGGTGTCCCCTGTGAGGTCCCAGGTGCCCCCCATGGGCTGCTTCTGCTGCTGGTGCTAATCTGCAGCTGGAAAGGGAAGAGAGGGTTAGGGACAGATGCCCAGCATCCCTCTGTCCCATCCCTCTGGGACCACAGGGCTGCTCCAGCAGCACCCAAGCCCCAAGCCCAGGGGTGATGTGGATCCCACAGGTCAGGGTCTCCATGGGTTTGCGTGTGCCAACTACCCCCAGGCTTGTGCCAGCTGGAGGGAAATCCATGCCCATCCAATGCCAGGATGGCAGGCAGGGCCTCTCCATCCCGCCCTGCTCCTTCCCGGAGCAGTTGCCCAGCTGGAGCAGGGCTGGCAGCACTCACCATCCTCCTCCCAGCCCTCGGCCACTCCTGCCAGCTCGTAGTGCTTCTTGCGCAGCTCCCCCAGCTTCTGCCTCTCCTTCTGCAGCTGGTTCTCCAGCTCCAGCACCCGCACCTGGGGGACACCACCCAGGACATGCCCACCCAGCACTCTGGCAGGGAGCTGGGCTGAGCACCCCACCTTCACACCCATTATCCCCCCAGTATTGAGGCCAAAGACCTCCGAGGTACATCCCATGAGTGCCCTGATGACAAGCAGACCTGGGGAGGGGATGGGGTTCAGGTGGGTGCTGCCTGTGGAGGCAGGTGAAGGCAGAATAACCCATGTGGGTGCCCTGGGAAGGGGAATTCCCCAGGGTTGCCCCATGCCAGGCAGAGGTGAGTGCTGTGGGTGGCACATGAGCTGCACTGGGGAGGCATGGAGGACCAACTGCAGGTGGCTCGTGGGTAAACCCATCTGTCATCTTCACACCTTTGGCTTCCCCCATGCTGGTGCTGCCTGGGGGCAGCTGGGCAGGGTGACCTCCCCCAGTTTTGACTTCTCCCCCAGCCTGGGCAGCCCAAGTGAGACACTAGTGGGTGTTTCCCAAATTGTGGGAACCCCCTACCTGTGAGTCCATCTCCTGACGCTTGATCTGGGTGAGTGTCATGCTGGAGAAGTCCATGCTGTCTGCAGAGAAAGACACCACCAGCACCCCTCAAGCTCTGCTCCTCTGCTTGGACCCCTCAGGAGCTCCCATGCCACTGGCAGGGTTTGGCACCATGGGATACACAGGCAGAGAGTGGGCAGAAACCACCAGGGCACAGTCAGCTGAGCGTGACGAGTGCTAAGAGCAGAAGTTTTGGGGCAGGTCTGTTCTCCAAGCATTAGGACCAGAGAAAATGGCCTCAAGCTGTGTCAGGGGAGGTTTAGGTCAAATATTAGCAAAAATTTCTTCATGGAAAGGGTTGTCAGCCCTGGCACAGGCTGCCCAGGACAGTGGTGGAGTCACCACCCCTGGAGGGATTTAAAAGCTGTGTAACCACCACGTGTTTAGTGACGGCCTTGGCAGTGCTGAGGCAACAGGTGGACTTGATGGTCCTACAGTGCTTTTCCAGCCTAAGTGATTCCATGACTCTACGATCCCTGCAGCCCCACACTCACCTTTTTCTTCCACCTGAGACTTCCCAGCCTTGGTGGAGGCCACTACACCAGCAGTGGCCTGGTTGACCCCACGGGAGGCTTGCTGGAGCTTGCACAGGTTGGCACTGTCCTTGTCTGCCTTCACCTGCCAGGACAGCCAGAGGGGTCACTTACACCCCTCTGGGCGAGCACAGGACCAGCCCCATGATGTGGGGTGACCCCAGGGTCACCCCAAGCCACGGGCAGGGGAGCAGCCTTGTTCCTACCTTGGAGGCTGCCACCAGCTGAGCGGTGCTGGCCGCGATCTCCCGAGAGCAGACCATCAGCTCCTCGAATGTGCCCTTGCCTTGCACCACCAGGTCGGCAGCGTCACTGCAGGAGGGCAGAGAGGGGCTGGAGCATTGTCCTGCCACCCCTGTGTGCCCTCCCCGTGGGGACAGCAGGACTCTGCCGTTCTCTCCACGCTCAGGTGACGGGGGCACTTACACCAGGACGGTGGCACCCCAGCCCACTGCCTTGGAGGCGGAGATGAGACCCTCGGTCCAGCGGGAATTCTTGGCATAGAACTCCTTGGGGGATGCTGCGCCCTGTGGCCGGGAAAGGCACAGCTGGGGACACAGGACCCCCCAGATCTCCACACTTGGGGGAATGCAGGAGGTTGGGGTGTCATTCAGGATGTGCGTGGGAGCTGGGGAGACACTGAACTTGTGGGGTTGTAGGGAAGGAAGATCAAGGATCTCTGTGACACCCCAGGGACCAGAGGCAGGGGGAGACCTGGGGCTGGGGCAGGAGCTCTGGCAGCTGATGGGGAAGCTCCAAAGGGCCAAGGGTTGGAGCAGCATATTCCAACAAGTGCATGGTGACCCCTGGCTGCCCAAGCACCTCTGTCTGACACCCCGTCCCAGCTCACCCGTCCGCTCTCCACAATCTCTCTCTGGAGGTCCTTGGAGGCCAGGACAAGGACATGGATGGCTTGCATGAGGCCTGTGCAGGAGCCCAGGATCCTGTGAGACAAACCCCTCTGAGCCCTCTGTGGGGTGCCTGTGGCACCAGTCCCATCCCACCTGGCTGGCTCCCTCCAATGCCCCAATCAACACTCACCTCTCATTCACTTCCAGTTTGACCCCAGTGTCCCCAGCCCGTGCCTTGCTCAGCATCTCCTGGTAGAGGGGAGAGAGGCAGCGCTGAGCCCTGTGCCCATGGGCAGGCATGGCATGGTGCCCACCTCACGGCACACGGAGCCCTCACCTCGATGCGGGCGGACGCTGTTTCGATGGCCGCGGCCGTCGCCGCCATCTCCTTGTCCACCAGGTCACCCAGCTCCTCCTGCTTGACATCCAGCCCTCTGGGACGCAGCTCCTGGTGTGGGAGGGGATGGAAGGGAATGTCCAGTGGTGGTGCCCACCACAGCCTGACCCTGTCCCACCAGCCCTCCTGGGGCACCCACCTCCCCGATGGCGCTGATCCGGCCCAGGCAGGCTGTCACCAGGCTGCAGTTGGCGCCTGCCACCAGCCCTGGGTCTTGCAGGGCACTGAGGTAGCTCACAGCCTCGCTGCCACACTGCTTGCAAAGCTCCAGCAGCCCTGCATAGACAGCACAGGGGCTGAGGGGGCCACATGGGGTGATGGAGGTGTCTGCTTCCTGTCCATCATGGTCCTCGCCCACTCCAAGGTCTTACTTGTCCCAGCATCCTGGACACATGGTCCCCTGGCTCTTTCCCACCCCAGCATCCAGCCCACTCAGCCCTCTGCAAGTCATGACCCCTGCCCACCCTGGTTCTGGCCCACCTCAACCCCTGCCTGTCCCAATCCTTGTGCACTCCAACACCCTGCCCACCTTGGCCCCTATCTGTCCCAGTCCCTGCCCACCCCAGCACCTACCTGCCCCAGAATTCTACCCAGCCGCTGCCCATACCAGCATTCTGCACATCAAATCCTCTGCCCACTGTGATCCCCTCGCCACCTTGGCCCCTAGCCAACTCCAGCATTGGCCCATGCAGTCCCCTGCCCATCCTCATCCCCTGCCCACCCCACGTCCTGCCCGTGGGGCAGCACTCACGGTCAGCGGGCTCCACGGGGGCCACGTGGGAGGTTGCGCTGCCCTGCAGGAGGGTGTCACTGACCAGGTGGGCGAAGAGGGCCAGGCAGGGCAGCAGGGAGCCCATGGCTGTGGTGGGACAGCGGGCACACACCTCAGCCTCTGCTGCGCTGCCCACCCAACCCCGCATGCCAGGGGTGCCCCTCTGCCCACCCTGCCCAGGGCTGCCCATCCTCACCTGCGCCATCCGAGAGGTACTTGCTGTGCGCGTCCCGCAGCCGCTCCACGCACTCGGAGGCTGCCAGCGTCCGGGACAGCAGGCAATCTGCAGGCACACAGCGGGCAGGGCTCAGCCAGGGCAGCAGGGAGCGGGCAGGCTGGCATAATGGCAGCTTTGGGAGCAGCAGGGGCCTCACCTGCTGAGCCGGTGCAGCCTATGTGGGCGGGATCCTCCATGCGGGCCAGGGCGTCCCGCACCATGCGCTCGGCCTCGCGCGCTGTGCCCTGCAGCAGGGCTCGCTGCTCCTCGGCCAGGCGCTGCTGCAGCGCCTGCTCGGCGCCCTCCTGCCCACCCCACGCAGGTGTCAGGGGCCCTGCTGTGCCACTGGGCATCCTGCAGACCCTGCCCTGCCAAACCCCCGCTGCCCAGTGGGATGGGAGTACCGGGGTGCCCCGGGGTACCTTGTCTCTCAGCTGTGTCTGCAGGGTTTCCAGCTGCGTCCTGCTGCTCTCCTGCTCCCGGCTGAGCGTGTCCCGCAGCTGCTGCAGCTCAGCCCGCAGCGCTGCCATGTCCTCCCCGTGCCGCTCCGCCGCCTGGCTCAGCCTGTCCCGCTCCTGCTCCAGGCTGGCGATCCGGGAGTTCTGCTCTGCTCCCACCTGGGTGGGCATGAAATGGTGGTCAGGGTTGTGCTGAGGGTGAATCCTTCAGTTTGGGAACTGGCTCCTGGTCCAGGCCTGGGACAGCCCCAGTGCCCCTACGGGTGCAGCCTTGCATCACCACCTGGCAGTGATGACCTCACCTGCTTTCACTTTTAATCAGTGGAAATTCACTTTTATCATGACTGTCACTGTCCTGATGGAGGAATGGATGCAGAGTGTGGCTGTGGCCCCGTGCCTGCCCTGCTGCAGCATGTGCCCACTCCAGTAACTGCATTTTCCTGCCAGCTTCTGCCTCCCCCAGTGAGCCCAGACACCTCTGCTATGCTCCATAGCTCCACAGGTATGGGACAGCCCATGGCATGTCTTGCAGTGTGATGGCACACTACTGCCCAGGTTTACAGTGGGCAGAGCTGCTGCCTGACCCTGTTCTTCCAGGGGTTTTATTCCATGATCCCTGCTGCTGGAGCCCATGGCTCCAGATGCTCCTGCACCCAGCAGCACGAAACCCTCTGGGGTTACCATCAAACCCACCTAGATGTGGGGAGGAAGAGGACAGGGAGTCGGTTCTTAGGCCAGTGGTGAGTATATCATGTCTTGCATGGGTAAGACTGCCCACCCCAGGGCTGTGTGAGGGGTTCCAGGGACCCTCCATGTGCTCTCACCCGTGTGCTGGACTCCAGCGTGCCCTGGAGCACCTGCAGCTCCTGTCTGCTGGTTGCCAGCTCCCGCTTCAGCGTCTCCAGCACCTCTGCCTGCTCCTGAGACTGCAGCAAGGGGAGAGGTTGGCAGCACTGGTGCCCCATGGAGGAGCCCCTGCTCATCCTTGGTGTGTCCCCTGGTTCCTACTCACCTTCCTCTGCGCCTGCTCGCTCACCCGCTGGAAGGAGTCCTCCAGTTCCTTCTTCTCCCGCTCCACATCCCCCTGGGCCTGCCTGGCCACTGTCACCTGCTTGGTCACCTCTGCATTCTGGTGATGGCAGAGAGTGAGCTCAGCATCACCTGGTGCCGGGGGGGGCACAGCTGGGCAAGGGGGTGCCAGGGGGGGTTTTGGGGAGCCCACCTTCCGCAGCAGGTCAGCGTGGTTCTGCACCAGCTCACTGTACTTCTCCTTCAGTTTGCTGTAGCGCTGCTCGTTGGCCTGTGCCCGTCCTGCCGTGGAGGGACACTGAGGTGAGCACTGGGACACCCCCAGGGCTCAGCCCACCCCAGGGTGCTGCAAGCTGGCCCCGCTCACTCTCAATCTCCGTCAGGCTCCGCTGAGCCTTCTCCGTGTCCTCCCGCTGCTTCTTGAGCTCCTCCAGCTCCGTGCGCAGGAACTCGCTCTCATCCTGCGCCTGCTGCTTCAGGTGCTGCTGCTCGGCCAGCTCTGCCTCCAGCTCGCTGGCACGGCCACGCAGCTGCACCGTGCCCCGCGCGCTCTGCGGGCACAGCCGTGGGCTCACGGTGCCATTCGGTGCTCGCTGGGACTGTTCGATGCCCACTGGGACCACCCAATACCCACCAGTACCATCCAATGCCCACCAGTACTGCCCAATACCCACCAGTAACATTCAATATTCACCAGTACCAATATCCACCAGTACCATCCAACACTCACCAGCACTGTTCAATACCAACCAGTACTGTTCAATACCCACCAGTACTGTCCAATGCCCACCAGTACCACCCAATGCCCACTGGTACTGCCCAATACCCACCAGTACCATACAGCAGCCCCTGCCACGGGTACCACCCCACACACCCCCAAATGCACCCAGGTGAAGCACTGAGGGTGCTGAGCCCAACCTCCTGCAGGGATGCACCCACTCCCTTGGCACACCTGGAGACACCCAGGATGGGCAGGGATGCAGAAGCCATCAGGGAGAGGGCAGGGCAGGGATGAGGTCAACATCTTGCCCATTTAGGGACAGAGCCACCACCCTATCCCACATTCCCAGAGTGGACCTCCAGGTCTCATCCTGCCCACCTGGCTGCCACCCACCTCGGCCTTGAAGTTCTCCAGCTCCTCCTTCAGGGCTGCAATCTCCCCGTAAAGCTGCTCAATTAACCGGTCCCTGGGAAGGGGAGGCACAGGGTTACAATCTCAGTGCCTCGGGGACACATCCTGTGCCACCACACATGCTGTGGTGCCATTCCACAGGGGGAGCTCCTGGTATGATCCCAGATGCTCCTGGAACTGCTCACTTGTCATCCTTGTTCATCCCATTCTGGCTGTTGAAGTTGAAAGGGTCGCAGGTGAAGGAGCTGCCAAAGATGTCGTCAAACTTGTTGTCAAACAGGCTCTGTTGGGAGAGCAGGACAGACCTGGAGTGACCCCACCACCACGTGGGAACCCTCATCCCTTCCATGTCCCCAGTGTCACCACTGAGCCACCCCCTGAGCTGCCTGGGCACTGGGGCTGGATCCTGCACTGCACCCAGGGCACTGCATGTGTCCAGCTTGAGGAACATGGGGCATCTCTGGTCCATCCCCAGATCCCAGGGGAAGAAGATCCCCACATGTCACCACATGCCTCTTCCTCTCCTCCCTCAGCACCTGGGAACAACCCTTGGAGAAGAGGACAACGAAGACCTGAAGGTCTCCATGTTGATGCTTGAAGCCAAACCTCTCCTGGCCCATCACTGGAGGGCACCACACCACTGAGCAGCACTGGGAGACGAATCCAGGCTGGCTCAGCCCTGGCAATACCCAGATGGCACATCCAGCACCCAGATGGGACATCCAGTATGCACTCATCGCCCCGCAGTGACGCTTCTCAGTTCCCAAGGCCATCCCTGCTGTCTCATCCCCCACCACAGCATGGATTTGAAGAAATAACTCCAGGCTTGGAGCTGCAGGGCCCCTGCCATCCTCACCTGTGAGGCCGTGTCCATCTCCACCAGGTCTGTGATGGGCTCGCTGTCGGGCGAGGACGCCTCGGCAGGAATCACCACTACGGGGCTGATGTGCTCCGACAGCGCCGAGGCACGAAGGAAATTGGGAGGGTTCTGGGGAGGGACGGAGCAGGGTGAGGGCAAGGACTGGCACTGCTGCAGGGCTGAGGGCATGGCTGGGTAAAATCATGCCCCAGAGCTGAGCTGGCTGTGCCTTGACCCGTGGAAAAAGGATAGGGAGCCCGGACATGGATGGAGCCAGGACCCACAGGGATGGAACCAGTATCCAGAGGGATGGAGCCAGGACCCACAGTGATGGAGTCAGGATCACAGTGATGGAATCAGGACCACAGGGATGAAGCCAGAACCCACAGGGATGAAGCCAGAACCCACAAGGATGAAGCCAGAACCCACAAGGATGAAGCCAGGACCCACAGGGATGAAGCCAGGACCCACAGGGATGGAGCCAGGACCCTTGTAAAGGGCTGTGGGTTGGTGAGAGAAGGGATCCCAGCCTCTGGCCAGAGGGCAGCTCCATCCTGCCAGATGCCACCCACAGAGGGAAGCAAGGATGATCCTCAGGCCACACAAGCTCCATGTTGCCACCAGCCCCAGGAAGCTGAGTAAGGTGACAGGTGGCTTTTTTAGGGGCTCCGCCAGTGCCACCTACCCCAGAGCTGCCCCTGGCCATGGGGACAGGGAGTGTGGAGACTGGGGACCATGGGGTCTCACCTCTGGCAGCTGTGGGATCTGAATCAGCCGCTTGAAGTACTGCAGGTTGCTGGAGCGGTAAAAGAGGTCCTTGAGCCTGCAAGTGGCAGGGAATGGTGAGGGCTCTTGTCCAGCCTGGACAATGTGAGCAGCCCCAACTCCTTGTCTGGCTCCAGGAGGTGTCACCTGTTAGTGTGTGCTGCCACCAAACCCAGAGCAGGTCCTGACAGGACCCCATTGCCAGCCTCCCACCTTTAGAAAAAATTGACTACTGGAGGGTTTATCCCATAAACCCAGGCTGGGGAGAAGGACCTGGAACTTGAGCAGCCTCGTCTAGTGGAAGGTGTCCCTGCCCATGGTGGGATGTTGGACTGGATGACCTTCAAAAGTCACTTCCAACTCAAACCACTCCCTTCCCACCCAAAGCCCCCATGAGCAGGTGGGAACTTCCTGTCTGGAGCCCCCATCTGCACCATCACCTTCAGTTCCCACAGGAGCATCTCCCTCAGGAGCAGGGTGCCTCCCTTCAGCATGTCCAGTTTTGGGGAGGAGCAGCAGTGCTCAACCACACCAGTTCTGGCTCCCATCACTCCCAACCACCTCGGCATCCCAGCTGGGATCTTGGTGCTGTTGATACTTGTCCCAAGGTTAGTCCCTGGGTGGTCAGACCCAGGGACCAGCCCTGCTATCTGCTGTCTGCAGTCTGTGACCTTGAATTGATCTGTCCCTCAACACCATGACATCCTCCCCTGACATCACGACATCCCCCACCCATTCTCAGCAGCCAGTTTTTGTTTTGGCTGCCCAAAATAACCACGTACCAGAGGCCACAGCCTCTGAGATTTTTTAATCTCAGTGCCCTGGGAGCACCCCAGGAGCACCAGCACTCCAGGTCTGGGCACTTACTTTCGGAACTGCTCCAGGAAGCGATCCCGGTGGCCCTGCAGCGTGTCCGCCGGCAGACCTGGAAGAAGCAGCAAGTAGAAACATCACTGGGTGTCTTCACGGATCAGGGGACAACCCATCAGCACAGCCACATGACGATGGGTCTTTCCCAGAGATGGCCATCCTCCTTTGGGGGTCTGAATGCTCCAGGCTCAGTG
This sequence comes from Myrmophylax atrothorax, assembly GCA_026770055.1. NCBI lineage: Eukaryota > Metazoa > Chordata > Aves > Passeriformes > Thamnophilidae > Myrmophylax > Myrmophylax atrothorax. The sequence goes on from JAOXXN010000246.1 coordinate 133,243, forward strand.
TCCTGCTGCAGGATGGGACCACAAGCCCTTCCCACACTCTCCCAGGGCAGGGAAAGGTGGTGGGCTGAAGGTCAGGCAACTGCCACCACGATTCCAGGTCCTGAGGGATATGAGTTTTGCACATCCTTGCCCTGGTGACTCCCTTCATTCCCCCCAGAAAGGCTGTGAAGGAGATGGGGGTGGACAGCCCAGCCTGAGCAGGGTGGTGACGCCCAGTGTCTCCCTGTGTGTCCCTCCCCGTCCAAGGGGACACTCACAGGAGTGCAGCTTGAAGAGCAGCTTGACAGTGTAGTCGTAGAGGTGGCTGCAGTCCAGGATGACCTGGATGAGCGGGGCCAGCCGGCACTGCCCCGCCGCCGTCACCGACACCGAGCGCGACATGTCCAGGGAGCTGAACACTGCGGGAGGGAGCACGGGATCGGGATCAGGATCGGCACCAGGATCATGAAACACTGGCAGCACCAGCGGGGGCCACGCTGTGTCTGCCAAAGCCACAAATGGCACCCCAAGAGAGGGAAATTCCCAGCCAGGCGCAGGTGGAGACCATCTCATTCCAACTCCCTTGCCACAGGCAGGGACACCTTCCACCAGCCCAGGTTGCTCCGAGCCCTGTCCAGCCTGGCCTTGGACACTTTCAGGGATGGGGCAGCCACAGCTTCTCTGCCCAACCTGTGCCAGGGCCTCCCCACCCTCACAGCCAAGAATTCCTTCCCAATATCCTATCTAACCCTGCCCTCTGGTAGTGGTAGCCATTCCTCCTTGTCTTGTCACTCCAGGTCCCTGTCCCCATAGAGCCCCTCTCTTAGGGTAGCACAGGTGCTTACCTGTCTGGAAGAGGTTCAGCTCACACTCCAGGTAGTCAAACATCTCCACGGTCAGCTGAAAACTGGGAAACAGGGATAAGAATGGTGGGGGACTGTTGAGCCCATGGGGTTCAACCTGTGCCAGGCGCCACCCTGGCAGGATGAGGGGTGCTCCAGTGTGGATGCACCAGCCTTTCCTGGGGCTCTGCCCGCTCCCAAGGCCTGTAGTGGGGCAGGGGACGGGTGGAAGGTCTCATCCCTGCTTGGTGCCACCCGTGGAGCTGGGCAGATCGTGTCCCCATGGCTGCCCCCACCCCTCCCTCACTCCTGCCCCGTGCTCACAAGTTATTGACGTCGTTCTCGCCGGCCTCATCGAGCTGCCGGTCGGACATCTGCAGATTGCCAGGGAAACGGGGATTCTGGGGGGGAAACAGGACTTGGGAAAGGGTTCCAGAGGATCTCCTGCTCTGGACACAACTCTGGCAGCACCAGGGTTGTGATCCTGTGGGCTCAGTTCAAAGTCATTTCTTGGATGTTCCAGGGGAATGATGTGGGGGTGAAAGGCGTAACACAGGGTCTCCAGCCCTGGGTGACCACAGCATCCCTAATCCATGGTGCCTGTGTCCTCCCCACCAAGAAAAGCTGATTCTCTCTGGGTTAAAAAACCTGCAGAGCAGGGAGGAGGTGAGAGCTGGGAGGGGATGGAGCCAATATCTGCCTCAGGGGGCAAAGCCTCTTTGTGCTGCCCTGCTGTTTTGGGAAGGTCACATCACACCTCCAAACTGGATCAGGGTGATGGGCACAGAACACACCCCTCTGCAGCAGAGCTCTCTGCCCATCTAGGACAGCTGGGAGGGGACAAGCAACACAAAGCTGGGGGGGGTCTCATTCCTTTTTGTAGCCCACCAAGTTCCAGGTGTCCCCAGGAAGCCCTGGGCCACCATGAATCCTGTCACTCCCAAAGTGTTGGTCCTTGGGCCATTTTTGATCCAATTTTGATGGTCACTAGCAGCTTGGGAAATGTTTCATGGAGGCAGCAAGCTGACCAGAGGAGAGGACCCGAGGGGGTGACAGCACTGGGAGGGCTCTGCCAGGCCCTGTCCTCTCCCTGTCACCCCTTGCTGCAGCCCTGGGGATGGGGGCAGGGGGCTCACCTTGGTGTGAAACTCCATCTTGGTTCTCAGCAGTTTGAGGTAGATGCTGCAGAGCTGCCCGTAGCCCTCGCTCAGGTGGCCCTGGGGACCCCAAAAAGCTTTTGAGATCCAGTGCAGGCTGCAGAGAAGCCTTTTCCCCCTGCAGAATGAGTGACCCCACCCTGATCTCCCCAAAACCGCCGGCCAAACCCTCCTCACTGGCCCCATCAGGTTGGCTTTATTGAAGGGATTTGGGTCAGGACCTTCTCATCACCTTCTCTGCAGGTTTCAGTGTGGCTTTTGACCATCAGAGCCGAGTTTTACCAGGCTTTGCCATAAAATGGGAAGGAGGCATTTGATTTTGGTGACTGGCAAACCCAGCCCAGGGAGGTGATGGCAGCCCCAGGTCTGCCATGGCTGTGCCCAGCCCTCAGAGCCTGGATCCTCCTGGGAGAGAGAACCCCCCAAGACTACACCCACCCCAGCCTGACTGAGGGACCCCCAGGGTGTCCCCACTGCGGTGGCTGGTGGGGATGGCCACTCACCCACATCCTGCTCATGTCACTCAGCTCATTCTTGTATCTCACGGAGTCTTTCAGGACCTGGAGGAAGGATGGGGACAATCAGCAGGCAGAGCACCAGGAAACAATGTGCAACACTTGGAGCTGGCACTGGGGTGAGGAATGGGAAGTCTTCCCAACCCTTTGTCCTGCCAGTAGTGTCACCACTGCCTCTGTTTCCCCACCCACACATGGAGCAGGAGGATCCTTGCTGATGGCTCCTGCACCAAGCAGTTTCCTCTGGCACCAGCACTGCCACTGGCACCAGGGTTTGGAGCACAGGGGTTTGTGGACAGGGCAGCACTGGGAGGGCTCTGGCACCAGTTCCCACTCAGGACTGATCCCCAGAAAGGCATCGACCCTCCAGGAGAGCTCTGGCACTGGTCTCCTCCCAGGACTGATCCCCAGGAGGGCTCTGGCACCAATCTTCATCCAGGACTGACCCCCAGAAGGACACTGACCCCCAGGAGAGCTCCAGCTCCACTCTCGACCCACACCTGACCCCCAGGAGGACACTGACACACCAGCATCTCCCACTGCCCCATGCAGCTCCACGAGGAAAGGAATTGGCCCTGGGGCAGCAGCTGAGCTGATTTGGGGCACTCACATTGGAATGTCCATCCCGGAGGAGCTTGTGGAAGACGTGGCAGAACTTCCAGCAGAGCACGGCATTGCCGGAGAGTGGAAGCCGGTTCACCACCGACCAGAAGGTCTGTGCCCCCTTCTCGTGGTGCGTGCCCAGGATACACGGTGCTGGATGGTCAAGGAAACACTTTCTGGTTTCCCATTTTTCCCATCTGGTGATGGAGAGTGGCCACCCAAAGCCAGCAGCACCTGCAGAGCCCAGGGGGGCCAGGCCATCACGGGAAGCTGACGCTGCCCAGCCCAGGCACACTCTGTCCCCAAGGATGGCACATGCTGTCCCCTCTCCCCCAGCCATCCACCACTGCTCCAGGAGCACCATGACACCTGTGAGGCTGAAGCTTTGCCTCCACCAAGCCTTCCCAGCTGCCTGGACCCCCTTTTAGTGGCAGTGTGCTCAACATCCTCATCCCAGAACCCCAACCTCCTGCGGGCACCTTCCCCTCCTGCCCTCCCATAGGATGGGAGTGTCAGAAGCACAAGCCTGGGCACCTTTGACGTTGGAGGCTGTGGCAGCAGGAGCAGGGATCCTGTGCCATGCTGGAAACACCCCCAACATCATTAATAGCCCCCCAGCACTCCGTGCACCTCTCCCTGCACCCCCTTTTCCAGGCAGCCCCAGACCCTCTCCCACGCTCCCTGTCCCACTGCCAGCTTTGAGAAGGATATTCCTGGCGTGTTTCTCCTTGACAGCCACTTCCTGTGCATTAATGGCCTTATTGATGCTGACGGTCTGCAAGAGAGAAGTGATGGGGGGGTGAGATGGGAAGGGCTTGGGCTCCCCCCTGGGCTCCCCCTCACCCACTGAGACCCCCCGGCTCTGCCGGCACCTGCCAGTGCCTGGGTGCCATCCAGGTCCCTGGCCCCTGCTCGTGCCAGCTGGATGCTGACCTTTCCCGGATGCCTTTCTGGATGTGGTTGGCATCTGCCAGGTTCAGCTGCTGCCAGGACTCATTTACTCAGGATAATAACGATGCAATTAAAGCAGCACCCACAAAGAACCCTCTGCTGCCCTGGGAGCGCTGGGACAGGCAGAGGAAGGAGAATCCCTCCCCTGCCCTTGGATCAGGGGCAGCAGCTGGTGGCTCCTACCCTGCTTTCAGCAGTGCTGAACAGGGAGGACAATTTGGGGGGCACCGAGAATCAGGCAGCAGGATGGCAGGACCACCCCTAGGGCTGCCTGGCAAGGTCCCAGCTGCTCCCTGGACTAGAGGGACAGGAGCTGGACCCACAGGCAGGACTTCTGTGTAGGTGCTGGGGACCTCAGGGAGCCCACACTGAAGAGCCTGGGCAGAGCCAGCCACCAGGTATCCCCTGGTGGAAGCATTTTCCAGGCAGGACTTTTAACCCTACCCCATTTCTGATCCTACAAGGGGGCACAGTGATGCTGCCTTGGGGTTACCCTGTTCCCAAGCTCCAGCATCACCAAGCACTTTCCTGGCACCTGCTACAGGAGGATCCCACTGCCAAAGGAAGGAACCGTCTGGCTCAGCACTGCCAGGAGTAGCTCATTAGTGATATAAACCAATTAAAGCAGTGGGATTAATCCCGACACCTTTCCCACTGCAATCCTCCCCACCACTCTGCCTCCTGGCCCTCTCCGAGGTGGCCCCACGTGGCTTCATCCCTACAGCCCCTGGTGACTCTGTGCTGAGCAGGGCTGGGGAGGCCCTCGGGCCCCCAAATATGGTGGAATAAAGCCCAGATCTCCCAGGAAGTCCCTGAGCCACCAAAGAATGGAGCAGGAACAACAATGGGCTGAAACAGAAGTGACCTCATCCATAGGGACAGCTGGAACAGTGAGGAGCACCAGAACTGGCATTTAAACACATTCCACCTCAGAGCAGGACTCCTGGACCACAAGGAACAAGCCAAGTGCAAAGTCAGAGCTGGTGAGTGGAAGCTCAGGGGTGGAATCTGGAGGGAAACAGTGCCAGGGGCCACTGCATTCCTGGGAAAGCTGGAAACGGAGCTCCCAGTTTAACTGCTCCTTCCTGCTGGCTTTTCCTGGTAAAGGAAGGTCACTGTTCTCCAGTGACCCCTCAGACTGGGAGGGTGATGGGGCTGGCAGCTCCTGCCTCCAGGTGGTGTCCTCCAGGATCCTCCATCCCCAAGCCCCCCGCTCCATTTGGAGAACACACGATGTCTGGGTGCATGGCAGGAAGATTTTCCGAGGTAAAGCTGGACCCCATGTTCCTGTCCTTGGGGGTGCTGTGGACACTCCATGTCCCTGCTGCATTCCTGGAGGGCACGACAGGGATCCCATCCTGGGAGCCGCTTGGGAGATGCCAGAACTGCCTCTCCAGCAGCTCTGGCAGTGCCCACTAGAGGAAACTAGAGAAACACGGAGCAGCAGCAAGGGACCAAAGGTGGAAGAGACACCTTAGAAGGATCAGTGGGGTCATGGAGGGCAATTTGGCTGCAAAACTGGGTCAGGAAGGAGGGAAAGTTGGGACAGCGAGCCCAGACTCCTTTCCCATGGAGGGTCTTTCACCCTGACTCCCAGGCACTGCTTCCCAATACCATCCCACTTCTGCAGCTGCTGGAATTTGAATTTTAATTTAATTATGAACTTCAAACCCAAGAGTGTGGCTTCTGATCTGCCAGGCCATGTCCTGGGCAGCACCGCTCCAGCTCTGGGTTGATGCCGATGGAGGGGTGCCAGCCCCCATCCCTGTGCCCACAGATGCCCAAAGGGAGGGTGACGCTCCAGCTGCTGGGAACAGGGCGGTCCCACATCCCACCCCGCTGCAGGGACAGGAAACCCCAGGGTTTCCTCTTGTGCAACAGGCCAGGAGGGAAGTGGGAGGAGAGGCCGGAGGGGCCCATTGCACAAGGAGAGGGGTGAGGGGGACGCTGCAATCCAGCCACCCCAGCAGGGCTGGGATGTGGGGCACAGCTCAGTGGGGCAGGACCTGGCACAGGGCTCTGCCAGGCTGCAGAGTGGCTCCATGGGTGCTGCGAGGGCTGGGAATGCCACAGGTGATGGGAACACTGCAAGGGTTGGGAATGCTGCAAGGGCTGGGAATGCTACAAGCACTGTTAGATTTCCAAGTGCCACTTGAGCAGGGCAAGGAAATCCCACCAGCCTGAGCATGGAAAGAAAGGCTCAGGCCATTTGGGAGAAGAGCAGTTTGGGATTCTCTGTCCCAAAGCAGTGGAACCTGCCCAGCTGCCTTTTCCTCCCTCTGCAACACTCAGATGGTTCCAAGAAACCCACGGAAGGTCTCACCCATGGTTTGACAGGCCACCAGCGCTCTATCCCATGGGAACTCAGCACCAAATCCCACTGGAAACAAGCACTGCCTACCCTTGGGGTGATCTGGACTAATCCCATGGGAACCCTCTATCCCAGACTCAGCCCAGCCTCTCTCACAAGGAGAGGCCACAGCAGGGCAGAGATAATTGGGATGACCTCCCATCCATGGCTCACATCACATGTCCGAGTGTGCGGCCACAGGCTCCGGACAGGGACAGACGAGCCCAAAATGGCATGGAAGGAGCGGGACAGGGTGACTGAGGTCCTTGGAGCCCCAGGACTCACTTCCCTTTGTCACATACACCCTTACCCCCCACAAGGGCTCCCCAGATTACTCTCTCAGTCTCTCATTCCAACATCTCCCGTTCGGAGGCGAAGAGCCAAGCTTGGCTCAGGAGCAGCACGATGCCTTCCCACTTCTTTCATTTCCAAAAGGAAATGAGTGTTGATTAAAGAATCCAGAGCTACTGCAAATTATTTGGAGAAACTGAGTAAGTCGCAGTGCAAATCCTCTTAGCAATGCTCCCTCATTTCTCCTTAATTCCTTTCTATAAATGGAGAGCTGGGACGCAGCATACCTCTGGAAAACGGCTCTGCAGCCCTGCAGACACAGGGGCTCCGGGGAAGGGAGTGAGCAGGGAGACCTGACTACAACAAGCCTGGAAGGAAAATCCATGAGCTTAATTAAAATGCAAATCCCAGTGGAGCGAAGCTTGGCTCGGCCCTGGAGGTGTGCAGGACACAGAGTGCAGGGAGCTCTTCCGAGGGCATGTCTCTCTTCAAATATCACCCACCATCAGCAGCTCAGTGGCAAATCCCAGCCTTGTTGAGGCTCAGGGCAGGGTTTCCTCCGGCAAAATCCTGGAGTAAAGCAAGCTGCACAACACCAGGGGTGCTCAGTGTCATGCTGGGGACTGGTGAGAGCTCCTGGGGATGCTTGGCTGTGGTTCCCCCACGCTGGGTGCCTGTGGCCTGGCAGCAGTGGAAGGAGCCAGGAACAAGCCTGGCTTTGTGCCCACCAGCAGCTGGAGGGAAGGGGAGGCAGGAAGGCTGGAAAGCAGTGCCAGCAGGGCTGGCTGGATGTAAAACCCAGGGATATATTTCTACATATCAGATAAGAGGATGCTCGGCACAACCCAATCTTCCCATTCAGTTCTGAATGCTTCCTGTGAGCAGGGAGTGAGGGGACATGGAAAGCCCCTTCCCACCACTTAATCCGGGCTATTTGGATCCAGCACCTGCAGCACCTGCTACGGGATCCAGGAGTTTGGAAAGCAAGAGCTCCTCTCCCATCAAGTGCTCCTCTCCTAGCCAGGTACAGGGCGGAGCTGCTCCAGGGATGAAGCTCCTTGTCCAGGCTCTGTGAGCACCTGAAGGTGCTGCTGCTCTTCTCACCTCCTGCTCCCTCCAAATGAGAAATAACTCCCAAAATTACACAAGTCTCAGATTTCCCATTGCTTGGGCCATAAAAATAACCATTTCCCACAAACCAATGAAGTATTCCAAGGACACAGACCCCAAAACCTCGCTGGTCACTCCCAGTGGTGGTGGCTCAAGATGTCCCTCTCCAGGAGGAGATGCCAATGCCACCAGCCCTAGGTGCCAGCAGAAGGGGTACCAAGGTGTCCATAGACAGCCCTGAATCCCAAGGGTCACCAGCGTGGGGGTGTTGGGTGGGTGTTTGGGCACACCCTGCACATGGAAGACCCAAGAGGCACTGGGCAGACAGCCACAGGCTCCGTGAGCCACACTGGAATCCGATGGCATCACCATGATGCTCTTCTTGGCAGGGACTTGCCCTGGCATCGCCTCCTTTGGATCTGCTCTCCTGAGGCTGGGAGGATGATGATTTCAGATTGATGTCATTCCTGGTGCACCCACTGCCGGCCCCTCCAGCGCTCAAGTGATGCCAACGGAGAAGCGCTACAGAGGAGCTCTTCCAACACAGGTGGGACTTCCAGGGGAAGAAACACCTGGGCCAGGATTTGGAGGGGTGGTGTGAGGTTCAGAGGTCTCCAACCACAAGACACATGAGGCTGGAAGCTGTTGTCTGACTCCCATCATGCCTTTGCCTGGAGAGCTGTCATGCCATTATCATGGTAGGAAAACCAAAAAAAGTTGTAGGATGCTCATTTGGAATCTGCCAGCACGACCCACCCCACCAGTCCCAGCTCTTCCCAAGGGCAGCAGAGATTGGGATCCACAGGCTGACGTGCCCATGAGCTGCATGAGCAAGGACTTGACCCACTGTTGGCTCTTCCAGAGCCTCCAGTGAAAATCCAGAGTTCCACACTATCAGGAGAGCTGGGGCAGGATGAGACAGCACGATCCCACTGCGCATCCACCTTTGAGGGAAATAAGGAAGACAACCACTCAACTGATCCATGGTGGGTCCTGAGGGCTCTAATGAGACACCTGATGCCAGGAGGGAAAAGCTGGGCTGATCCCAAGAAGGGTTTGGCTCCTCTGACTCCAGAGATGGGAGCTCATCATGGTGAACAGATCACTGCCCACCATGAGGGACTGGCACCTGGAGTGCTGGGCCATTGGATTTCTCCAGTGCCAGGAACAACTTACACAGACTAGTTACTTGGACACGCAGTTCTTAAATCCAGTTTAAGGAATGTGGACTTTTCCAACACACAGATAAACTTTGGAGGAAAAAAGGGATGGTGAGGAAAGTGATTTTGGGGAGAATAGCCAGCAAAAAGTGAGGCTACAGAATCCACACATCACAGTGACCTTTTGGGAAGCTGGCACCACACAATTGGGATCTCCAGCTCCTGCTGCCGGGTGCTCCCAACCCCACAGCACAACCAGAGTCCGTTATGGGGGGTTGGATCTGAGGAGAGAGAATTCCAGGAGGATCCCCATCCCTCCATGACTGCCCCCACAAATAACATGCACATCCATTCATTACTCTTCCCACTTAATTACTGCCCACTCTGACCCCACGTGCCCGGCCAGCTCAGCCACTGCCGGAGCCTTTCCTGTGAGCTGCCCCAATATCCAGGCTTTTAATTTTAAATGGGGATTTTGTGCAAGGATAATCTCTTCCAACAGCAGTGACTTCTGTCTGGGGAGGGAGGGTGGCTGTGTCTGCCAGGGTCAACAGTCGAGGAAGGTCTTCCAACACCTTCAGATATTCCCAAAACATTCCCAGTGGTCCTGATCGGAGTCTTCTGCTTCCCGGCAGATGCAAATATTGGGCATTTTTTGGAATAGGAAGAAATAAAGGAGCGAGGATGGAGGATTTGGGGAGCAGATGCAAGGAACCTGTATCCAAATGTGCATTTCCATGATCAGGTGCCACCCAGGACCCACCTTCCTTCCAGGAACACGGGGGTGCCCATCGCCCTAGCGGGATGCTCCCAAATTAAGCTGGGATGTGGAGCAGGGCGGTGCCAAGGTAGTGTTGGTGGAAATCCTTTCTTGCAATGCTTCTGGGTGAGCAGCAACTCCCGGGAGCAGGATGGGGAATCCCTCCCCTGTTACCCCTCCAGGATATTTGGATCCTGCATCCCTCCCCCGTTATCCCTCTGGGATGGATGTCTGGATCGTGCAACGGCGCCAAGAACAGCCAGGGCTGTGTGGGCTCCACGCTGCACCTGAGAGACCTGCTGGTGCACTGGGAACAGCCAAATCCCTCTTCCTTGGTGAGAAGCGCGGGGGTGACCACGCTCCCTGCAGGAACGGACCCTAAACCCCCCCTTCTCACCGCACACTTGTTTCCATCCCCGGGTGAGCAGCTGGTGCAGCACCGGGCGTGGGGACACAGGTGCTCGTGGGGACACGGCCGCAGGAGGACACGGCTGCTCGTGGCGGCATGGATGCATGGAGACATGGATGCACGGGGACACGGGTGCTCGTGGGGACACCGGGAGCTCGTGGGGACACCGGGTGCTCGCGGCGCCGCCTGAACCCCGCCGAGCCGAGGACGGGGGGAAGGCGAGTTACACGGCTGGGAGCGAAATCCCTCCGACCGCAGCCGCACGGGGGGCTCCGCACCACGGCGGGGACGAGCCCCCCGTACCCAACGGAGGGTCGCGCGCTCCGTCCGCCCCGCGAACCCACCCCCGCTCCCCGCGCCGCTCCACCGGGACCCGCCGCTCCCCACAGGGCACGAACTTCCCCGGGAAGCAGTTTTCCCTGGACGCGAACGTGGATGCGGGTCCGGGGGGCGAGGGGGGTGCGATGTTCCCCAGGGTATCCCGGGGTGGGCTATCCCGGGGGGTGCCCGTGGGCGCGCACTTACCACCTTGCC
>JAOXXN010000246.1:147255-162357 GCA_026770055.1 Myrmophylax atrothorax
GGGGCCTGTGAGGACAAAGCCCATCCCAACAGGGATGCACTGGGGAAGGACTTTCCTTCTTGCTCTGCTGTGCTTCACTGCATTGTTGTGAGGACTTGCTGGTGAAGAGCTGCTCCGGGCCCCATGGTGCTCCTGGGTTATTCCCAGGGACTCCCATGAAGAGTGGGGATACACAGAGCACCCCAGACAGGTGTGCAAACCCACACGCTTCATCCTGGGCTCCAGCAACCCTCTCCAGGGCTGCATCCCAGCCCAGGATTTGGGATCAGCTTGAAGAGGCCCAGCCCCAGCGAGCCTCTCTGGAGCGAAAGCGCTCCAGGTGGGATGGAGGGAACTAGGGGGGATGTGCTGAACAACCCCAGGGCATCACAGGCACTGCCTCCATCGGGGTAGGAAAGGACTTTCCCTGCAGGGAATAGGGAAGGCAGAGCAAGTGCTGCTTCCCTGGAGAATCAAGGTGGGAAGCAGCCCCTCCCTTTCCCCCGAGTGCCTTCACTCCCCTCCAGGCTGATCTGGGGAGGTGGAGAGATGGACAGTTCCCTCCTCTCCCTGTGGCTTTCCTCAGTCTCCTCTGGAGTTTCACTCCAAGCCCCCTTCCTCCACCCTCATCCTCCTGCAGCTCCATGACTCTCCTGCCAGATGCTGGGATGGTACATGTGGTCCAGACCACGACGGATGAAGAAGGAAGAGATATTCATCATCTTTCCCAACCTGCCGGAGGCTCCGAAGCAGCTTTTAAACTCTTCTTTTGGCAACCGCCTCCCATTAGAATGACGGGAATTAGGGTGAAACATCTCAGCAAATGTGTCCTTTTGTCATCAGAGCCCGGTGAGGCTCCTCAGAAACGCTCTCCAAGGCTTTGGCTTTTATTGCTTTTACATTCCTGACTTCTCTTGGAGCAAATCTCTGCCTGAGCTGAGCTCAGGGCAGGATGGAGTGGAAAGCCCAGGACATGCTGCTCCAGGGAGCATTTATGTGCCTCTCAAAGGTCTCCTTCCCCATTTTCCCCCTCCTTCTGTTCATTTTATCAGGTCTAAAAATACTCAGAAGTCTTTAAAACCCTCTTCCCCTGCAGCTGCCTCCCTCCTGGATGACTAATAATATCTGTTGCTCCCTCCTGATCTCTCTGTATTTCCCAAGTCTTCCCCAAGGGAGGGAACCAAACTGGAGCTGTGCTCTAAACCCACCCCTCACATTCACAGACTCCTAAATTTGTTTTCCTCACGGAATGGCATTTTTTTCCCAGCTTCTCCAGTGTAGGAGCAGTTTGCACCCACCTCCCCAGCCCACAATAAACTAATCCTTTCCTGGTGCTACTGGAGCATCGTTCTGATATGGGAGCTCCAGGATCCCAGGATTTTCAGATCTCTGGGTATAAAGCAGAATAACAAGTTTACTGGAAAAACCACCAAGCACTTTAAAAACTATTTATGGTCTATTTTTCAGGTTTCAGCTGTTTCCAGCAGCTCTCCAGCCCTGGAGCACTCCCCCGGGGGATGTGCTGAGGAGGCTGGATTAGCCTGGGTTTGATGTCTGGTCCTGGAGTTGGATGAGCAGCACTGGCTGTGAAAGCAGCTTGGATTTCAGGAGAAGGGGGTGAATTCTGGGATGAATTGGGGGTGTTTGGGATAGTGGAATTTGGAGGAACAAACCACTTTGCTCTCACTGTTGGGGGCAATGTTTTTTTTCCCCACTGAACTGGGATAATGGAATACTGTAATAGGGATCAGCTTTTCTGACTGATTCCCTTCACTGCTCCATGTCTTTCCAAAACACAGCCAAGATCTGTGCCACGCACCCTCCCCACTGGCAGCACCACGCCATGGATTAGTCAGGATCCAGGGATGGAGCAGCCCTGGCACAAGCTGGAGGTGTGATGAGTTTCCCAGGACTCAGACACTGCAGGGCTGACCCCACCCCACTGCAATTTTCCAAAGGGACCCAGCAACAACCAACCTTTGGAAATCCCCCACACTAACCCTGGGGATGTAAAAAAAGTCCTGCAAACCAGCTGCTTTCAGCCTCAACCCTGCTCTGCACAGAGGCAGATTTAAAGGGCTTTTGGGTGCTCTGACACTTCTGGCAATCCCCCTGCCCGGCTAATGCCCAAATACCTTTGCAAATCTTGATTTAGGAAAAATATCCACTCGGGAGCAGTGCTTAAAAAGCTCAAGGCCACTTTCAAATCCTTGTAATGCTGCAGTTTCCTGGGCATGTGAAAGCGAGAGGAAAAAGCAGATCAGGCTGAAGCGGGCACAGGGCCAGGGCTGGCGGCACTGCCGAGGGCTGGGCCGGCACAGAGAGGGCACGAGCAGGCAGGAGGAAGCAGGAGCAGGAGGAGTGGGCAAGAGCAGGCAGGAACAGGCAGGAGCAGGCAGGAGGAGGCAGGAGTAAGCAGGAGTGGGCAGGAGGAGGTAGGATCAGGTAGGAGGAGGAAGGAGTGGGCATAAGGAAGCAGGAACAGGCAGAACAGGCAGGAGCAGGCAGAAGTGGGTAAGAGGAGCAGGAAGAGGCAAGAGGAGGCAGGAGGGGGCAGGATTGGCAGGAGGAGGCAGGAGCAGGCAGGAATAAGCAGCCTAAGGGGTTATTTTAGTGCTGAGCTCCCCCAGCTCCTCACCACGTCTGATCCAGCATAGGGAGCTGGAGAGGGGCAGCCCCTCCACATGGCCCCAAGCAGGGGCTCCATGAAGGGCTCCCAGGCTGCACCACACGATCCCTGTGGCACAGAAGGGTGCGGGTGAAACTGGCACTGCTGCCAGCCCGGGGTGTGGGCAGGGAGCCCAGCTCCATTATCCCTCCTGCCTGCACAGGAAGCACTTCGGTTGTGTTGTCAATATAGAGATTAAAAAAAAAAAATAGAAAAGCCAAGGCTGGGTCCATGGTGCCGTTATCGATCGTTCGGTATTTTTAGCTCCTGGTTCAATCCATCCCTGCTGGTGTCACAGCAACCACAGCTCCATGGACTGGGGCTCAGTGGGGCTGCTCCAAGGTGAGCAGGAGCTCAGGGAGCAGCAATGCAATGCCAATGGGATTAAAAATGCAAGAGGGAAAGAGAGAGGCAGGATAAGCAGCATCCTCCCCCCTCGCTGCTTCAACCTCCTGACAACGTTGCAAGAAGCCAGGTAGATCCTCCCATCCAAACATGGAGCAATGAAACTCCTCTTCTCCACCTCGTGTGGAGGGCTGGGAACCCATAAGAAGGGTGAGACCAAGTTGAGTGGTGCAGTTGAGGGGCTGGAGGGACCCACTTCCTTTTGAAGCTCTCAGATTCTGCCCTGGAGACTTTAATAAATGGGGAATTGAGGCTTCATGTGGAGCACTGTCCAAAATACCTTCAGCACTTGCCCTCAGGTGCCTTCCTCTCTCTCCCAAAGCACAGGGAGCCCTGTTCCTTTGGTTCCTCTGGAGCCAGCTGGGACAGCTGGGGGTGTTCACCTGGAGAAGAGGAGGCTCCAGGGAGACTCGAGAGCCCCTTCCAGTGCCTAAAGGGGCTCCAGGAGAGCTGGAGGGACTTTGGACAAGGGCCTGGAGGAACAAGACAAGTGGAAACGGCTTTCCATTGACAGAGGTCAGGGTTAGATGGGATATTGGGAAGGAATTCTTTGCTGGGAGGGTGGGCAGGCCCTGGCACAGTTTGGGCAGAGAAGCCGTGGCTGCCCCATCCCTGGAAGTGTCCAAGGCCAGGTTGGATGGGGCTTGGAGCAACCTGGAATAGCAAAAGGTGTCCTTGCCCATGGCAGGGGTTGGACCTTTGTGATCTCTGAGGTCCCCTCTGACCCAAACCATTCCATGATATGTGAGTTCAAGCTTTCCTTGTGCTCTTTAAAGAGTCCCAGCGTGCCACATTCCCATGTCCAACACCTCTCCAGCGCCTGTGGCTGCTCCCGCTGCAGGTGCTGCTGCTGGAATCAGCTCCCTGCTTTTCCCGGGACGAGAGCCCGGGGCACTCTGCCTGCCCGCGGTGTGCGGGAGGCCTCCGGGGAGGCGGCAGGGCCGGAGCGGGGATGGAGCAGGGATGGAAGAGGGATGGAGGAGGGATGGAGCGGGGATGGAACAGGGATGGAGCGGGGATGGAGCGGGGATGGAGCGGGGATGGAGGAGGGATGGAGCAGGGATGGAGCGGGGATGGAGCGGGGATGGAGGAGGGCTGGAGCGGGGATGGAGGAGGGCTGGAGCAGGGCTGGAGCAGGGATGGAGGAGGGATCTCCACCGGGAGCAGGGTGGAGCCCGAGGTGGAAAAAACCCGGGCACACAAAGGCAACTGTGTTTCGTGTGTTGTTTTCTGCCTGTCTGAGCGGAGCGGGGAGGGAACGAATCGCAGGCACGATTCCGTGCAAGCGGCTGCGAAATCCCTTCCCGCGCTCTAAATATTTGTTTTTCCTCCTTTTTCCTTGTGTGGAAATAAACGCCGCTGGCTGGAGCGCTGCCAGCACGTCCTTGGGCTCAGCCAGCCCAAGGAGAAGGGCTGCACTGTCCTGCTCCTGCGCCTAAAAACCCGGTGGAAAACATTCCTGTGCCTCCTGGAAGGATGGGGAAAGTGGATGAGGAGCACCTGGAGTGGGCACAAGAGGCAGCACCGTCAGGAGCCCGTGTGGTGGCAGGAGATGCCCAAGCGCTGGGAGCCACTGGTTCCCCATGGAATGGGGGGCATCCCCGGCGTGTGATTCCACAGGGACACAGGTTGGGCATGGGCAGTCAGGGGGCTGCATGTGCCACCCTGTTCTCTGCCTCCTCCGGCCCTGAGGGTGGGATGGAGGTGGGAGGTAGGGCAGCTCCACACTCCGGGCATGGCCCAGGGGAGAGGGAAGGGCAGTCCCGGGATTTCCAGGTTGTTTGAGGAAATCAGGGGGTTTAATATGAGAGGGAAATCTCTGCTCTCCGTAACAAATCACAGCCTGTGGGGCACCGCCCAATGCGGGGTGTGTGTCGCTGTCAGAGGGGCACATGGCACACCAAAAGATGAAGAATCAGCTCCAAGAGACACTAAACACACCCAATTTCCTTCTGCTCCAGCAATTCAGCTGCTGTCAGACACTGCCAGCCTTGCCCAGCACAGGGGACCCAGGTCCTCGTGGTCCTCACTGTCCCCAGGGCATCCTCCTGTGCGGGGAGGGGACAGGGCTGGCTGCAGTGACACGGGGACAAGGCTCCTGTGAGAGCTGGAGGGTGACTGCCAGTCTCTGGGACACAAACCCCATGGCAATCAGAGTGTCCTGGGTGAAGGTGATGGCTGGCAGAGCCAGGCACCAACCCAAGGGCTGTGGGAGCTGCACCCAGCACTTGTATTGAGGAAAATCTCCATGTTCCAATGGCATTCAGGGAATCAGGACTATTTGTTTTAATTTTTTTGGATAAAAAGCAAAAATGGGCTAGAAACCTGCTGTTTGGTATTATCACAAACAACTCAGAGAGCCCTGAGCATAATCCCTGTACCAAACCCCAGGGCTCACTGGTGAGGCACAGAGAAACAAATCCACGTGGGGAGAATCCCTGGGAATTTGCTTCCAGCAGAAAGAGCATTTTGCACCCAAACACCAGGACCAGGAATACAGGCAGAGGAGAAGCAAACATCCAGGCACAGGAGCAACTGGGGATTGCTGTGGTGTGCTGCAGAAGGAGCAGAGCATCCTTACCCTCCAGGGCTGGGAAAGATGGAAAAACCCAGGGGAAGAAGCAGCAGCAGCTCTCACCATGGCTACACACATTCCTCATGGGATGCTGGTTATTTCCTCAGGCAGAAGGAAAGAAACAATCCCTTGGAGGTGCTGGGATTGGGTACCCAAAATTTGCTTGTTGTCAGAAGAAAGGAGCTGACAGAGTCCACTCCACCCAACAGGAATTATACTTAGAATTCCCACAATGTGAAAAATCTCTCTCCCCTGCTGATGGAAAAATAAGCTGGATTGCAGCTGCTCCCACACTTAGTGAACACAGCAGAAGGGGAGACAAAAGGGTTAAAAACATAAAAGATATAACAGGGACACTCTGGGTAATTGTTATTTCCTTGTGATGACTGATTAGAAGAATGAATTAGTTCAGGTTTGCTCCCAGATTATTTTTTGCCCAGGTATGTCCCACTCCCAGCTCACACAGGCACAGGATGCTGGTGCACACACCTGGAACCATCAAGGCCAACAGACAAGTGGCAGCACGGACCCAAAAACTATAAAAACTCTCAGAGGGGGAGACTGCAGCCAGAGTATGTCCCAAAATGGTATCCAAGTATTAAGGGATAAATGGAAAAGTCTTGAGGTGACACAGTTAATCATACCCTGATCCCACGGGAGCTGACCCCAGGATGCTGAGGATGCTGTGCCAGCCTCTGGGCTGTGGCAGGGCAGCTCTGCCCACATGCCCCTGGCCTGGCTTGGCACTGCAGCCAAAATCCCAGATAATTTTAAGGGGTTGGAAACCACAGGTTTTGTCCAACAACTTCTCCCCTTCTCTTTGCTCCAGTTTACTCATGTCCGTGTGGCCGCCAAAGCTTCGAGTCCCTCCCCAGAGGCAGAATTTAATCACTGTTTAGTCTGAGCTCTTTGCCCACCACTCAGAAGCTTTGGCAGGTACCTGGTTGCTCCTCCACCCCTCAGACATTAATAACTCCTGCCTCTTTAGCCAATGCTGCCGGCACTCAGGGAGCTCTCCTGCCAAACCAGCCGTGCCAAGGGGTGAAATCCACGGGCTGGCAGACCCCATTCCCTGGGAAAACCATCCCAAGGAGGCTCAGCAGTTGGAGTGAGGGCACTGGGAATAAGGCAAAGAGAAAGAAGACCCAATCCGGGTGGAAAAAATGCAGGAGCCGGTTCCCAGCTCAGTGCCTGTGGCAATGGGACTCTTCAAATTTGGACATCTCAGCTAAGAAAACAATCCCTGTGGAATGCAGGAGGGGAGAGCAGCCCTATTTCTGGCTGCGGCTCCTCCCTGTGTGCTTGGCCTCCCAGGCGGCTCCAGAACTCAAGGCACTTCTTCCTGAGCTATAAAATGCTGGAGTGGGACTGCAAGAGCTGGGAAAACAAACAAGGGAGTAACGGGTTCTCCTGCTGAGGGCAGGAGATGGGGGAAACCAGGAGAGGGCCTTGCTCAACCCACCTCTGGAGGTGCTCCCGGCACGGCACAAATTCCAGGCTGGATCCCACGCACTGAAACGCTGGCTGTGCTGTGTCCCAAGGCACCCTGCCACCCCCCACCCCTCCTGTGTGAGGAGAAGGGCCAGGATCCACCCCCACCCACCTCTCCAACACAAGCCTGGGCTCCCTGTGCTTGCGGGGGGGTCACAGGTACCACGGTGAGCAGGGACAGGGCATGGGGGGTCCCCTGGGATCAGGGGGAGGAGGAGCCTCACCAAATGCAGCTCCCCATTCCCAGGCTAGGGAAAGAGTTAACAGCCTCACCCAACACCTTCTCCACACATCCCAGCAGGACATGATGGACTGGATGAGTTCCAGGGGACCAAAAAATCCAGCAGCCTCAGGAACACCCACCTTTGCCCTCTCCAGACAAGTATTTACCTCGAGGGAAGCAGCCAAACCTTGCTGACTGTCGGAACATTTTGTTCCCATTTGTGAAGTGCACAAAACATTCCTGGCTGGAAAAACACCAGCAGGTCACAGACTGGGAATGGCTCTACCAGGAGAGATGAGTTATTCAATGGCTTCATTGACTTAGTGCAGAAGAAGCATCTCTCCTGGTGGAGCCATTCCCAGCCTACACTGACTTCTTCAACACCCAAGAAATCAAAGTCTTCCTCTGCCTCCACTTCAGCATGGCCTTAAAACCTCGGCAAATCTCCACACCCCACCAACTGTGGGATCTTTGAAGGTCCTTCAGGCTAAACCCACAGTCTCTCAACACGTGGAGATGCCTTTTGTAACAATGGAATTTCAATCCCTTCCTTGGTGGGCCATTTCTCCAGCTTGCCAAGCCTCACACTGATGGAGAGCATGTCCTGAGGGCTGGTTGTGGTCATGGTTCGTGTTGTGCCATGAGGATGGGCTCAGCTTTGTGGCTGCTGCAGGGTCTGGGACTGGCCATGGCTTCCAACAACATCTTCAGGCCAGCACAGAGGATGCTCCTGCAAGATCCCAATCCCCACCATGGGCTGCTCTGGGTATGTCCATCAGCTGTGTCCTGGAGCCTGTGCCCTCCAAGGGGCTCAGCACACACTCACTGACCCCTCCTTGCCCCTTGGCTGTGCTGGTTTGGTGCTCCCCCCAGCAGGTGCCTTTGTATTCTCTATTCCCACCAACATATCAGTCTGGTGCCTGCAAAGGTTGTGGACTGAGAAATCCTGCAACTCCAGAGATTCTCCAGCTTTATTCATTTCCTAGGGAGGTTTCTAGGCTGGTTTGATGACTTGGTCATGAAACTCAGATTGTGAGGGGGACTGAGGTTGCCCAGATATGCCATAGTTGAGTCTTGGGGTGGAGAAGACCCTTTGTACTTGGCCAAAGAGCAAACTAACAAACCCCTGCTGAGCTGTGGATATTTTACTCCAGGACTCCCATAATTTAGATGCTATTTTTCCCTAGTCTGACTGGTAGCCAGCTTGATGTGATGACAATAAATCCCAATTTAACATCATCATCCTGTGCCCTTCCCAGGTGGATGTTTGGTCCTGCTGCCCCAAATGCAGCCCCAAAGGCTGGTGGCAGCTGGGTTTCTGTTCCCACAGGGTTTCCAGTGGTCCAGCATTCCCTGCCTGGATTTCTAAACCTTCACCTCTTTGCCAAGTGACCTGAGTCCTGCTGGGGCAGTGCAGCTCCTTGGCCATCACTGCTGTGCCAGGGGAGGGCACGACAAATGCTCTCCATGCAGGAAGGAGGGACATTCCATCAGAGAAAGGGACACTCTGGGAGAAACAGCTTCTCTTGGCAGGGCCAGGCTGGAGACTTGCTGCTTATTGTTACCATTTGTCTCTTTTATTGGAATAAAAGACAGATGAGAGCAGATCAATGCTCTCCAGACAGCACATGGCATTGTGTTTTATTTTAACCAGCAGATGCTGGCTGGAAAATTGTGTTTTCCAGTCATTGTGTTCACATGGAAGTGAACAGGAAACAGGGTTTTATAATAGTGTTGCAAGGTGCTTGTGCCAGAACAGCAGGGACACCCAGGAATTGTCCCTCCTCCTCCGGAGAGCCCGGAAAATGGGATGTCATGAGTGTGGAGACCTCAGCAGTTGTGGCCTGCTGGGACTCTCAAAAGAGCACAAGGAAAGCTTGAACTCACACAGCACAGAATCCCAGAAAAAGATCACAGAATCCTAGAAATCATAGAATGGTTTGGGTTAGAAGGGATCTTAAAGCTCAGCCAGTTCCAACCACCCTGCCCTAGGCAGGGACACCTTCCACTATCCCAGGTTGCTCCACGCCCCTTCCAACCTGGCACTGGGCACTTCCAGGGATGGGGCAGCCACAGCTTCTCTGCCCAACCTGTGCCAGGGCCTGCCCACCCTCACAGAGAAGGATTTTTCCCAGTATCCCATCTAGCTCTGCCCTCTGGCAGTGGGAAGCCATTCCCTGTGTCCTGTCCCTCCATCCCGTGTCCCAAGTCCCTCTGCAGCTCTCCTGGAGCCCCTTTAGGCACTGGAAGGGTCTCTCAGGTCTCCCTGGAGCCTTCCCTTCTCCAGGTGACCCCCCTGCCCCCAGCTCACCCAGCCTGGCTCCAGAGCAGAGGGATCCAGCCCTTGGAGAACCTTTGTGATCCCTTCCAGACTTGCTCTGGACTTCCATCCCTGAAGTGTTCAGTGCCAGGTTGGATGGAATTTGGAGCAACCTGGAATAGTGGAAGGTGTCCCTGCCCATGGCAGGGGGTGGAATGAGCTGACCTTTAAAGGTCCCTTCCAACTGAACCCACTCTGTGAGTCCATAATAAAGTATGAAATGCCTTTGAGAAAATAACAGAGGAATAATTCCCCTCCTGCCTGCAGAGCCAGGATCGTTATCCCCGCCCCGCAATTAGCCCGGAACTGCACACAGTGTATAATTAGTCCGGCCGTGGGCTGGGACTGGCACATCCGGGCTACAACCCTGGCTGTGCCCCTGCCCCTGCTGCCACCCAGGGAACAGCCTGTCCCCAGGAAGTGTCCCCATGTGGGGACTGTGCAAAGGGGACCAGCCAAGCTGTGCAGGGATGAGGGTTGGGATCCAGCCCTTCCTCCAGCGCTGGGACTGCTGTGGCACTCGGGAACAGAGGGCACAGAGCCAGCGCTGGGTGGTGGGATGAGGGTGGGCACAGATTTGGGTGCTGGCGCTTGTGCTGCAGTGCCACGTGCCAGATGGTGCCACAACAGGTGGTGGGATGAGGGTGGGCACAGAATTTGGGTGCCATGGGCTGGATGGTGCCGGAGCGGGCGATGCTCAGCCTGGCCTGTGTCGCACCCATGGGATGATGCACCAAAAGCTACAATGGGCACCTTCTCCCCATCTTTGGTTTCTCAGTCTTCAGCCAAAATTGTCCCTCCTGCAGCTCCAGTCCCTGTCCAGAGGTTTTTCCCCCTGGGAGAGCAAAGCTGGGATGTGCCACCCCCTTCCTGTGCCAGGTGCCCACATCCTGCTGTCCCTTCCCCACTGTGTTCTCTGAGTTCCAGTGCTGCTGGAGGGCATCACTCAGTCCAGAGTCCTCTGCTGGGGAATTTGGCAAACCCCCTGCCTTCCTGGCTGTTTCTCCCCACCTCTGCAGGAGGATGGAGTTACACAGAATGAATTTCAGGGGGCAAAGCCCCCCCTGCACCCTCAGCACAGCACACCCTGGGTGGGCACGTGGGGCAAAGGGGGTTTGGGGCAGCAGCGTCCCCATCAGCCCTGTCTTCCCACTCAGCCTCTGGTGTGATTCAGGGCAAAGACCCCCTTGTCACTTGGTGGTCCAAAACTACCACCAGCCCCTGGACCTGGTGGCAGCACTTTCAGCCCCAAATCTATTCATCCTCCTGAGGCTCAGCTGCTTCTGGAGCCCATCCCCACATTAAAAATCCCAGTTATTTCTGCACAGATCTAAAAAAACCCCAACCCCTCCATCCCAGCTTGCACTAACGAGAAAAGCAGCCCCTAATCTGGTACAAGACAAACTATTTTCTTTCCCTGGGGATGAAAATAAATTCCTAAGAGGGACTTGCTGAAGAGAGAGGAGATGACTCATTTCTTCACTGCTGAGGCTGTGTTCAATCCCCAGCACCTCGAATTCCCATGAAAAACCAGGAGACCCAAAGCACGGGGAGTTCACAGAGCACAAAGCCCAGGAGCTCCCTTTCCTGGAGATGAAAGAGCCAGGAATCAATCCCCTGTATCACCTACTCCCCCAGGATGGGCTCAGCTGCCTTCAGCCCTCGCTCCCCACAGCCAGCAGCTATTTTTTCCTGTTCTAGCTCGTGTCAATATGTTTCTTTAAATATCTTTTTGGAGAGGCTGTATATATATAGCCCCACTCTGGTGCTTTGAAAGGAGCCTCATTTCCTGTGTAAGAACTCAAGTTCTTGGCAAAGCTGCCGTCGGCTGCAGCAGCTGAACCACAAAACTTGGGCTTTTTCAGGAGGAAAATGGTATTTCCTCCACGACTGAAAGTTGGACTGAGCTGGGTCAGGTCTGAAACCAACGGGGCTGCTGTGGATGGGACATACAAGGCCATATTCCCCATGTTACCAATTACAGGAGAAAGAGATTAATTGCATTAGTGAGGCTACAATGGTGCCTGGAAATGGCACAGCCCATGGCAGGGACAGGATGGGCACAAAGCTGCTTTCAACCTGCTGTGAGAAAGTTTGGTTCCCACGTCAAAAGGATTTATTAACCAATACCAGGGGAGGAAAGAAAAATCCATTTCATTTTTACCTGCTATTTTTTCTCCTCCTGGTTTTTGAGAGGGCTGCTCCAGCAGCAGGGAAGGATGGCAAACAGCTTTGCCACCCCTGAGGGATTGCTCATGGATACCCAGGACTTGAAAAACCTTCAGGAGGAGATGTGGCACCCGCTGTGCCCTGCCAGGAACGTGTCACACCTTCCCACCAGGAAGCCCCGAGCTGGAGGCTCTGACACCTCCAGCACCACCCTGGGGACTCTGATGGCAGCAGTGGGGATGCAGCCAGAACAACAATCACCTTCTGCTGCAAATATGCCTTTCCAGGGACATTTCTGAGTCACAAATCCCTTTTAGTGCTGCACACAGTGCTAAGGATCCAGCGTGGAAATGTGTCAGAGCTGGTGGTGGCTGTGGCAGCCCAAGTGCTCCCTGTCTCCCTGTGCTACTCCACGACTTTCCCAGAAGCAGCCAAAGAAGCTAAAATGCTTTTTTAGATTTTAAAAGGGTTTTTTTAATTTTCTGTGGGAATTTGAAAGAAGTGCCTTCTCCCAACACTCACAGTATCAGGATGGATCACCCTTGGGATCATCCCTGTGGCACAGGGACCCTGCTGGGCACACAGCCACATCTGCTGGCACAAAGCCCCAGCAGCCAAGAGCTCTGGGGGACAGGCATGGAATTTCTGCCCCCCTCCACAACCCCAGGCACTGTCTTCACTTCATGTCCTCATCACTGTCCTCACTCAGTGCTGACTCTGGACAGGTGTGGGACAGGATGGATCATGATGGAGCACAGCTTGGGACAGGGGGCACAGGGAGAGTTGTGTTGATGATGCTGCAGCCCAGAAAATGACAACACACCACCACCATGTGCTGCTCCCACCCAGGAGACAGCAAGGACAGCATGACAGGGACACCGTGGTGGGGCTTGTTCTCAGGTTTTTCACATCTGCATTCCCAGGAAAATTGAGACACTTCACCAACCCTGGGAGGAGAGAAGAGGCCACCAGGAAATTTATTCCCCCAAACCAACAGATGGAAGATGTCAGGGCAGAGCTGTTGTGCAATGTGATGGCCACCATGAAAGCTTCTCACCATCATAAGAGCATCCTACACTATGGAAGTGTCCCATGACCAAAGCTTCCCAGCACCATAGAAACATCCCACCATCATGGAAGTCTCCCACCACCAGAAGAGCATTCCACCATCATGGAACCATTCCAAAACCAGAGCTTCCAACCACCCTGGAAGCTTCCCACCACAATGTCCCACCATCATAACAGCATCTCACTACCACAACTTCCCACCACCATGGAAGCATCTCCCCAGCACAGCATCTCACCAGCAGAGCACCCCAACATCTTGGATGCATCCCATCACCTTAGAAGCATCCCATCACATTGGAAGCTTCCCATCACAACGTCTCACCATCATAAGAGCATCCCACCACCAGAGCTTCCCACCACCATGAAACCATCCCATCCCCATGGAATCATTCCACCACCCAAATGTCCCAACACCATGAGAGCTTCCCACCACCACACAAGTGTCCCACTATCAGAACATCCCACCACCATAAGAGCATCCAACCACCACAAAGTCCCACCACCATGAGAGCTTTGTAGGGTGCTCAGACCACATCAATCAGATGCTGCCAACCCAAGCAGTTGTTCCTCAGCCTCCCCAAACTTGGGACACAGTTTCTTCCTGTTTGGGCTCTTTTAGCCCAAAACAGGCTTTGTGGTTTGGAGGGGAGGAGTTTGTACCCACAGAAACATGGGTAAAATTCATTGTAAAGCCACTGAACAGCTGAAACTTTTCTTAAGAAAACTCGCTTTCGAAACAAAAAAACCCAAGCCCACAAAGTTTCTCTGAAATAAATGTCAGAAAGAAGAAGTTGGACAAAAACTGGATGACCAAGATCTAAGGAGTGCCTGGCAAGTTCCCTAAACCGGAGAGAAAGAGAGAATTACCCCCGAAAAAGGAAGGGTGAAAAAAAAGGAGTGAGAAAGGAATTGTATGAGGTGGAAGCACAGAAGAAGGCAAATCCAGGCAGAGACAGGCTGATCAGTCTGGGAGTCAGATGGAGAAGTTGAAATCCAGCTCGTAGGGATGTGGGAGAGGTGGAGGGAAGCCAAGCCCACTGTCCTCTTGGCTCAGCCCTTCCTGGGGAGCAGCAGCTCTCAGGGAGCCCATGGAAGCTCCAGGCATGCCATGGGGCTGTTGCTGATCCAGGGAGCGGGAAGGCTCAATGTGCAAACCAGTCCCAGTCCCACCTGAGAACTACGACTAAATAATTGATGGCTGAGGTAACCTGAGCAGATCCCGCGTCCAACCTCCCTCCCTGGGGGCTTTTCTTCCTGCAAAGCCCCCTCAGAGTTGATCCATGGTCTCTGTTTTCGTGCCTCACATGCTGTTCCCACTCTGGGCTCATCCAGGTCTGATCCCACTGGTCCTGCCTCAGTTTCCCTTCCTCTTTCCATCCCTGACACGGAGCAGGCCTGAGCCACTCCCAGCTCCTCCTGTTGCCACCCCTCCCTCTTCACTCTCCCCATGCCTTGTCCAGGCATCTCCCCAGATGCTTCCAAGCACGTCCTTTCCACAAATCACCACTGTTTCCCCCAAAAGCACCACTGCTGCCCCCCAGCTCTGCTGCCACCTTCCCCTCCCTGCGGGACATCAATCCATCACCTAAAACCTGGCTAAGGGGTGGGAAGGCCCCATTCGGGCACTCTGGATGCTGCTGAGGAGCAAACTCCATCTGCTTTGCAACACGTTGGTGCCTCTTCCCGGGAGCCACACACAGGGACAGCCCCTGCCCCCTGTCCCCGAGTGGCACTGCAGCTCTCCAGGAGGCAGGACCCAGTGGGATGTGGCAAACCCTGCTGGCCACAGAGCCACTCCATGTGCCCTCCAGCCAGCAGAGACAGAGGCTGTGTGTCCCCAGGGTGGCTCCAAGGACAGGGTGGCACCAGCCTGGGCACAATGCCTGGCTGTGGCTGGGCTTGGAGTCCCAACTCTGGCTGCCCAGGTCAGAGGATGTGTCCCCCTGCCCCGCGGGTGGGGGGTGCAGACTGAGCAGCCACCGCTGGGCTGGGGGTCTCCAGGTGCCACCACACTGATGTCCCCAGGTGCCACCACACTCTGATGTCCCCAGGTGCCACCTCACTTCAGTGTCCCCAGGTGCTACCACACTCTGATGTCCCCAGGTGCCACCTCACTTCAGTGTCCTCAGGTGCCACCACACCTCAGTGTCCCCAGGTGCCACACCAGCCAACCCCCACCTACCTGCAGCGGCCCCCCCCACCCG
>JAOXXN010000246.1:166871-177261 GCA_026770055.1 Myrmophylax atrothorax
GGCCCGGCCCCTGTGCCCCCACAGCCGGGCCCGGGATGTGACACGCGGGTGACACGGGGCCACCGCCCCCTCCCTGTCCCCTGCCCCGCGCCCAGGCACGTTCAGGGCTCTCAGCCCTGCCTGGGGAGGGTCCAGCCTGCGGGGGATGATGTGGGACTTCGGGTGCTCTGGGGACGGGGTGCTGCAGGCACAGCTGGCAGAGCAGGGCAAGGAGGGAGGGGCAGTGGCAGAGGGGTAAAAAGGGGTTACGATGGAGAGAGGTGGGAGAAGGATTTGGCTTCTCCTGAGGAGCTCAGCTATGGTTTAGCATGACCTGGTCTGGGCCAATGTCTCTGGTCCTGTCACCTGTAGGTTGGCTGGGATATTGGGAAGGAATTCTTGTCTGGGAGGGTGGGCAGGCGCTGGCACAGGTGCCCAGAGAAGCTGTGGCTGCCCCATCCCTGGAAGTGTCCATGGCCAGGTTGGATGGCACTTGGAGCAACCTGGGCTAGTGGAAGGTGTCCCTGCCCATGGCAGGGGGTGGAATGAGATGGGCATTAAAGTCCTTTCCAAATGCAACCTGGTGAACTGCTGGACTGTGGCTCACTCCTGGTTTTGACCAGGAATCCCATCCCACTCCAGAGATGAATTTCCCCTTGGAACATTTCTGCAAAATTTGGACCAATGAGTGTTTCTGTGAAGAGACTGAAAGCTCTGAGTCTGTTGCCCAGTGAATCTACAGAGAGTGAAGGGGCCGTGCTGGGCTTGTGCCAGCTACATTCCTGCATTCTTAAAGAAGTATCTTTGCTCCAGGTGGAGAGAAGCCGTGGAAAACCCTCCAGTCTGCCCCGTCAGGGTGATGGGGCAATCTGGGAACAGCAGTTTAGGATGTGGGCTGTCAGGAGCTCTTGTGCAAGCAATTCTCCCAACATAACTCTTTTCTTTGTGGCTTATTTTTGAGGTGAAATCATTCCCACAGCAGGACCCTCCTGGAGCTGCCCAGCTGGGTATGGGACAGGCTGTTTGCATCACACACCTTCCCGCTCCCTGTGCCTTTGGATAGCAGATCCCAGCTGATGGGAAATGGGCTGCATGGAGCAGCAGGGCCATTCCTCCCACCCCAGCTTGTCTCGACTCCCTGTCTGCCTCTCCATAATGCACTTTCTGGAAAGCTGCCTCCTTCCTTGGGGCTGCTCCCAGGGGAGGTTTGATGGGCTTAATTCAGCCACTGTGGCAGTGAGGTGATTAATAATTGAAGAAATGAAGTCATTGCTGAGTAGAGGTGGAGGAAAGGAAGAGCAGAGGAGGGCACTGAACCAAGGACAGCCTGGTCCTGGTGATTCAGGTGTCTCCCACTCTGGGGCTGTGACAGGATGGAGCTGGGATCCAGCCTGTGGGCTGCTGCTCAGACCACCCTGGGTTGGCTCAGGCCATGCAGTGTCTCTGCTGGAAGGTGCTGTGGGGCTCAGCAGGGATCTGGAGGGCTTTGTTTTCAGGGATTGAGAGAGGGGAAGGCACAGAGCTGTTCTTGTGGGGGTCTGTTCCTCTGCCTCAGCTTCCACTAGGAGATAACAGGGAAGATTTGGAAGTGAGCAGGAGGGAGGTGGGGCAGTTTGGGCACTGCTCTTTTCCCCCAGCAGGTCCTTTTTGGAAGCCGTGGCTGGGGTTCACCTGCTCTGGTGCTCTGTCCTCCTGCCCAAGCAACTGGACTGAAGGGTGATGGCAGAGCCCATCATGGGAGTGTCTGACCTGTGTGGGGACAGACAGTGACTTCCCCAGAGCCACCCACTGCCATATTCCTGAGGCAGGAGGCCCCGGGCTTGGGCTTGGGAATGTGGTCACCTTCCTGGCTTTCAGTATCTCCCTGGATTGTCTCACTTGAGTATCCTGTGCAGGATGGAGGCCACGGGTCTGGACATAGAGAGGACACCTTGTGCAGCCCAGTGCTCAGCAGAATGTGACACCCAGCAAGTGCTGGTTCAGGCTGGGCAGGGGGGACTGGAGCTCATCCTTCTTGCCCTGAGGCTCCTACTCCACCAGGACAGTCTCAGCCCAAGGGATCTGCAGCCAGAGGGGAAGGAGAAGGGGCCAGAAGGGCCTGCAGGGGCTGTGGGCCCTGCCTGGGCCTCAGGGATGTTCTTTTCCCAAGGACTGGGAGCAAGAGGCTGCCTTTCCAACCCCTCCCCAGGCAGAGCTGGGAGAGTCCCAGGGTGCTGCTGGGACTGGCCCAGGCTCAGGGAGAGCACAGATCCCCCTTGTTCCAGCAAGAAAATAGAGGCACAGAGTGTTCCACAGTCCTTCCTCTGTTATCCCACTGGCTGTGCCAGAGCGGGTGGGCACAGTGCTCTGAGCTCAGATCCTGCTCTTCCCCTCCAGAGGTGGGAAAAGTGGATTCCCTTCTAACAGGGATCCCAAATGGATCCCCCTCAGTAGCCCC
Organism: Myrmophylax atrothorax; assembly: GCA_026770055.1. NCBI lineage: Eukaryota > Metazoa > Chordata > Aves > Passeriformes > Thamnophilidae > Myrmophylax > Myrmophylax atrothorax. The sequence goes on from JAOXXN010000246.1 coordinate 169,288, forward strand.
TTTGGACACCCCAAGGCACAATGTCCTGATGCCACCTGAGCTGTCCCTGGGGGGCACTTCTGGTTCAAGTTGGATATTGGGGAAAATTTCTTCACTGAAAGAGTGGTCAGGCCCTGGCACAGCTGCCCAGGGCAGTGGTGGAGTCCCCATACCTGGAGTGGTTCAAAAGAAACATCGATGTGACACTTAGGGACATGGTTAGTGGTGGCCTTGGCAGTGCTGGACTCGATGGTGTTGGAGGTATCTTCCAACCTTAATGATTCCATGATTCTATAATTTCCATGACCCCACATCCACCAGTGCTCTCGTGGAATATTGTTTTCTAGAGTCCTGAAACCCCAGGGCCTGACTCGCAGACATCCCTTGTACCTCCAGCTGGCGACAACAGGAGGCAGAGTGTGCAAGGGCAATGCAGGCGCTCGTCAGCCTCAGGTCCTGCCTTCTCAAACCCAACACCAAATAGCTTTATCTTCGTTCCTCTGAACCTCACAGGCCATAACTAAACCAGTCATTTGGTGCTGTAGCTGCTGGGCAAGCCCTGCTCAGCTCCAGGCTGGTGGGTGCTCGGTGCTGAGGGTGGGTTTGGGGAAAACGAAGGTATAATACAGCAAAGGCATCATTTGGCTGTAATTTGGCACAGGCAGCCTGTGTCTGTCCTGGGAAGGACCACCAGATGTCTGTGAGGGCCACCTGGCAACCAGCCACCTCCCACTCCTCAGGCTGTTGGTCCCATAGGGAGGCTTTTCTAGGTGTCCCAAATTTATCTGGGAAAGTTGCAGGAACTGCAGCAGTGTATTTGTGCCTCGCTGGGTGCTTAGAAACCCAGTTCTGCTGACATTGACCAAAAATATTCAGCTGGAGGCATATCCTGATGTATAAATTTCAGTGCAGGGATTTCAATGTGATTTCACCAGCTACTCTGTAGTCCTGATGGTCCTGTAGGACCAGCTGTCCTGAGGAATCAAAGATGAGCAGCCCCAGAGGATGTAGACTGAGGGTCCATCTAGACCAGCCTGAATATCTCCAGATGTGGCCACAGCAGAGACATTGAAGAGAAAAGCCACTATTTGCGCTCCCACCCTGGAGGGCACTCCCAGCCCCCAACCATTCTCATTTTCCAAAGCTTCTTGAGCTTATCCCTCTGAAACCCAAGCCCTGACTCAGCCACGTGGAAATTTCCTTGCGATCACCACGTTCCTTGTCAAGGAGCTCCTGGTGTGAAGAGCTGCTGCATTCTGTTCATCTTGAATGTGGCTCTTGCCAATTCCATTGAATGGCCCATGGTTCCTCCTACAGGAGAGACAGGGACTTTTTGCTTTGTCCCTCTTTTTAGGCCACTCATCATCTTGCAGACTTCAATTCCCATGTGGAAAGTCTCTGCTCTTCTCAAACATACATCTCATCCGAGATCTTGCTTGGAGCTGCCCTGCCCTGTGATCTCTGACCTCCCCCAGTCATTCTGTTTCCAGCTGATTTGCTCCCAGTTAAACCCAGTTTCCCACATGAGTGATTAGTGGTGGTGTGGAGAAGCAAGGCTGCCTTCAGGGCTGAGCAGAGGCTTCCTCCTGCATCCCAAAACTGTCCTGGTGATGGATCCAAAGATACCATGTGTGATTTCTATCAATAGATGAAACACACCATAAGGCAGAGGTTTTACAGACTCCATAAATAGCCACTATTTAGGATGTATGATATGGAGGAGGTTTCAGAAGTCAAAATATTTAGAGATTTGAATTATTTGTCTTGGCAGAAAGGAGCAGCCAAGACTGAAATACAGAATCTTTAAGGAGGGAACAGAGTTGAGGAAAACAGTGAATAGGGGGAATAACAGAGGTGTCAAAACCTCCAAGAATTCCTTTTGGATGAATGAAAGCAGGAAACACAGTGTATCTGAAAGGAGGGAGTATTCATTGACAATGTTGAGGCATGTTTATATGCCTAAGAGAAAATACTGATTTTTTGAAACAAATCTTGACATTTTGATCAAACCTGTAGTTGAATGTTGCAAGAACATGCAGAACACTCAGCTCAAAGCAGCTCTGAGCTGGGCTGTGTTGGTGTGAGCCATCAGCGAGGAGGCTCCAGCTCATTCCCCAGCCTCTTCTCCTCCTCCCTGTTTTATTCTGGTCTCTGTGTGAAGATGTGTCAGAGGCGTGGAAGGTTGGTCTGAACGGGGAATGTGTGGGAGTTTGGGTCTGAGTGTGCTGCTAGGAATGGCAGGAGCAGGGGATGGGAAGGGTGGGTGTTGGTGGCACCTGGGTTAGCAGGTTATCACTGTCATCTCCTCGTTTCACTCCGATCTCAGTCTCACCTCTCTTGAGTGTTTCCTGCTCTGCCAGTCAGTGAGATCTGTCTCCAAGCCCTTTCCAGGCACCTCCAGCCTCAACCTGCCCCCTGTGCCCTCAGGCAGGGCTGTCAGCTGAGGTGTGTGACCTTGTTGTCTCCTCTCCTGTCTCCTGTACTTCAGCTGTGGACAGGGGGCCCAGGAGCTTCAACCACACCTTCCCCAGCATCCCTGAGCAGCAATGGGGGAAAGAGGGTGCCAGGACACATTCATTAGCACCATGGAGACCTCACTCTTCCTCCACTCTCCCAAGGCTTTGCCCTTCTGCAGGGATGTAGTATTTCCAAAAGGAGTTTTTCTGCCAGTGCAGTGACACCATTCCTGTCCCAAACAATATGAGCTAAACCAGCCAATGGTTCTCTTTGGTTGTGGCTGGTGGGACAATGACAGAGCAGTGTCAGGAGGGTGTCAGTGCTACACTGCTAGAAGCAAATGATCATCCGAGCCAACTTTGCTGTGCCAACATGGTCAGGATCTCCTAGAGCTCTCTGTGAGCATCAATGACTAATTCCCGTGTCCGTAGAGAACTGAGCACCGTGTTAGCTGTCACTGGTATTTGTGAAGCTGTGATGTAGAAATAGAACCAACCCCAAGGACTTGCTGCAAGGGGTGGTCAGGGGTAGGAGAGGATCCCGGGTTTGGGATGGCACCACATTCCACCTTCTGCTCTGCACATCTGTGCACCGATGGCCTTCAGGGTCCCCCAGAGGAAGCCCCCGCTGCCTCGGAGCAGTGCTGCAAGTGGGACCCAGCACAGCTGTGGTGGGCATGGTTGGTCAGCCTCTCTCACGGACTTGCCCTGCTCCAGTTGGTGTGGCAGAAGTGCAATGTCCTGGTTGCCCATGATGCAGATGTTCTAGGAAACAGGCATAGGAACCATGGTCATTCTCCATCGTCTGCTGCCACTTCCAGGGAAGAGGTCCATGTACTGATCTGAATCACTAATTCTGGGTCCTTTGGTCCTGGGAAAGGAAATGCAGGGTCATATCCTGTCATATCTCTCCTTTCATGGTATTGTACCATTGATGGTATCATACCCTATGCCACATTGGGGCACTGCTCTCATTGGGGTTCTGGACAGTTCCTCCCCAGGTCTGTGTGGTATCCTTGACACCACACTTTTTCTACTGTGTCATGATTTTCAGTAATGTTTTCATCATGTTTCCGTCCTTGGTTTCTGTCCCCCTCTATAAAGAGGGCTGAACCCAGGGCTCCCACACCAGGCACAGCCAGGGGCTCTCTGCAGCACTCCAGCCTGACTCTACAATTCATCTCCACCCAACGGGACCATGAAGACCTTCACAGCAGCCCTTGCTGTACTTTTGGTGGCTGCCCTCTGCTACCAGGTCTCCTCTGCTCCACGTAAGTCCAAGCTCTCCTCCCTGAGGAGCTCTCTCCTCTTTCTCCCTGCTGTGGAAGGTCTGGTAATGCTTGGCAGCTCGCCCTTCCCAGCATCTGCTGTGGGAAAGGAGAGACATGTCTTGCCTTGGCTTCTTGAGGAGAGGGTGGCTGCAGTTGGGAGCCCACTGTGGGAGCAGCACTTCCTCCAGTGGGCATCTTCTCATCCCCTGACCCCATTTCTCCCCACTGGCACTCTTCCTGATCTAGTGTAATGAGCAAAGTTAACTTCTCTTCCAGCTTCTTTTGATTATTTTAGTCCCTGCTGCACAAAATTCATCAACACACCATTGCCCTTGTACCTTGTGAAGAGCTACTGGTACACAAGCTGCTCCCCACCGGCTGTGATGTGAGTAGATCTCCTGCCCTGCTCCAGGGGACCCTTCTTGTCCTTGCAGTGCCAGGGGACCCCACATCACACCTCATCCTACCAAGTAAAAGCACCAGGCAGGGCTCTCCCTTGTGGAAAGAACAGCCTGGGAATACCTCAGGGAGCAATCCCACATCTGAGGCACCCAGTTTTTGGATATCCCTATGGGAGCTCAGCCAAAGGAGCTTTTGCTGGCCACCCCCCTCATCCCCACATAGTGGAAGCCAGCCAGGATGATGGGGATAAAGTGCCACTTAAGCAAGTGGCAGAGAGCAGGACACCTGTAATGACATTGAGCCACCCCCCACCCCATTTCCCTGGGGCTGTTCAGCAGCTGTAGAGGTGCCTGCTCTGGTGGGGTTCCCTGGTGGCAAGGAGCAAGTGGTCCCACTCTGTTTTCCCTCTCCCTCTCCCTTTCCTGTCCTCACTGGATTTTCTTCTCCAGATTTACCACCATCAAGGACAAGCTGGTCTGTGCCAAACCTAAAGACGAGTGGGTCCAGGACATGATGAAATACCTAAAGCACAGGAAAGTCTATGGATAAGCAATGCCTTGCTCCCTCCAAGCATCACCTCAGCAAGGACTGGCTCTCATGGACACCTCTGAGAAAAATCCCTGTTTTCTCATTGCCTGGGAATTTAGCAGAGTATTTAACACAGTGTTTAGCTCTCTTATTTAAGTGTTTGCAAAAACAATCTTAATTTATTTGACATTTTCAGTGAACCTTTTATTCTCATTGGTACTGTTTGTGTTTGTGTAATAAAAAGGAGCAAAACCTGCAGCTTCTTCCACTGGTTCTTGGGATGCTTCATGGAGTCTGTGGAGGGCAGCAGTGCCTGTGTCCAGGCTGACATGTTGGGTCTGTGGTGGTGGGGTGGCACCTGGCTGTCCCTCAGCCCCTCTGGGCATCCTGCCTGTCCGTCCTGCCAGGCTGTGCCTGAGCCCTCTCCTGGCTCATTCCCAAGCTCCAGGCTCTCTGTGGTGGGTGGGTGTCCTGTGGGATATTTTGGCACGGTGTTGGTGTGACGAGGCGAGGGGGTCACTGACCTCAGCCAGCACCTTCAGACAGTGTGCAGGTGACATCAGGATGACACGGCACCAGGACTGCCCAGCTCAGCAAACACCAGAGACCACCCCAACTCCTTCTCCACCCCCAGCCAGGGGTTGTCCATGGCCACGAGTTATTTCTGGCACTTCTTAATCTGTCCCACTCTCCCGGCAGGGTTTTCCTTTCGCTTTGACCCGCCAGGCTGGACAAAGTGCCAGCCTTTGGGGTTGGCTGCAGCTGTCCCAGCCGGTGCCAGCTCCTCCTCCAGCCAGCACAGAGGCTCCGTGGCCGGTGCCACACGGCAGCGAGGCCGGCCGGTCCTGCGGTGCTCCCTCACCGTGGGCACCAACAGCCCGCGAGCCACCCTTTGCTGGGTGACACCAAGGACAAGGAAGAGCCCGTCGAGGCCACCTGGCCACCATGGCCCTGGCAGGTGCCCTGGAGCGGCTGCAGGAGGAGGCCATCTGCCCCATCTGCCTGGAGTACATGACCGAGCCCGTCAGCATCGACTGCGGGCACAACTTCTGCCGGGGCTGCATCGCCACGCACTGCCAGGACAAGGGGCTCTGGGCCGACGGGCCCTTCTCGTGCCCGCAGTGCCGCGCCTCGTGCCACCGCAGCGGCTTCCGCCCCAACCGCCAGCTGGCCAACATCGTGGAGAGCATCCGCCAGCTGGGGCTGCGTGGGGCGCTGGGGCCCGAGCCGGAGCCGGGCACCCCCCTGTGCCCCCAGCACGCCGAGCGCCTCAAGCTGTTCTGCGAGGAGGACGAGGAGCCCATCTGCGTGGTGTGCCGCGAGGCGCTGCGGCACCGCCCCCACACCGTCTACCCCATCGAGGAGGCGGCGCAGGTCTACAAGGTACGGCAGGTCGGGATCCCCCGCGGCACCCCCGGGAGCCACCAGGGACCCACCTCCCCGCTCCCCCTTCTGCAGAGAAAGCAGAGGAAGGGGTGGCAGAGATGGTGGTGACACCCACCCAGCCTCTCTTGCTGGACCCTCTATCTCCCAAATTGCAGATGGATCCAGGCTCGCCCTGTCCATCCACATCATCCTGCCCCTCCATGACCCCCTGGAGAAGCTGGGGCAGTGGAGACCCTCCAGGACCCCCTGGAAAAACTGCCCTGAGGACATTTGGCCTTGGGTGCAGCAGTGCTGGCACTCAAACTCCATGCCCAGCCACCCTTCAACTCAGCATCAAAGGGGAGCTGCCACTTTGCTCTCCAGAACATAAATAGTGGGGGAAAAACACAGGGAGAAGCTGAGGAGCACGGGGAGGGTTAATGCTGCCAGCAGAGTGAAGGGCACAGCTGCTGGGTTCGGGTGCCAGGGCTGGCACTGCCTGGCACGGGGTCACTGTCCCCTGGGCAGAGGGAACCCAGCCAACCTGCCGTGCCCAGCAGGGACTGCTGGGGTGAGCTAAGCCCATTTCTCCTCTTTTCAGGTCAAACTCCAGAAATCCCTGGAGAATCTCTTGAAGGAAGTGGAGGAGGTGAAGAAGCGTGAGTCATCAGAAAGGCTGAAAACCCAGGAGTGCAAGGCAGGTGCCTGGCTTCATTCTTAAAGGATGAGCTTCAGAGATAGCAGCAGTTAAAAATACCACTCTAAATGGTCTTGTCTGGGGACATGGATTCGTCATCATCCCCAGGATGGGACATGTCCCCCTGTGCTGCTCTCAGATGTGGGAGCAATGCTGGAAACCAGGCTCAGAACTGTGTGTGGCTCTATAATAAGGTTTGGGAGGAGCAGCTCCTTTGGCATCACGAGGGCTTTGTGCTGGTTAAACATACAGACACAGGCTATTTTTTATTGCTTTCTGTTTTACAGCCTTGGCTGGAGTTCCGAGCCAGGTGTGAGCCGTGTGGTGAGCTCTGCTCCACGGCAACAGGAGCTAGAAGTGTTCTCATTAAGGAAAAAAAAAAAAACTGAATTACTGCACCTCTGCCCGACTCCAGATGGTTCTGGGAAGAGCAGATGCCAACAAACAGCTGCATTTCATGTCCCCCGGGGTGAAAGCTGGAAAGTAAAAGTAACAGAAGAAAAAGAAATGAGGAAATGAAGCTGCCAGACCGAGTTATCCAACCCTGAGTTGGAGCCGATGATTAATCAGCTCTGGCAGGGCAAACAGGTTTCTCCACACTCCTCTGGCTGATCATTCAGCTCCACTGTCTGGGCAGCCCAACGAAGGGGTGGTGGGGTCTTTGGGGTGCCCCTGTGAGCCCACTGTGCCCTTTGGGGCTGGAGATGGAGACTGTGAGGGCAGTGTCACTGTCCCCCTGCCTGAAGCAGTTGCCTCCAGCTCCCTCTGGTCAAGCTTTTAGAGTAAAAGGAGAAAAAAGTCCCTTTGAGTGGTGGAGGACGTGACTGTGGCTGTCCTGGCCTGTGAAGTTTTCCTGACTCACACCCAAGGAACCATGTGCTTGGATAGAAAAGTAAATGGAATTTAGTTTCTTTTTTCTTTCTGAGGTTTCCTCACTCAGGCTACTGTGGGGTGGTTTGCTGCTGCTCCACGTTTCCAGCAAAGGGCCAATTTTTAGGAATGAGGGGAAAAACTAAAGCACTGGAAACCCTTCCTGTTGCTGGCTCCTCACCCTGCAGTGAGACACTTGGGGAACTCTCCCTGGGTCTCCCTTTCCATCCCTCCCCAGCCCTGGGGATTTGCATGGACAGACCGTGACAGGAGAAGGGGAAATTTTTTAAACTATATGAGAGATTTAGATTAAATATTAGGAGAAAATTCTTCCCTGTGAGGGTGGACAGGCCCTGGCACAGGTTGGGCAGAGAAGCTGTGGCTGCCCCATCCCTGGAAGTGTCCA
>JAOXXN010000246.1:177361-201177 GCA_026770055.1 Myrmophylax atrothorax
AAGATATGTCAAAAGAACAGGATAATTAGAGAAATTAGCCAATTAGACCAGTTATAGTTGCCAACAGATCTGGTTTGGAGCAGTTTTGAGTCAAAGGTAGAAAGTTCACATGAGGAAGACTCCAAACTTCATCCCCAAAGACCACCAGAGCCCCTCACCCCTAATTCCCAGGAGGAAAGGAGGCGCATGGGGTGGAGAAGATGGAAATCAGTTCTTAGAACTCATTATACTAACCCTGCCTTTTCTAAGAAAGTAATGTTTATGCATGAAGAAATAATGAACATGTATAGCTTACCTGCATATAAACAAGTTGTTAACTCAACCAGGGGTGCATGTTTTTGGGGGAGCCATCCCCCCTGCACCCGGGCCTCGAATCAATGTACCTCTCTATAACGTTATCGGATGGAGAGTCCTTTCTCTGCAAATCACCTTAGCCCAGACACAGCTTTATGTAAGGCCAATGAACACTGATATTATTTCAGAGGCTTTTGGGTTTGCTTTTAATGCAAATTGTTCAGCAATTTTTGTGGAAAACTCCTGAATGTGATTTAGTGGTTTTTTTCACCTGAGGCAACTGCTTACTATGATTGCATCTCTTTCCAGTGGCCATAGGCTGTATTTTTCCCTCCCCCACAAACCCCCTGCTGATACCCCCTCTGGCTCTTCTGCAGACCATGGGCTGTGGCCCAGAGGTGAGGCCCTGGCACGGGCTGGGCAGAGAAGCTGTGGCTGCCCCATCCCTGGAAGTGTCCAAGGCCACGTTGGACAGGGCTTGGAGCAACCTGGGCTGGTGGAAGGTGTCCCTGCCCAAGACAGGGGATCGAACTGGATGGTCCTTGAGGTCCTTTCCAACCCAAATCGTTCTGTGATTCTTACACCTCTTTCCCTTTGCTGTGGGTTTTTCCAGCTGCCCAAGCAGTGGATTAGCCTGAAAGTGGTTTGAGGTTTCAATTTGTTCCTCCAGCTGTACCTAATAAAAACCTTCCCCACACCTGAAGGCACTTCCCTGCAGCCCGACATCCCCCCCAGACATGTGGGGTCCAGCTGAGCAGAAATGCCCTCTGGCAAAATCCTGCTGCTGGTTTACCAGGAGCGGAGGGGGAACTCCACTGAGGTGGAAGCACAGGAATTGGCCTCTGGCTGCTTTTTAAACCTCGTGCACTTATCTCAGACATGTGGGGGTTTCCCAGCTCAGCTGCCTGGATGATGCCCTTGCTCTTCACCTCCTGTATCTTCTTCTCACCAGGAAATGGTGAAGAAGAAGCGGGAGAGGATTGTGAGTGAGTTTGGGAAGCTGCATCGGCTGCTGGCTGATGAGGAGAAGCTGCTGCTCCAGAGGCTGGAGGAGGAGGAGAAGCAGATTCTGCTGCTGATCAATGACAACCTGGCCAGGCTGGTGGAGGAGAAGTGTTTGCTGGAGGACCTGATCCTGGAGATACAGGAGAAGAGCCAGCAGCCAGCTGATGGGCTGCTCAAGGTCAGGCCATGCCACCAGACCCCCACTGACTGCCCTGGTGCCTTTGCCACCTGGGGTTGGCTGGTGGGCATGAGGGGCTGAGCCACACACTCAGAATGGTTTTTTGTCTTCTCCTTCTAGGACATGAGAAGCATCCTGAGCAGGTGGGTACCCAGGATTACTCCTGGTAGGTACCTTGATTGTTCCTCCTACTGTCTTGGCTGCCTCCAGGCTCTGAGGAAGATGTTCAAGGCTGCTCCACACCAGCCCCCCCGTTCTCCCTGCCCAACATCTGGTTTGGTCCTCCTGGGGTAGACACGGAGAGACTGAGACAATCCCTCAGAAGCTCCAACTTCTTTTTCCAGGGACTCAGGGCTAAGGTCTTGGCTGGCTTGTGACATGTGAGATGTGTCCCCTCCTAAGGGACATGTTGCCTGGTGGTCTTGCTCCTTCCCTGGGACTGGCCCTGCTGCTCCCTGTACCATTTAGTTCTGATGCCATTGGGATTGCTGATATGCTTGTGGTTCTCTCTAGTGCTCTTCCCAGCCACAGAGCTCCATGGAAGCTCCAACAGAGCCCTTCCAACAGGAGAGGGGCCTTGCTGTGTGCTCTGCATGCAGCCATGGGCATTCCTGTCTTCTCAGGTGTGAGGAGGTGAAGTTCCATTCCCTCAGGACTGTGTCTGTGACCCTGAAGGAAAACTACAGCATCCCTGAGCGCTGCCTGGGCATGAGGGACATGCTGAAGAAGTTCAAAGGTAAGGGGGTTGCTTTTGTGCCAGCTCCTGGCACATTTGGGTTCTGGTTCCCCCCATACTCTGGGGCATGGGGAGGTTTTTCCAGCAAGCTGGTCCCAGTTTGTGTGTTGGTGAGTTCAGACTGGTTTTATGGTGGGGAGACTTCCCTTGTTCTGATCTTGGGTGGGTTGAGTGGATCCTGAAGCCTCGGAGGCCACTCAGGGGTTTCAGGCACCGTGTTGCCCTTGAAGCGTCGCTTTCAGTGTCAGCTCTCTCTGAAGCTCCAGCCAGCCTCATTCTGCCCCTGCTCTGCAGCCAAATCCCAGATATTTCACTGTGGTTTATGGTTACCTCCATTATCTACATTGCACTTCCCCACTGCTGGGCAGCTCCAGGGGCTGAACAAAACCACAGGCATGAGCAAACACCAGTGGGATGCTGGAAGGCCTGGGAGAGCCCAACACCCTGCAGGGATCACCTGCTCCAACCCCCCTGCTTAACCAGGGACACCTGGAACCAGCTGCCAGAACCTCATCCAGCCTTGTGTGTCTTTCCACCCTTTCCTTGCTCCAGTGGACGTGGTGCTGGACCCGGAGACGGCGCACCCGGAGCTCACGGTGTCCGAGGACCGCAAGAGCGTGCGGCGTGGGAGCAAGAAGCTGCTGCTGTCCCTCTTTGACAACGCCAAGAGGTTTGGCACTGCCCCCGTGGTGCTGGGCAGCCAGAGCTTCTTCTCAGGCCGCCACTACTGGGAGGTGCAGGTGGGGGACAAGCTCGAGTGGGGCCTGGGGCTGTGCCGGGAGTCTGCCAGCCGGAAAGGCACCGTCCTCTTCTCCCCAAACAACGGCTACTGGGTGCTGAGGCTGCAGAACGGGGGCAGCTACGAGGCCCTCACCTCACCCCCCTCCCCTCTGAGCCTCAGTGTGAGGCCACGGCGTGTTGGCATCTTCCTGGACTATGAGGCAGGAGAGATCTCCTTCTACAACGTCAGCGACCGCTCCCACATCTACACCTTCACTGACAAGTTGGCAGGGAACCTCCGGCCTTTCTTCTTCCTGGGTGCCTTCCTGGGGGGCAGAAATGCAGAGCCCTTGGTGATCTCCTGGGTCAGGGACACGCAGGGCACTGGCTGCACCATCCTGTGACAGCAGCTGCCCTGGTTTCTCAGCGGTGGGCAGAGATCTGGGAGCCCAACTGGCTCCTGCACTGAGCAGGAACAGCAGGGAAATGCCTCCATGCCATGGTGAAGGTCCTGGCAGGATCCCTGTGCCATCCTGGCTGCTGGGTGGGGATGACCTGCCACATGTGATGCCTATCGTGTGCCATGTCCATGCTGGGAAGGGCTCTTTGCAGCAGGGATGTGCCATCACCCTCTGTGCCACCAGTGGGGACAAGGCGGTCCCCTGATCAGTGAGACCCTGGTGCTCACCTCAGAGGCTGCAGGAGAAGGGAATGTGCCCAGCCTGCCACGTAGTGCTGATTTGGGTGTGAATTATGCCAGAAGGAGGCAATAAAGGGTTGGTTTGGGAGCCTTGTGTGGTTAATAGTGTGATTTTGTGGTGTGTCCATCCCTGCTACGCCAGAACATCTCAGAGGTCAAAGGGTGCTGCTGGACCTGGCCTTCTGCAGCCCAGAGAGGGTCCTTGAGAGATCCCACCATGGTGCCAATGGGACACCAGAACCAGCCAGCACCCTCCAGGCAGGGGTTTGGGAGCAGCAGCTGCCTGGGTGGCACTCATCACAGTTTATTACAGAATCTTAGAATCCCAGAAGGGTTTTGGTTGGAAGAGACTTTAAGGATCATGTCCCTGTTCCATCCCCGTGCCATGGGCAGGGACACCTTCCACCAGCCCAGGTTGCTCTGAGCCCTGTCCAACCTGGCCTTGGACACTTCCAGGGATGGGGCAGCCACAGCATCTCTGCCCAACCTGTGCCAGGGCCTCCCCTCCCTCCCAGCCAAGAATTCCTTCCCAATATCTCATCTAACCCTAATCTCTGTCACTTTGAAGCCACTCCCCCTTGTCCTGTCCCTCCAGGTCCTTGTGAATATTCTCTTCCCAATTTCTCTGTGGATGTCCTGGGAGCCTCTGAGTGACAGATGATGCTGGACTGGGACAACAGTTCCTCTTGGCTGAGTTTTGTTGTGTTTTGGGGAGTTCCACCCTCCTACCTTCAGCTGCAGGGTCTTTCCTTTGGAGGGCAGAGAAAACAGACCAGCAAGATGAGCCAAGTCCCAGCTTTGCCACATCCCAAGAAGGAGAAGGGTGATGGGTCTTGCTGAGTCCTGCAGTGCATTGACACCATGGAGATCTTACGTGGAGATTATGATCTTACATGAACTCCATGGAGAGGGTATTTATGGAGCCTGAGGAGATAAGAAAGGACATGAACTTGGAGGTCTTGACAGAGGGCTGGAAGCAGAGGCAGTTGGTGGGGGAGTGGTGAGGACAATCAAGGAAACTTGTCGTGCAAGGCCGAAACCAGGACAAATGTCACTGAACGAGGAGAGGGAGGAGCTGGGGGGGTGGACACTGTCCAGACAGCAAGGGCAGCCTGACCCTGGCGAGTGACAGATGGGTGGCACTTGCTGCAGTGCCCAGGGGGTGAAGTGTTCCAGGAGGGCAGGAGGAAGTGCAACAGCTCAGACTTCTTGCAAAGAGAGGGAAGAAGTGAATGAGCAGGAAGGATGTGAACTCACCCTGATGCAGCATCCACAGTGTTTCTATGGAAATCATGAATCTGCCTCCCCCAGGAAGGACAGCGGAGGTCGAAGCCGTGAGGGAGCTCTGAGTAGGCTCCCAAATTCTCCATCTGGTGGACAATCTGCGTCACCTGCAACTGAGGAACTGCTGGGGGCACATACCAGTCTGCCCTGCAATGCCCAGAGTGGTTGGCAGTGGGCAGATGGAGAGAGGCCAGGAGAACTGGAATCTGTTCTGGGAGCTCCCTGCTGTCTAAAAGTGATTTGCAAGTAGGAGTTCTGTTAAGTCACGGCAAGTGGAGCTTGTCCCTGTTCTCCTCAGTGGAAATGCATTGGTTGCCTGGCTCTGGCCTCCACACAGACCCTGCAAGGCCCAGGTCCTGCCCAGCCTCAGCCAGGGGGCTGACTGCACAGCACAGCACAGAACCATGGAATTGTGGAATCCTTTAGGTTGGAAAAGACCTCCGAGGTCATTGAATCCAACCCAGCCCTGCCAAGGACTGCTCTGCTCAAGGTGTCTGGTTTGGCTGAAGGAGAAAATCCCTTGGGATGCCACATCTGGCAGAGTGACCATGGGTTGGGTGTTGCTGTTTTTTGAGCAATCAGTAGATCAATGTCACATTTTTAGGTTTGTGGGGCAGTTTGGTCACACAGAGGCACTCGCAGCGACCCCTGTTAGGATTCAGTGAAATTCACAGTCCTGCAGGTTTAGAAGATGTGCTTTCTCAGCATCTTCCTTTCTCTTCCAGTAGAAAATGCTTTGTCACCTCAGGGGGATGTGAGTCATTGGCTGTGTCTTTCTAAGAACTCAGCAGAATTGTCCTCTTGGGTCTTCATGGCCACCTCTGCCTTCTCTTGGCTGCCACAGGGAAGGTGACAGCCAGGCACCATTTCTGCAGGAATCCTTCCATGTCTTCCTTAGCCCTGGAAGTCTGGGATATCTCCCTCCTTCAGGAAAACACCAGTTTTTATGCAGCAGACAAACCCATCCCCTTTTATGTGGCATTTTGGGGTTCTGGCCCCCCAGGAGTGACACATGCCCTGATTGTGGGGCCTCTGGGAAAAGCTGTTCTGGCTGTGGGACTGATCCTCCCCTCCCTGTGGCAAACCAGGATCCTGGGCCCTGGGATAAGGCACACAGCTGGCCCTGGGTGCCAATTTTGCCTTTAGGGTGTCTAATTTCTCTGAAAAAGTGGAGATGTAAAAGCCATTGGCTCATGAGCCTTGACAGCCACCAACCCACGTGTCCGCCAGCACAGCCCAGCTCCTCCTGTGTGGGATGCCGCGCTCCAACTTCCAACTCCTCTGGCTTCTGTTGTGCTCAGAACGCCCATGGACACACCAGGATGAGATAAACCACAGGGCAGAAATGTGCAAATGTATTATAATAATGGTGTTATTCCTGCCACAGTAATGACTGATTTTTGTTCACAGCTGGGCTTGCCCAGGGTTTTCATCAAAGATATTTACTCTCATGTAAACTGCACTAAACATCCAGTGAATACCACAGGCTGCTTTCAGGATGAGTCTCTGTCTGAGTAGTTTACAAATTCTGAAAGCCTTGAGAGCATTGTTGTTGTTTTGATCTGAATGCAGAGGAAAGTCCCTGGAAAGCCACTTTCCTCTTGGGTCCCAGCCTCATCTCTCCCTTCATCTGCTGCCTTGGGCTTAGTGCCCTCTGCTTCTTGTGTTCAACTACCTGAGCACCTCATGTGGCTGTTCCTGGGGGGGGATGAGCACCACAAATAGCCAGGAGCTTCCTGGGGAAAAAAATTCCTCCCTATGAGGGTGGGCAGGCCCTGGCACAGGTGCCCAGACAAGCTGTGGCTGCCCCATCCCTGGAAGTGTCCAAGGCCAGGTTGGATGGGGCTTGGAGCACCCTGGGCTGGAGGGAGGTGTCCCTGCCCATGGCAGGGGGTGGAATGGGATGAGCTTTAAGGTCCCTTCCAACCCAAGCCATTGTGGGATTTTTTGATTCTACAATCCAAGGGCTTTGTGGTGGGAGGTTTCTTTGCACCCCTCAGCTCTGGAAGCAAAATCAGCCTCAAACAGCTGCAGCAACAGGGCAGAGAGATCCCTGAGTGTGCATTTGAGCTGATGGTTCTGGGCCACCATCCTGCACTCCTCCTGCTGTGCAGAGTGTGGTGGCTCTGGAGATGTTCCTCCTGCCTTGGCCTCTCTGGTGTGGGCTCCTTTCACACCTCAGTGCCTGGGGGTGGGTTTGCAGCACCCTGAGCTCCTCCCCTGCACTTTGAGGGCTCCTCTGAGCTCTCACATGTGGGTGGGTGTAAGATCAAGCCAGACAGGAGCAAGTCAGGGCTCCTGCAGCTCCCAGAATAGTGGTGAGGAGTTAGCTGAGGTACCAGGGTGTGGCTGTGGTGGGAGGCTGGAATGTGACCTGGGTGTTAAGGACGTTGCACATGGGGTTGTTCTCCACAGGCTCCAACAGTGCCTGGGCTGCCTGATGCTCCCTGGATGACCCCACACCCTGTGTCCTTCAACAAGGAACTCCAAGGATGCTGGACTGCCACAACAGGGGCAGATGGGGCTTGTATCCAACAGGGACTGTGGAGGCTCAGGTGATTTTGGGATGATCCCATTGCAGGTCTTTCCCCTCCTGTCCCGTGTTCCTGCTGCTCCCTGGAGTGAGGGCAGCTCTGGGCACTCAGCTTTGTTCCAGTCTCAGTCCTCAGGGTGAAGCTACTGAGCTCCAGCACTCTGGGGGCTGGTACCAAAGGCCAAGATGTTTCCACCTCCAGCATGGCCATGATGATCCTGCTCCTGGAGCTGCCCTTGGGTGTGCAGGGCCTGGTGAGTCCAGGCTTCGACCAAAGCCACCACCCCCACGTGCAGCTCCTCATCCCCAGGGTGATGTCCATCCCCTCCAGCCATGGGCTCCCTCCTCTCCCAGCAGCTTCTCGAGGCAGGAGCCTTTGGTCCTGCTCTCCATCTCAGTCCCCTCCTCCCTGGGTGCTATTCTGAGCTGGATGCAGTCAGTGCTGGGGTGGGATGACTGATGGAGCTCACGCTGCCCCGTGGGCTGAGGAGTGGGGGCTGCAGCTCCTGAAGTGACAAGAGATGTGCTCCTTCCTCCCCCCCACACACCCACGTCCCCCTGGTCCCTCCCAGCCCCACCTGAGGCTCCTCTCGCTGTGCAGCTCCCACCCAGCCTCAGTGTCTGCTCCTCTTCACCCTCCCCAGGAGCTCCCCTCCTGCTCTGCCCACCCTGTGTCATCCTGATGTCCATGTTCATCCTCCCAAATTCAGTATGGAAACATTGTGGGGTGAGCTGAGCCTTTTAACTTGGGTTGCACCAGAGGTCCAGGCAGGAGAAACCCAAACTCTCCTTGTTCATCCAATGGAGCTCGTCCAGAGCTGATCAGAGTGGGGTGGGCAATGCCATCAGGGCAATGGGAAATGCCATCAGGGAAATGCCATCAGGGCAATGCCATCAGGGATGTGGGCAATGCCATCAGGGATGTGGGCTCCATCTCCTTCAGCGCCAGGGGGACCAGTGGGATGTCTCCTTGCCAGGGCAGGTCCTGCCCTGGGCTGGGCTCCAACTGGGTGATCTCTGCACAGGCATCCCCATGGGTGGGCAGGTTTTGGAGGCACAGAGGAAAAGCCCCTTTTCTGCCAAGAGGGATTACCTGCTAAGCCACACAGAGCTAAATGGAATGGTTCTAAAAACTTGCAGTGCAATATATTTCCCCCCACCTCGACTCTGGGAATAGCTGATCCATTTTAGCTGCAGCTCTCAGAGAGCTTTCCCTGAACCAGCCCAATTTCAGCCCCTAAAGGTAATCTTTTAATTGACTATAATAGGGCCAGCGATGGAATTTAACGAGCTGCCAGTTGTCCTAATGAGTGGTGATTAAATACTTTACAAAAAGTGTGAGCCGAGCTACCTGACTGTAATCCAAGCCTCTCTCACACCTCCTCCTTCAGGGTTTTTCTTGTCTTGTTTTTCAAAACAGGACGTTCAGACAGGGAAAGCTTGTGGGAGTTTTGACAGGGTGGGGAAGGAAATAAAGAACTTGTTGCCACTATTGTAATTTCAGCTACTGTCAACCCAAAGGGTTGTAATAGAGGCAAAGAGAGAAAGTTCTTAGAAAAATATTTATTTATTGACATCTGGTTTGAATATTATGCCAGAAATACAATTAATTAAATACAGAATATATAACCTGAGTTTGCATTAAAAAAATACATCTATTAAATAAAACTCTTATTTAGCTTGAAGTTATTGCACCTGATCCCTCCCCTATAAAAAAGAATTAAATAACACAACATCAAGTTGCATTCTGGAACGTTTTCAGTTTCTCAGGTAGCTCTGAAGGACGTTGAAGCCTTTCTGCTGGACCCATGGCTGGTGGCACTGGCTCATCCCAGTTGGCATCTGCCCTCAGTTCAGCTCCAGGTTATTCATGTACTCCTGGACCCACTCCTGCTCGGGGTTGGCACACACCTCCCTGCCCTTCCTGGTGATGAACCTGTGGGGTGTAGAGAGGTCAGTTTTGGTGAGAGAATGAATGGAGAAGCACAGAATTATGGAATGGTTTGGGTTGGAAGGGACCTTGAAACTCATCTCCTTCCACGCCCTGCCATGGGCAGGGACACCTCCCACCAGCCCAGGTTGCTCCAAGCCCTGTCCAACCTGGCCTTGGACACTTCCAGGGATGGAACCAGACCCCTGCCCAAATCCAGCCTCTCCCAAGGGTGGGATAACAATGCTGTGCCCAACAACACGAGTTAAGTCTTCAAAGTGGTAGAGCAGGACCGGAGTGAGAATTCTGTGCTCTGAGCCCATGAAGCATCACCTTGTACTTCTCATCTCCCCAGCCTCCATTCCCTGCCTATGGAAAAGGGCTCTTTCCCTGCCTGGTTCCTGCCCCCAGTGCCCTGAGGAGGGGACTTACACAACTCCAGGCTGGGAGCACTGGCTGTTGGTCTCATAATAATCCTGCACGAAGCTCCAGGGCAGCTGCCGAGAGGTGTAGGAGAAGCAGCAGGAGGTTGGGGGGTCGGAGCCAACTGTGGAGGGCAAAGACAATCATCAGAAGCAGCAAGGGGTGGGGAGCAGGGGCAGGGAGCTGGGAGCCGAGATCCCTGGGTCTAGGAAGCAAGGATCATGTGGAGGAGGAAGGGAAAAGATGAGGCCTTTTTAATTCTTCCTTGGGTTTTTTCCCTCTCGGCTTCACCCCAAGCTGACATTGGCACAGCCCATCTTACCAGGCAACACCTTCCAGCCCAAGCCTGGCCACCCCAACCCTCCTCAGGGTGTCCTGCACAGCATCACTGACTTCTGCAGCAGGAGTGGGGAGTGTGGTTGTGGTTTTAACCCTTTTTTACTCTAAAAAGGGTAAAACCAATTTGATTTTACCCTAATGGTCTTTGAGCTGTGCCTTTCCAAGGTAGGAGAGCCCCCACGACCCTGGAGCACCTTCCAGAGGATTGTCTGACACAGGGAGGGACCTGAGGTGGGAGTGCTGGCAGAAGGGACTCTGTCCCAGCAGTGCCATCTCTCCTGTCCCCATGCAGGGAGCAGGGGGAGCCTCTGGACTTACGTGGTGCAGCAGAGCTCTGGCAGCAGAAGGCAGCGATGAGGATGGTGAGGGCGACCACGGAGACCTTCATGGCAGCAGAGTGGTGGTGGTGCAGCTGCAGCAGGCAAGGGGAGCTGGAAAGCCTCTTTCTGTCTGATGCTGAGGTGACCAACAGCCCTCCAATTTATGGGGTGTGAGGTCCGTGCAGAGCCCTGCGTAGGCATGATGGAATTTCCCCCAAAGGAGAGTCCACTCATGGTGCAGTCTCGTGATGGAACAGAGAAGCCCCAGCCCCGGAAGAGTGAAGCTCCCCCTCGATTCAGTGCCTCCCCAGTGACACAGGATATGAAACACACTGTGGCTATTTCTGCTTCTTTTCTGTCTGGCCTTTAGTAAAAAGTTCCTCTGTGGAGGTTCCTGCATTTGTCAAGTCCTCTGTTGCCCAACGTGCCCGAGCAGCCCAAAGGACAGAGCTGTGCAGAAGAGCTGAAGAGCATCAATGGGATGAGGCTGGGTAGGGAAAAAGTGGCTGTGGAAATGAAAAAGGTCCTTTACCATGGACTAGACAGTTAAAATTTCAAGGGTTATGCATAGCTGAGGCCTCTCATTCTTAGTCATGGGGATGCAAAGATGTTTGGAGACTTTGTGCCCCTGGGAATGAGGCAGAAGGAGCTCCAGGAGCAGAGTGAGCAAGGAGACAATGCTTCTGAAAATCAGGAAAGAGTAACTGAGAGGGGTGAGGGCATGAGAAGAAACTGGGATGCTGGGAAGGAAAGAGTTATCCTGTCTCAGCAGAAAGTTGTCATGACCACAGACAAGGGGAAGTAGCACATTGAATGGAAGAGGGGAAAACTCCCAGCTCTCTGAGGGCTGGGCAAGGCCTGGGGCAGGGAGGGCTCACTGGGAAGGAACCACCAGCCTTCAGGGTGCCATGGACATCTAAGAAACTCCTCTCTGTCCCCGAGGAGGAGAGGGAAGGCCTGGCAGGCAGGGGATGGGTGCTCTGGGAAGAGCTGGGGGCTGTCCAGCTGTAATGACACATTCCTAGAAGGATATGTGTCCTCTCCAGGGAAGCAGATATTGCTGGGATGTGTCTCCATTGTCTGTTTTCAAGGCATAGTGGAGTGGTGATGTCTTGGTGGATGGTCCCAGTGGAAGGATCCCAACACAAAGTGCAGCAACCCAACCCCACCAGCAGCACCTCTGCCCCTCCAGCTCTGCTTCTATTAAAGGCTCCCACTGTGACCCCAGGAACCTTCTGGAAAAAAACCTGGTGTTTTCCAAGTACTCTCCAATGCTGTGTGGTTGGACCAGCCATCCACCAGCTGGTTGGATCCATGTGGGATACCTGCTCAGCTCCAGGCAGGATAACTGCTCAGCTCCATGTGGGATACCTGCTCAGCTCCAGGCAGGATAATTGCCAAGCTCCAGGCAGGATAACTGCTCAGCTCCAGGCAGGATAACTGTTCAGCTCCAGGCAGGCAGAGAGGGGTGTGAAGGACAAGCCCATCTTTGACTTGCACAGGAGCAGGTCCCATCCTCAGGAGGCTCCTGGTGGGAGCTGTGCTGGTGCCCCTCACCCAGGCTGGGGAGGGCAGATCAATCCCATGGGATAAATGCGGCTCTTTGCCAACTTGAGCACCCCCATGGTGGCCCCACCACAGCCCCCTCTCCACCCTTCCCTTGGCAGGGAGGCACCTCCCCCACTCACTCATCGTCCAGACCCCATTCCCTCACTCCACTTGTCATGTTGCTTGTTGCCAGCTACGCCAGGAGGATGAGGAGGGTGCCAGGCAGGGCTGCTGGCCGGGCAGGAGGTGGGAATGTGACACTCCCAGCCGGAGCAGGAGGTGGCTGGAGGAGCACCAGCTCCCTCAGATCCCAGCTGATGGCTCAGGGAATGTCACTTGCAGGAGCGTGGTTTGCCTCTGAGCTGGCCCCTGTGACTGTGCCTTCCAGCATTGCTGGGTCACACCTCAAGATCCTCCACCTCCAGCCATCTGCTCCCATCCAAAACTCCATTTATGGAGTCCTGGCAAAAGATGAGTTTGGTGAAAACAGAAGAATTAGTGGGAAATCCGCACTGATTATTCAAATGTTTTTAATGACATCTTCCCTCTCAGGCAGCTGGACACGTCCCTGCCTTCATCCCTTTGTTACTGAGCAGATGCCAAATTATTTTGGACTGCCGGGGATAATTTTTTAGTCAATAAAAAAATGCCTTAATTTGGCCAAGTCAGTTTTGAAGCAGTTTAGTTTAGATAATGTGTGTTACAGGGGACCAGTAAGGGCTGAAATTTAACCCCAAAGGCAAGTTGTTTGGTTCTCCAGGAATCTAATCCTTCCTTAGAAGTCTAACCCAAGCCCCACCAGCTGCCCAAAGTGGGGGGAGGTCACAGTCATGTCCAGATGCCCTGGAAAGTTGCAACACACTTCTAAAAAGTGTTTTCTCACCCACTCCCCACATTCCATGATGAAATGAGAGACTCATCTCTTCCAGCTCTTTCGTCTTCTAGAAAGAGAGGCTGAGTGTGTTTCAGATGAAGAACCATCTACCCTGGGAGGTGCCTTGAACATGAAGAATTGAAGGGCAGACAAACTGGGCTGGAGCATCTCTGGGGGGGGCGTCGAGTTCATTGCACAGCAAAGTGGTGGTGTGAGATGGAAGTTTCAGGGGTTTCAGGATTCCTGACCCAGTGCTTGGAGTCGGTGGGATTTGCCATCTGAGGGTCTGGCTGATGTCTCTGGTTTACACACAGGGATGTGATTGAGGTTTTCTACAAGTTCCCCCAAAAAGTCCTGGGAGAAAGTGCTAAGTAAAGCAAATGCCCAAAATAAACTCAGTGATAGCAGAAATAGGGAAATTCTCCCTCTTGAATGAAAGGGGAACCTGGAAAAAACTGGTGAGACTGGGTGATGTAAGATGCTATTTCTAGCAGGGGTTAAGGCTGAGGAATCGGGATTAACTCACGAAAGGAAGTCATTAAAGATGCCCTGAGTTCAGACACTGCCCTAAGACAAGCCCCACCACCTCCTGCAGCCTCCTCCATCCTGCCCTGCTCCAGCACCAGTGACCTTCCACCGGCATCCAGACACTTCACTCCCACCATTCTTGACGCATCTGGAGAAATGTTGGAATTTTTCAGATGACGTCACATCCCAGAACGGGCTCCAGTGGGAAGCTGCGCCAGTGGGAGTGCCTGGGGACCATCTGCCCCCAGTCTGGTGGGTCAGTGGGACAGCAGGACCACCTTGGCTGGAGCTGCTCACCCCGGGCTGCATTCCAGAGGAAATCCTCTGTGCTTCCCTGAAGTCATGTGAGGACGGGAAGTTGCTCGTTGCTGATAAGAATTGTGTCTCTCCTGAACGGTCCCATCCTCCCCCAGAAGGGCTCTGTCTGAGGACAATGTGCCCCAGGGGACGCTGCTCCTTCTGGGGCTGCTGCCTCCCAGTTCTCCTGGCCTTTTCCTGGAAGCAAAGCCAGCCGAAGAGGATGAAGTGGACAGTATTTCAAAGCAAATTCAAGTGAAATAAAAAAGTCTCCTTGCTCCAAATCCCTTTCCATCATTAGCATGAGATAAAAATGGGGAAAACTGGAGTTTTAGGAGTTTTGGAGCATTAGGGACTGGTTATGGGGTTGTGTTGTGAGGCTCACCCCACCTGCTGGTTCCAGGGGCTGGGCCATGCCTGGCCCTCACCCCTCAGCACCCCTCAAGCCCCAGATGTCTGGGAGGAGCAGGCAAAGTGTCTCTCCTGGGGCTGCATCCTCTGCCCACCTCGCTCAGATGGTTGGTGAGTCCCCCAGAGGGAGCACAGGGCTGGTTTGGTCCCTCTCTCTGCAGGGTCCTGGCAGGGATGTGTCACTGGGGGGGGTCAGAGCCCCACGGGGGGGGTGAGCTCTGCCCCCACAGCGAGGTGTGAGCTTTCCATATGCCAGTAAACACCCGTGGGCACACACAGCTGTTCACTGGCCTCTCAGTTTGCTCAGAGCTGTAAAACCACTTCCCCTGAGTGGGGCTGTTTGCAGGTTGGGGCTCTTTGTGGCGTCTCTCTGAAGGGCAGGTCCTGCCCCTGTGATGTGGAGGGTTTTGCCACTCCAGATGGGTTTGTGCCCTTCAAAGGGGCCATTGTTTGGCTGTCAGGGCCAGCAGGGGCTGTGCCTGGCACCCTCAACTCCTGGGGGAGAGGGAAGGGCTGGGGGAGCTCTGGCACTGCTTGCCAGTGTGCCACAGCCCCACAGCCCCTTCTGCAACCCCTCCACAGCCCCACAGCCTCTCCTGCCTCCCCCCACAGCCTCTCCTGACCCCTCCACAGCCCCACAGCCCCTTCTGCCTCCCCCCACAGCCCCACAGCCTCTCCTGCTGTGACACCCAGAGCACCAGGAGAAGCTACCAGCATGTCCCAGATGGAGCACCCCCCAACCCAGAGTGCCACCTGTGGATTTATGGGCACCTCACTCCCCAGAGCTCACATCTGCTTGGGAACTAACGGGCAAGAGGAGCAAATGGCTACAGGAAGTGGCAGGGATGAAGAAATATTCCCTTCTGTGCTCCAAGGGCCTTCTGGTGGTGCCCCAGTGCCAGGGCTGGGCTGGTGCAGCCCCCTGGGGTGAGCTGTATCCCAGGGCAAGGCAGACAAAGCCCCCCACCAGCCTGGGCACATCTGCCCTCACCACCACCCATGGGCAAAGTGCCCTCCATGCCCCTGCCCTGGGGGTGTGGGCTTTGGGACCTGTGGCTCTTGGCAGGGGCAGGATTGGGAGGATGCCAAAGCCTCTGGGTTAATCCCTGTCCCCATTTATATCCCGGGGGTGAAGCCTCAGCACCCCCATGACCTCCTTCCCTACAGTCCTTCTTTGAATAATTTTAGCTTTCTATTTCCACCCTGCCTGAACCAAAACAAACCTCATCACAGCCCAGTCCGGGTGGAGCCAAAGCGGTAAAAAATGGCTCATTTCCAGGAATAATAAAGGAAGTTTGGCAGGGGTCAGCTCGTAAACTCTCAGACTGCAGGAGCAGAGGGCTCTGGGTTTGCCAGGGAAGCGAAACCGGCGCAGAGAAGCAGCAAAGCAAAACCAGAGAGAGGCTCTGGAGCCCGGAGAGGGCACAGTGCCCGGGGTGAGCCCGGCAGGGGCACGGCTGGACAGGCAGCCCCGGGGCTGGGTTCCTCCTCCTCCCTTCCAGGAGGCATCTCAGCATCCCGGGGGCAAACAGCAACCCTCCAGATGACAAAGGGCAGCTCTGTGGGCACAAACCATGCCATGCCACAACCCAGGGCTGCAGCAGCTCTTTGCAGCCCCTCCTTGTCCTTCTCCTCCTCCAGCTCCATCGCATTCAGCAGCCAGGGATGGTTTCTTTCCTCACCCTGACCATCCCAAGGCTTCCAGGTGGAGGACAGAGCTGCAGGTCCCGTCACCCCTCCCACCTGCACCATCAGCCGCAGGGTTTGTGCCTTGCAGGGGAGGTGTGAAGTTCCCATGATCAAAGCTGGTGGCAGCCACAGCCTTTGTCACTTTGTCACCGGTCCAGGCCACACTGGGGGTTGTCCTTTCCCAAAGCACATGCTCACATGTGAGTTACAAGCACAGAGGAACATCAAACTCCCACTGTTGGTTTCTGCACCATTGATTTCATGGCAAAAAGCCATAATCTGGTTTTACTGGGCAGCAATTCAGCCCAAACCCTGAGCCTATTCTTGTTCTGCCCAGGCTTACCCAGGGAATGAAGAGCTGGTCCTGCCAGGGTTTGCTGGGAATCCAGCAGAATCCAACCCCTTCCCTGAGATCCATGTCAGGACTTCCAGAGTTTTGGACCCACTAAAAGCACTGGGGAGGGCTCTGCTCAGCTGGGGGGGAGCCAAGAGCCTTTCATGTGGAGGTGAAGCAGGACAGGACCAGGAGAGGAGGGAGGAATGCAAAAGAGATCTTCCCTGTGGGATAAGTGTGGGAAGGAACAGACCATCACCAATCTCAGGGGCCTTGAACCTTCTTCTTTCAGTCCCTGCTGGGGATGAGCCAGTTGGTGAAGGAAAGTGTCTCCACCGGTCTCATTGCAGCCCCAGGGTAGCCAAGCAGGGGCTTTGGACTTCTGCAGGTGAAAATCCAGGCTCAGGAGCCCAACCACAGGCCTGGGAACCCTCCCTGCAGTGGAGGGGCCTTTGACTGCACCCCCAGCATGTGGCAGGACAGCAGGAAGCCCAGCTCACCCTGCCCAGCTCGCCCTCCCTGCTCCCCAGGCTGCAGCTGCCCAAGCCATTGCCCTACTGAGGCTTGGAAGTGTCTCCCGTGCCAGGCAGGTTCTCCACCAGTTGCTTCTCACCTCCTCAGCCAGAAATCCATCTTCAACTCAAGGCACCTTTTCGAGAGAGAGGTTCAGGCTGGCAAAGTGTCTTAGGTCTGGCAAACCCCTTTTCCAGTGAACTCCCAGCTCCCAGGGGAGATCCTGCCCTTGGGGATGCCTGTGCCTGTTGAAGGCAAACTGCTGAAGTGTGAAGCAGATAAACAGCTGTGAGAGTCTGGGAATGGGCTGGACATTGGGCTTGGGGGGTTGTGATCTGTGGCACAGAGTCCAGCTGGAGTCCAGGCAGCAGCAGGGAACCCCAGGGATCAATTCTGGATACTCTTTAATATCCTTATGAACTGAACTGGCTGATGGGACAAAGTGCACCCTCAGCGATCTGGCAGGTGACACAAAGCTGGGAGGAGCTGACCAGTTGGAAAGAAAAGGACCCCAGGGCTCCTGGTGGACACCAGACTGGACATGAACAGCAATGTGCCCTTGCCAGCAGAAGTCCCACAGGTTCCTGTGTTGCCTGAGGAGGAGCATTGGCAGCAGATGGAGGGAGGTGACCCTTCCCCTCTGCTCAGCACTGGTGAGGCCCCTCCTGGAGTGCTGGGACCAGTTCTGGGCTCCCCAGTATGAGGGACATGTGGATGTACTGCAGAGAGTCCAACAAAAGGCCATGGGAGATGATGAAGGGGCAGGAGTATCTCACCAAGGAGGAGGTGCTGACAGACCTGGGACAGTTCACCCTGGAGAAGAGAAGGCTCAGGGGGATCTCAGCAATGTGTGTGGGCACCAAAGCAGATGGAGCCTGACCCTTATCAGTGGTGGCCCCTGGAAGGGCAAGAGGCATCAAAAACTCAATTTAAACACCAGATGAGACTTTATTGACCCCCAAAACAGGCTGCCCAGAGAGCTGTGGAGGCTCACAGCCCACCTGGACATGGGCCTGGGCAGCCTCCCCAGCTGGGCTGGGCTGGGCCCAATGAATTCCAGGGTGAATTCCAGTGGTGCCTGAGTGCTGGCCCCAGCACTGCTGCTCTGGGGGGGCAGGCAGGGCACTTGGGGAGCAGAGAGCCCTCGATGCATCCACCTCTGAGCTCCATGGGCAGCAGCCCAGCAGTCTCTGACAGACACCCTGCACACAACGGCACGAGAGCTGCCTCTTGCTTTGTTTTTTTCCAGGGTTGCATAATCTTAGGCAAACTGTTGTGCCTTTCCCTCCAGAGCCTCCCAGGGAAACCCCCTCCCTACAGTCCAGAGCACTGTTCTCCTCTCTGTGGCCGGGCCACCTGGCACAGTTTGGTTTCCTTTCTGATTTGAGTGAATTGAAAACGAATGGTGAGTCAGAGCTCACACATTTGGCTCCACTGTGAACCCCATCCCATTATTCCCGCTGGTTTTTTGTTCCCTCTAATTCCTTTCGGCTGTTTCACTTTCGTCTCATCCTTTATCATCATCCTGGAATTTCCATTTCAGCTTCTCCAAGCTGCCTCCAGGCTGCCTTTTAAGAGGGAGCTGAATGCAGCTGCTCCAGACGGAGCTGCATCTTCCACACCTTCGGCTCTTGCTCCGACATCCCTCTCCCCACGGAAAGATGAAGGGCTCTGCAGCCATTCTTGCTCTTCTCCTCCTTGTAGCCTCTTTCTCCCAAACCTCCTCTGGCCCAGGTGAGTCCTACTTTTTCATTTGTGAAGGAAGAACAGATCCAAGCTTTCCATTCATCCGTTGGGCTCCCCCGGCAGATAACTGGGAATTTATCAGCACTGGTGCCACTCTGTACTCTGCTCAGAGGCCAGCTGGGTGCAGGAATACTGGAATTGGAAAATTATCCATCCATCCCTCCATCCATCCATCCATCCATCCATCCATCCATCCCTCCATCCCTCCATCCATCCATCCATCCATCCATCCATCCATCCATCCATCCATCCCTCCATCCATCCATCCATCCATCCCTCCATCCATCCATCCCCTCCCTGGCTCCTCTGGCCAGCACAGAGGTGGTTAAAGGGGAAAAGAAAGACACACACACAAAAAAATGCAAACCCTTTTATTCCCCCAGGAGATGGTTGGTTTAACACAGCTTGGTTTAACTCGGCGCCAACAGGAGCTGCTCCTTTCCCTCTCCCCGGCCCTGGCACGGCCGCTCTCGCCTTGATTATTCATCTCGGCTGAAGGGAGATAAAACAGATGTGAGAGGTGCAGGACTCCACTCCACATCCTAAATCATCCCCTCCTGGCACTGCTCGCTGGAACTGGCGGGGCTGTGTCAGCACATCAGTGACTGACTGAGCTCCTCCAGTGCCCTCCTGGCACGGGAGGGGATGGGGGGACTCACCCAGCCCTGGGCCACTCCTTATGGGCAAAGCTGTGCTGGGAATTCCAGCGGGGAAAACCCTTGGAAAGGAGCTCAGCGGAGAACAATGGCCCGAGTTTGCTGCTTTGCTTTGCCCCAAAGGAAGGGCCGTGTGGTGGGTTTGAAGTGGCTGCTGACAGGAGGGTCTGAGCCAGCCTGGCCCCAGCCCTTCACTGGATGTGTTTGGGAAATCACAACTTCAGTGAGATTATTTCCCATGGAACCCTCTTTTTGCCATCTCCCCTCACCACACTGGGAGTGTTTGAATGTCTGAGCAGCCCAGTTTTGTAACCCTGGTTGTCCTGAGCAGCAAAAGGGACCAGCTGAGCTGAAGGTCCCTGTGCTGCCACATCCAGCCCAGGGAATCACAGGGAGCCTGTCCCCACACACAAGGACCTTCTGCCTTAGAAACTTGGGGGGGAAAAAAGAGCTGTGGAAGAACTGTCAAGGGAAAATATCACCTCTGCCTTCCCCAAGAGACAAACACCCAGAGAATTGCCTTTACAGCTGTGCAGAAATCAGTGTGTGGGCCCAAAGTCCCCCAGCAATGGGATGGGCAGGCTGCAAACAGCATCACCTGGGCTTGTGGGTCATCTCCTGGAGCATTTTTCCCTCTAATGGATATTTATTTGGTTGAAGAATGACACAGCTCATTAGGAAAGAAGGCAAAGTGAGATGCTGCTAATGGTATAAAGCCATGGAGAGGGGTGGTGGTTCCCCAGAGCCCTCCTGGCACACTAAATTGAGAGATATTTGGAGAGTTAAGAGCCTGGAGGAGTTTGCTGAGCAAAGCCACCAGAAAATGGGGGTAATCCAGGACTGCTCACTCTGAAGTGGTTTTTATGTGCTAATCAAAGGCAGGCACAGCTGCTCTGGCTCCTGTGTAGTGACAGACACAGGGACAGGGAAGAAAATTGGAAACCCAAAGGACATTCCTGTTGTGGAGCGGGCATTGGAAAAAGGGACCCTCTGGGGAAAGGCAGCTCTTGGAAAGGGCAAGTCGAGTCCTGAATCAGAAGTTCAGTTGCTGATTTCAGTGGTGGTTCATTTCTAAATGATTTATAAAGGCAGAATCTCCACTTCACAGGCATGTCAGGCACGTTGCAGACACGATGACCAGCGTGTGGCACACGGCTGGGGGACAGAAGTTGTTATGCCTCAGTCTACAGTGGCAAATTAAAAAGAAGCCCTAGAGACAGTAAAGCAGCAGCTTATTGAGCTGTTGGGTTCTGCAGCAATTAATTCTCCATTCATTAAAACATCTCCTTGTCATTTGTTTACACTCCTCCTGCTATTTATAAATTGGTTCTTAATAAAGTGCAGCGAGGTGTCCCCAGGGCTGCCCCAGGGTGGGGAGGGTCGGAGCACAGCCCCAGCAGGGACCCACCCAGCTCTCACAGATCCTCCCCACCTCTTCGTACAACAGGCTCCCTGTCTCTGTTTGTTTCTGTCTCTCCTTCCCTCTCGAGGGATAACACCATCTTTCAATCTACTCTGACACATTCGTTTCCTGAGGGCAATTTAAACTGAGAATGATTCCCTGATTGCTCACTTTGCCTCCTCCTCTCTTATTCTGCAGGGGTTTTTTTGAAGGATCGTAAAATAACATGTTTAGAAATAATTGCATGATAGGGATGTTTTCTTGCCATGTGAGTGTTGCTCATTTCCTCTCCAGACACTCTTTTCTCAGCACACTCGTGTTTGGTTTCCCCCATGGCAGGAGCAGCCCGGGCAGGACTTTGGCTGAAAACTGAGTCAGGACATCAGGGATTGGGATTTGGGATCAGATTGGAGCCAGTTAAACTCCAAGCATTGCATCATCCCAGAGTGGTTTGGGTTGGAAGGAATTTTGGGGATCATCCAGTCCCAGCCCCTGCCATGGACAGGGACACCTCCCACTAGCTCAGGTTGCTCCAAACCCTGTCCCACCTGGCCTTGGACACTCCCAGGGATGGGATTAAAAGCATCCAAAGGATTTCCCAGCAGGATCAGGGAGCTCTGTCCTCGCTGAGCTCCAGCCCAGCCACAGTCTGTGTCCAGCCAGACCCAACACACTCCCAAATTAAACAGGATTTCTGGAGGTGGCAGAGACCCTGAGCTCTCCTGGGCTGGCACACCCTGCTCACTTCACCACAACATCAATTCTGCTCAAGAGCTCAAGAGTGTTTCTATTTAGTTGTAAATTTATATGTATTAGATTATATATTGCAAGTGCAAATAAATTCCATGTGTTCCCCAAAAGCCACTTGATTCCATCCTGGATAACGAGCAGGTGCACTTGGAGGCAATTCACACCATCAGAAACAAGAATTATGAACAGGGCTGTGGTTTTCCTGTTCCTCCTTTTTATTTTAACCTTTTAGAGGCCACCTGGATGCCATCACATCCCCAATAAATACCCCCCTGGCACAGCCATCACGTAGCTCATTATGGCACCGCCAACACACGATTACATGGATAAGGTTCAGGTAACTGAAGGTATTTATGGCAGGTCCTACTGTTCCTTAGAAAAATATTGATTTGTTAACACCAGAATGACCCTGTGACCATTAAATCAGCCTGATCTACTGGGCACGCTGGGACTGGGACAAACCAGGTTTATTTTTAACGTTTCTGTGTTTAATTTCTTTTCAAACCAGAGGGGTGAGGGAAGAGCACATCCACGGCAAACACTCCGTGTTCCTGGAGCTGGATCTGCAAAGCTCAGCCCAGACCTCTCTGTTGCTCCAACAGCCAAGCAGGGACTGATTATTCTGTTCCCTTAATCTGCTGTAGATCAGGAGTGAGTGTCCCCAGTCGGGCCAGGAATGGAGTCACTGGGAGAGCTGGAGGCAGAGCCACACAGTGCTGGTCATTAGAGCAGCCCTGATTTACGGGGCTGATCCTTCCCTCCCCTCCCTGCAGCCACACACAACAACCTTGGGAGGGCAATGCCATCATCCTGGATTTATGCAGCTCTAGGGGAGGGGGGAATCTGCCCCACTTGGCATCATTTCAGAGGTGGGGGGAGACAAAGGACTTCTGAACTGCTAAAATAGGGTTTGCAGTTCATTATTCCTGTGTTAAGGCCTCAGGTACAAGCACAGGCAGCCATGGTTGTGGTTTTTTCTTTTAAAGAAATACAACTTTCTTTTTTTTTTTTTTATTGGTGGCTTGCTTTTCATTTTATACCCTTTCCCCTTGCTTGAAATGAGAAAAATGAGTCTCTGCCACAGGCTCTAAAGTTTATACTCCCTCACTATCTCCTGCCTTATCTAATGCCAAGGCAGGAAGCAGAGGGAGGCCGGGCAGCACTGAAGATTATGCCATAAAACCTGCAGATAAGGGCAGGGACCAGCCTGGGGGGATAGGGAAGAACCTGCCTCCCCTTCTGCCTCCCTCCTCCTCCTCCCTCCCCTTCAAAGCCAGCCCTTCAATCAATCCCTCAGTGCTGTGAATTCCTTGCCTTAAAATTTGATAACAAGGCCCATGTTTTGCTTTGGAGATTGGGCTGCAGGAACAGTGGGGGGGATGCCCAGGGGGAGCAGCCCCAGGGTTTGGGAAGAGCAGCAGCATCCCCCTTGATCCCCCTTGATCCCCAGGACTGCTTTGCACTGCTGCATTTCTTGGCTGGTCGGAATAACCCAGCTGAGAGATCATAAATGTCTCCAGCAAACATCACAGGCTGCCTATTGATCTCCAGTTGTTGTTCTCCTCAAACATAATTACTCTCCTTGGTTAAGCATTTTTGCCCCCCTGTGCCAGGGCAGGAAGGCAATCAGCAGGCAAAGCACCACCCCAGGGGCAACAGTGCCCTCAGGGACTCCATGGCCTTGGGAAAACTTGGGATCCTCTAGGCTGGAAAAGACCTTTAGGGTCGTCAGGTTCAACCCTTAACCCAGCACTGCCAAGGCCACCACTCCCCCATGTCCTGAAGTGTCACACCTGCAGGGTTTGGGGCTGGGGAGGAGAGAGCAGTGGGGACAGAGACTCGTCCTGAGAGGGAGGACAGCAGAAGGACATGGAGTGGGATTAGCTCAGCCTGTATTTACTGCTCAGAACTCGGTATCAGAGATAACAGCTGCTGCCCGAGGTGCTGAACACCAGCAGATCCTGCGAGTCCCTTCTCACCCAGGTAATCCTGGCTCACAAGGACGGGGGGACACCGTGGGCACGGAGGGGGCAGGAGGAGTTACTAACCCTGAGGGCAGGGGCTGCTGCAGCATCGCAGGGCTGAGCTCCCAGGGTGCTGCTGTGGCAGCAGGACCAGGGCAGGGATTGGCCCCCTGTGCTGGGCACCGCTGGAACCGAGCTGGGAAGGGGCTGGAGCAGCAGGAACAGCTGAGGGAGCTGGGAGGGGGCTCAGCCTGGAGAAAAGGAGGCTCAGGGGGGACCTTCTGGCTCTGCAATCCCTGACAGGAGAGGGAGCTGGGAGGGGGTCGGGCTCTGCTCCAGGGAACAGGGACAGGAGGAGAGGAAATGCCTCGAGCTGTGCCAGAGGAGGGTCAGGTTGGACATGAGGAGGAATTTCTTCCTGAAAAGGGTGGTCGGACATTGGTAGGGGCTGCCCAGGGAGGTGGTGGAGTCCCCACCCCGGAGATGTCCAAGGAATGACTGACCGTGGCACTCAGTGCTCTGGGCTGGGGGACAAGGTGGGCATTGGGCACAGGGTGGGCTCCATGGGCTGGGAGAGCTTTGCCAAGGTGGGCATCAGGCACAGGGTGGGCTCCATGGGCTGGGAGAGCTTTTCCAAGGTGG